>CM062805.1:554186851-554679209 GCA_031772625.1 Pinus tabuliformis | reverse complement strand
GAGTATTGTATTATGTATTGTTACATGTTCTCTATCATTTAATATACAATAGTGCGGGGTTTTCAGCTGTATGATTTCCCCATTACATACTGTGTTAATGTGCGCATGCGATTGATGTTTCATTGTTTTTAATTCCGCAAAATTGATGATCAACGTAGAGAAGGTTATGTATTATGCATGCATTCCACAAATAGTGTATAATCAGGATAATCTCTATGAATAAGTGTTATATTATTCAAATTTATTCATGGTATCAGAGCAAAGTTGATCATCAGATCTGTTATTCAGAAAGTGATTACATTTTATTTCTTCAGGCAGAGTCTGTAATCGGGCCAGGTAGCCTCTGGATTCATCCTTCTTTTGGAAGGTGAGATATCTGGTAAAAGCCCATACAGTCAATGTCTGTACGAGAAATACTTTGTTCTCACGAATTTTAGATCAGAAGCGGTTGAGTTTGGAGCTGGTGGAATTCGAATTTGCAGCAGTGTTTTCTTGGTGTCAAAGTTGAAATGTCTTTCAACGGATTGCGATTGGAGTATGCTCTTGAAGGCATCTCGAATTATATTGCATGGAAAAACAGGATGGAGGCGGTGTTAGATGACAATGGGCTGATGGGGTTCATAGAGGCTGAGGTCCCAAAGCCTACTGATGCTGCTCACGTTGAGGCTTGGCAAAAGAAGACAACAAAGTGTCAAAGGATTCTGTTGGAGGGCGTGAAGGATCACATTGTATCCAGCCTGCATGGAAAGGCTTCTCCATACTTGATGTGGAAAGCATTGACAGATCTATTCCAAAGCAAGAGCGACCAGAGGAAGTTGGCGCTTAAGGATAAACTCAGAAACATTAAGTGTGAGAACGGAGACAGTATAACCAAGTATCTCATGAAGTTCACCCAATGCCCGGATGAGCTGGTAAGTGTGGGGGTGACTGTTGATGATGAGGACTTGGTGAGCTTGGCCCTCCTTGGTCTTCCGAAGAGTTGGCCTTCCTATCAAGACTCTGTCAATGGTTGGGAGAAATTGCCAGGATGGGAGAGACTTTGGTCAGATCTTGTGCAAGAGGAGATCAGGCGGAATACCAGGGACGGATCTTCATCAAAGGCATTTGATGAAGAAAATTGCACTTTGGCTGCCAAAGCAAAGAAGGGGAAGAACAAGAAAGCTTCTCATTCCAGTGCGAAATGCAAGAAGCAGGACATGTCTAAGGTGAAGTGCTTTCACTGTCACCAGCACGGACATTATGCCACAAATTGTCCGAAGAAGAAGAAAAATAAGCAAGCTACTGGATTTGCAGCGGGAGAGGCATTAGCCTCAAAGTTTGAGCCATATTTTTCATTGATCGCATGCTTGGTATCAAGTGTGATGGGATTGGTATAGTTCTTGGACATTGGTGCGTCTTTTCACATGACAGGAGATCGAGATTTGTTTTCTGATATGGATGAGAAAGATCTTGGAGTGCACATCGAGATGGGCGATGATGGTAGATATAGTGCGACCGGTATCGGTACCATTTCCTTTGAGATGGAGTCTGGTAAACCCTTCGTATTGAAGGAAGTGATGCATGTTCCAGGATTGAAAAAGAATCTTATCTCTGTGGCAATGTTAGAAGACAAGGGATATGATGTTGTTTTCAGCGAGGGAAAGGCTTTCCTGCGCAGTAAGACAACTGGAGAAACCCGGAAGATAGGGGTTTGAGTCAGGAACCTTTATCAAATGCATGTAGATGGCTGCGCAGCAATGGCATGCAAGGCAGAAGGATTGGTGAGCCGGGATGATGGCGAGCTGTGGCACAGGAGATTGCGCCACCTTCACCATGGAGCCTTGAAGATACTGCAGCAGATTTCTACTGGGCTTCCTAAAGGCACTCTTGCATAGTCAAATCAGTGCAAGGGGTGTACTTTGGGAAAATTTGTGAGAGCCACCTTTCACGAAAAGGATAGTCATGCCACGACGATCCTTGAGAGAATTCACACAAACGTGTGTGGACCTTTCTCAGTAGCTTCGACAGCAAAGCACAGGTACTACGTGATATTTGTTGATGATTTCTCTTGGAAGTGCTGGATCTTCTTCACGCAGAAGAAGAGTGAGACATACTCAAAGTTCTGTGAGTTGAAAGCACTGGTCGAGAAGGAATCGGGGAAGAAGGTGAAGGCTCTTAGGAGCGACAATGGTGGTGAATTCATCTCTGGCGAGTTCAAGGACTTCTGCAGCGTAGAAGGGATTCGAAGAGAGCTCATAGCTCCCCATAACCCACAACAGAACAGGGTTGCTGAGCAGAAGAACAGAACGATCATGGGTGCTGCACGGGCGATGTTGCATGATCAGGGCCTACCCCTTCACTTGTGGGTAGAGGCATGCAATACTGCAGTATATGTGCAGAACCGTTGTCCTCACAGGATACTTGGCATGAGTACACCCGAGGAGGCTTATTCTAGTAAGAGGCCTGATATTTCCCATTTGAGGATTTTTGGTACTAATGTTTACATGCATGTGACGAAGGATGTCAGGAAGAAGCTGGAGCCGACCGCAAAGGTTGGGATATTTGTGGGGTACACTGGTACGCCCCACAACTATTATGTGTATTTGCCAGACAGTCGCAAGATTGTTGTCCGACGGGATATCAAATTTCATGAGGAGAAAGCCATGAAGTGTTCGCTTGAGAGGTAGCCACACTTGGATGCAGATGGGGAGCTATTAGTTCCTAAGGATGAGCTTCAGGACATGGATCAGCCAGAAGATGAAGTTCATGGAGTGGAAGATACCACTCATGTAGCGCCAACCATCAGAGGGCGAAAGTGCACTACAGAAGCTGAGCGACTGGCTCAAGATGCAGAGAAGGTTGTAGGACCACCTACAGGACAACGCAGATAGAGACAGTCACCTGATCAGTACACTGGATACATGGCTCTTGTGAGAAAATGTGTTGTGACTGAGCCATCCTCTTTCGAGGAAGCTGTGGAGGATCCCGCATGGGTAGATGCCATGGTGAAAGAGTATGATTCGATTGTCAGAAACAGTGCATGGGAGATTGTCCCAAGACCGGAAGGGAAATCAGTGGTGGGTTCGAGATGGATTTACAAAGTGAAGCAGGCAGCTGATGGGAGTGTGGAGAGGTACAAGGCAAGATTTGTTGCCCGAGGCTTCTCACAGATAGAGGGGATCGATTATGAGGAGACCTTTGCACCTGTCGCAAGGTATTCTTCCATACGGACGATTCTTGCTCTCTCAGCGTAGATGGGTTGGCACATTCATCAGATGGATGTGAAGACTATGTTCCTCAACAGAGTCATTGAGGAGGAGGTGTACATAGAGCATCCTGAAGGTTTCGAGATCTTCAGCAGTGAGTCGCATGTGTGCAGGCTCAAGAGAGCGCTGTATGGGTTGAAACAAGCACCTCGTGCTTGGTACACACAGATAGACAGTTATTTCACCGGACTTGGATTCTCCAAGAGTGAGGCAGATCCTAACCTATACTAGATTGTGGTGGAGGGTAAGTTGCTTATCATTGTACTTTATGTAGATGATTTGATTTTGACAGGAGATGAGCTGTTGATACTTTCATGCAAGGAGGATCTTGCTAGAGAGTTTGAGATGAAGGACTTGGGCCTCCTTCATTATTTCCTAGGATTGGAAATTTGGCAGCGCAGTGATGGACTATTTTTTTCTTAGGGTAAGTATGCCCGGGAGATACTGGAGAATTTCAACATGCATGGCTGCAAGCCTGTTGATACTCCTATTCCTGGAGGTTGGAGGAAGGAGGATGCTACTTCAGTGGAGGTAGTGGATGCCACTGTTTATTGACAGTTGGTGGGGTCGCTTATGTATCTGGTCAATACATGACCCGATATATGCTATGCTGTTAACCATCTTTCACAAGCTATGGTTAAGCCAACCAAGCTCTTCTGGTAGGCAGGCAAGCATGTATTGCGTTATATCAAAGGCACATCGGGATATGGATTGTGGTACAGACAGGAGGATGAGGTGAAGCTATGTGGCTTCACGGATGCAGATTGGGCAGGGAGCCCAACGGACAGAAAGAGCACATCTGGAGGGATCTTCAGTATCGGGTCGACAATAGTTTCTTGGTACAACAGGAAGCAGAGATCCGTGGCACTCATTCAGCAGAGGCCGAGTATATGGCAACAAGTTTGGCTGCTTGCGAGGCTATATGGATAAGGAAAATCCTGGTCGGGTTGTTCGGGTCACACTTGGAGCCTACAATGATTTATTGTGATAACCAGAGTTGCATTAAAATCTTGGCTAATCCAGTATTTCATGATAGATCCAAGCACATCGACATCAGGTACCATCATAACAGAGATTGTGTGCAACAGAGAATCATGTTACTTTCATACATTCCCACGGAGGATCAGGATGCTGATATCTTGACGAAGGCGCTCACCAGGAGCAAATTTGAATACCATCAAGGCAGGATAGGGGTTGCTGATAATCCATATCTTGTTGAGAGGAAGTGTTGAAAATGCAACAAGATGATGGAGCTTAGTGAAAAGAAGTCGCCTTCACTAAGTGGGCCCACAGGCTATTTTTGGCGCAAAGTCTATTTTTAGACATATGGATCATGGTCTATGAGTTGCAGGATGCTATTTGTGGATGATTGGTCATGTTGGTAAAAATAGATGGACTTCTATTTTTAGACATATGGGCGGAGTCTATTTTTAGATTGCCAAGCTAAAAATAGAACAGTCGAATATTATTAGCTCTTAATAATATTTGGACTATAAACATTATCTTATCCTCTTGGAGCACTTCAGTTCGAGCTACGGATGTGGCACATGCAACTGCCAGAAGGAATACGCTTTTCTTATGGGTCAGTTGAGCTATTGCATGATGGACTTCAGTTAGAACTCAAGTGATTGAGTTTGGTGGAGTTGATTGAGGAGTTGATGGAGTTGTGTTCAGTTTGACTCAAACTTAGTTGAACTAGTTGTATTTAGTCTAACTGCAGAATACACTAGTGATGAGTGATGTGAATTAATTATTAATTAATTCACTAATTATTAACTCATAAATTAACTAAAGAATACATCAGTTAACTTAGTGCATGGACAGTTGAGTGGAGATAGGTGTTAGAGGTGGAGACTACTATCAGTTGTGACTATAGCTGTGCATGAGATTTGCACAATCAGTGATTGAGATTGCCAATGAGGATTGCGCAGTACAAGCCAAGGAAAACGAGCTTGGATCATTCCTATTCTTACTTTGGATTGCGCAGTAGAGGCAGGCAGACAGCGGAGGAGATTTGAACCTGTGACTTGATTAAGATCTCAGCTATTTTGTGTGTAACAGGTGGAGATAGTACTGAGTACTTGTGAGGAGTATTGTATTATGTATTGTTACATGTTATCTATCATTATAATATACAGATAGTGCGGGGTCGACCCCATCGTGTTATGGTTTGTAAGCCATCTTCACTCGCCGATTCTTTAAATCATGACATGATGGTAGAGCCATCCTTTACATGGGCATCGTTGTTAGCACCTCACTGACATTTGTTGCCCATGCTGCTTCGTTTTGAGTAGGCTCGGGAGTCCTCTGTAGTCCCAGCATGACTTATGCGTTGAAGACTCATTCCTCTTAGCTTCTTCGCTTCGTTCTGGCCTTATACCCTAAAGGCTCCTTTGTGTGTACTATTGCATTGCATGTTGACTACTTGCACCTTTTGGCCTAGAGCCGGCTTCACTTGGACTCGTGTTTAAGCCAACTTTTGACCATGACGACTGCAAAATCAACCTTGCATACCTTTGACTTCTGCAGCTTGACACACCTTGACCCGTGGAGGGAACACACCTTTGAGTGTCATTGACCAGTTTTCACCTCCCTGCATTGAGCATAGGAACATTCCATTCCCAGGAACTAGATCATCTGTTTCACCGACACTCGTTCTTTCCACTATACTATAGCATTCTTTTATTCTTTGTCAAGATCAACAGAAAAAGACAAAAAAAATTAAATATTCCAAAAAGAGTGGGAACGGGACAGTATTTCCATTTATTGTTGGCAGCTAGAGTCAGTCGTGTTGCCCTTGAACAAAGCACTCAAAACAAAGTCTCCCCCGTTTGGGCGGGATTCAGTTTGACTTAGGTACGCCTTAACCTTGTTATTGAGTCAGTTCTCCCCCGATTGATTATCTCTTCCAATCATATGGAGGGTTCGTTCGTGCCTCCTGCATGATGAACTTATACAGAGTCATCATATGCTGCCACATAGTCACATTGTGTTGTGCTTTTGTTCAAGGGAAGTTAGCCTGAGTCGGCCTCTCTGCAGTGTCTCTTGACTCATTTTTCAGTTGGCCATCCCTGGTTTTCAGTATCATATCTATCATCACATCAGTTATATTGGTCCTTTGCTCGTGTATGTTTGAGAAGGTCTCCATTAACTTCTTGCTGGCGGGTCTTGCCCTTATCGACGACGAAATCTTGCTTTGAGGACAGGCCTAGAGCCGCACCCTGGCCCTATTTTCATTATTGATAGGTCACCTTGTGCTCAACATCGTTCAGTATCAAGGGTCTTTGATTGAGTGGTTTCCCTTGTGTTCGACATCAGCTTACATTATCACACATTGGGATTCATGCAGTACCTTGGTTTCCATTTGACCCTATTGGTGGATACCTCGCCTCTGTGTCAGCTTCCATTATTGGTTGGTTCAGAGGGTTTTTGTCGTGTGCTAGCCACATCTTGTGTACGTTGGAAACGTACTTCGGTTGGGTTACTACATCTCTTTCGTCTGATTCCTTCCACATTATTGGCCTACGGGTTACACTCGCGCTAGATTGATGAAGGATGCCTTAATGCCTTCCTTCTGGCGGATCTTTCCCTATCGACTCCGACTCATTGCTCTGGGGCAAAGATCTAGAGTCCATTTGGCAGTACCTTGGGGTTTGCAGTCATTAGTGGCAGACCCTTCGCTATCGACAGTGGGGAACCATCATTGTCTCCTGATCGATAGATTCTTACAGGTGTTCAACTCCAGCTCATCTATTCACACTTGTTGGATTGTACTGGGTACCTTAACGCTCATTATCATTATTGGTGAGTAGTCTCGCGTTTGTTAACGGTATACATCAATGACTGGTAATCAAACGATTTATCACATGGTTGACTTCAGATCATTTATTCCCATGGTGTAGAAATGTACCACGATGGTCGGTGAAGACCTCAGGTTGTATCAGCATTCATTGGTTCACTTGACAGTTGCTCCTGTTGCTGCTAGTTGATACCACTCCACCTTATATGTTGCAGTCAGTCATGGCGACATTCTATATGCTGGCACCTGAGTTTGCAGTGTAGTACCATCCTATTCCATCATGATCAGTTGGTACTTTTTGTGATCAGTTCTTGATATCAGTGATCCAGTTCATCCTTCAGCATCATTGACATTCTTATATGTGATATTCAGACATGTACTTGTTCGATCATGATCAGATGATCCATTATGTATTTTCCTGTCATTTATACTTGTATACCTAGTGGATCCGCTTGTACTTGATATGAGGACATGCTTTACTTTTTCTGAGCATGGGTATGCCCACCTCAGACAGTGTTTCTTTCTGATCTACTTTTGTGGCTTGGCAGGCTGAAGTCTGGTGAAGTCCTTCTCGGTTTTTGATAGATTTCCTTTCCATGTAATCGCTTAATACATTTCGGCCATCATGTACCCCTTCTGACCTCATATATTAGGGGCCATCTATTACAGCTCCAAATGTCACTCTTATGGTTTGTGATGCTGCACTCATGGCCTAGGGCAACCCCTCCTTCCAAACCTGGTCCAAAAATTTAAAAAACAGTGTTTTTTCCCTTATACGCGACATTTCCCTGAGTTAAACGCGTGTATATGCGGGTAGGCATATACCCAACCCGCGTATATGTATTAAAACACTTAAAAAAATATAAAACTCCTTAATTTTGGGCGGAGATCGCGGGTTTTACCTGCTGATCACCTGTTAGTGCCCATGGCCCAACTATTCCCAACCAACTCCCAACTAAAAACTATTTTGGGAGAAGTATAAAAAGGCTTCAATGGGAAGGCCTAAGGGAGGAGAGAAGAGAGAGAAAGGTTATTATGCTGAGATTTCCCTGACCAGGTCTGAAGATCCTTGTGCCTCCTGCACTTCCCCCATTTTTACAGGAAACCCTTGTTTCCTTGTGTGTTGATGTCCATCCACTACTTTTGATATCATGGAGAAAGTCATGGAAGGAGTTTGTTAAAGGCTTGAGGCTGGACAAATCCGGAGGAAGGCTTTGCTTGGAGCCTGCGAAAGGACGACTCAGGTGAAATTATTCCTTTCTGTACTTTATTTGTCTATAAGAAAAGAAACACATGTCTTTGTTCCTGATATAAATCTTCTTCATGTTTGTGATATTCATGTTAGAATTCATATGCGAATGGTTGTTTAAATTTCATAACTAACTACCTTTCTTTATAACATGAAGATGGTTTCTTTATAAGGTTTAGTCCATATACTGCTGTACATTCTTGAATTGGTTGTTTTGCAAGTCAAAGGAGCAAAAGGAACTCCAAGAAGGGTTTGGACCCTGGAAGGACCTTCTCAAATGTAGGATCTCAGGTACACCCCTTATCATAGAATTTGATTATGTTAGCATAATGGCTGTGTGGAATGTGTGTTTCTCTGTATAGACAATTTTCAGTCTGCTAGGGTTTCAACCCAAAAGCCCTAGGGGAACATTTCCCTTAACAATTTTCAGCTGTATGCTTTCCCCATTACATACTGTGTTAATGTGCGCATGCGATTGATGTTTCATTGTTTTTAATTCCGCAAAATTGATGATCAACGTAGAGGAGGTTATGTATTATGCATGCATTCCGCAAATAGTGTATAATTAGGATAATCTCTGTGAATAAGTGTTATATTATTCAAATTTCTACATGGTATCAAAGCAAAGTTGATCATCAGATCTATTATTCAGAAAGTGATTACATTTTATTTCTTCAGGCAGAGTCTGTAATCGGGCTAGGTAGCCTCTGGATTCATCCTTCTTTTGGAAGGTGAGATATCCGGTAAAAGCCCATACAGCCAATCTCTATACGAGAAATACTTTGTTCTCATGAATTTTAGATCAGAAGCGGTTGAGTTTGGAGCTAGTGGAATTCGAATTTGCAGCAGTGTTTTCTTGGTGTCAAAGTTGAAATGTCTTAAAAACGGATTGCTATTGGAGTATGCTCTTGAAGGTAGCTCGAATTATATTGCATGGAAAGACAGGATGGAGGCGGTGTTAGATGACAATGGGCTGAAGGAGTTCATAGAGGCTGAGGTCCAAAGCCTACTGATGCTACCCACGTTGAGGCTTGGCAAAAGAAGACAACAAAGTGTCGAAGCATTCTGTTGGAGGGCGTGAAGGATCACATTGTATCCAGCCTTCATGGAAAGGCTTCTCCATACTTGATGTGGAAAGCATTGACAGATCTATTCCAAAGATAGAGCGACCAGAGGAAGTTGGCGCTCAAGGATAAACTCAAAAACGTTAAGTGTGAGAAAGGAGACAGTATGCCCAAGTATCTCATGAAGTTCACCCAATGCCGGGATGAGCTGGGAAGTGTGGGGGTGACTGTTGATGATGAGGACTTGGTGAGCTTGGCTCTCCATGGTCTTCCGAAGAGTTGGCATTCCTATCAGGGCTCTGTCAATGGTTGGGAGAAATTGCCAGGATGGGAGAGACTTCGGTCAGATCTTGTGCAAGAGGAGATCAGGCGGAATACCAGGGAAGGATCTTCATCAAAGGCATCTGATGAAGAAAATTGCACTTTGGCTGCCAAAGCAAAGAAGGGGAAGAACAAGAAAGCTTCTCATTACGGTGTGAAAGGCAAGAAGCAGGACATGTCCAAGGTGAAGTGCTTTCACTGTCACCAGCATGGACATTATGCCACAAATTATCCGCAGAAGAAGAAAATAAGCAAGTTGCTGGATCTGCAGCAGAAGAGGCCTTAGCCTCGCAGTTTGAGCTAGATTTTTCATTGATCGCATGCTTGGTACCAAGTGTGATGGGATCGGTATGGTTCTTGGATAGTGGTGCGTCTTTTCACATGACAGGAGATCGAGATTTGTTTTCTGATCTGGATGAGAAAGATATTGGAGTGCACATCTAGATGGGCGATGATGGTAGATACAGTGCGACCGGTATCGATACCATTTCCTTTGAGAGGGAGTCTGGTAAACCCTTCGTATTGAAGGAAGTGATATATGTTCCAGGATTGAAGAAGAATCTTATCTCTGTGGCGATGTTATAAGACAAGGGATATGATGTTGTTTTCAGCGAGGGAAAGGCTTTCCTGCGCAGTAAGACAACTAGAGAAACCCGGAAGATAGGGGTTCGAGTCAGGAACCCTTATCAATTGCATGTAGATGGCTGCGTAGCAATGGCATGCAAGGCAGAAGGATTGGTGAGCCGGGATGATGGCGAGCTGTGGAACAGGAGATTGGGCCACCTTCACCATGGAGCCTTGAAGATACTGCAGTAGATTTCTACTGGGCTTCCTAAAGGCACTCTTGTGCAGTCAGATCAGTGTAAGGGGTGTACTTTGGGAAAATTTGTGAAAGCCACCTTTCATGAGAAGGATAGACGCGCCACGACGACCCTTGAGAGAATTCACACAGACATGTGTGGACCTTTCTCAGTAGCTTCGACAGCAAAGCACAGGTACTATGTGATATTTGTTGATGATTTCTCTCGGAAGTGCTGGATCTTTTTCATGCAGAAGAAGAGCGAGACATACTCAAAGTTCTGTGAGTTCAAAGCACTGGTCAAGAAGGAATTGAGGAAGAAGGTGAAGGCTCTCAGGAGCGACAATGGTGGTGAATTCATCTCTGGCGAGTTCAAGGACTTCTGCAACGCAGAAGGGATTCGAAGAGAGCTCATAGCTCCCCATAACCCGCAGTAGAACGGGGTTGCTGAGCGGAAGAACAAAACGATCGTGGGTGTTGCACGAGCGATGTTGCATGATCAGGGTCTACCCCTTCAATTATAGGCGAAGGCATGCAATATTGCAGTATATGTGCAGAACCGTTGTCCTCATAGGATACTTGGCATGAGTACACCCGAGGATTCTGGTAAGAGGCCTGATATTTCCCATTTGAGGATTTTTTGTACTAATGTTTACATGCATGTGACGACGGATACCAGGAAGAAGCTGGAGCCGACCGTAGAGGTTGGGATATTTTTGGGGTACACTGATATGCCCCGCAACTATCATGTGTATTTGCCAGACATTCGCAAGACTGTTGTGCGACGGGATATCAAATTTCAGGAGGAGAAAGCCATGAAGTGTTCGCTTGAGAGGGAGCCACACTTGCATGCAGATGAGGAGCTATTGGTTCCTAAGGATGAGCTTCAGGACGTGGATAAGCTAGAAGATGAAGTTCATGGAGTGGAAGAGACCACTCATGTAGCACCAACCATCAGAGGGCAAAAGCGCACTACAGAAGCTGAGCGACTGGCTCAAGATGCAGAGAAGGTTGTAGGACCACCTACAGGGCAATGCAGACAGAGACAGTCACCTGATCGGTACACTAGATACATAGATCTTGTGAGCAAATGTGTTGTGACTGAGCCATCCTCTTTCGAGGAAGCTGTGGAGGATCTCGCATGGGTAGATGCCATGGTGGAAGAGTATGATTCGATTGTCAGAAACAGTGCATGGGAGATTGTCCCAAGACCGGAAGGGAAATTAGTGGTGGGTTTGAGATGGATCTACAAAGTGAAGAGGGAAGTTGATGGGAGTGTGGAGAAGTACAAGGCAAGATTTGTTGCCCGAGGCTTCTCACAGATAGAGGGGATAGATTATGAGGAGACCTTTGCACCTGTCGCAAGGTATTCTTCCATACGGACGATTCTTGCTCTCTCAGCGCAGATGGGATGGCACATTCATCAGATGGATGTGAAGACTGCATTCCTCAACGCAGTCATTGAGGAGGAGGTGTACATAGAGCAGCCCGAAGGTTTCGAGATCTTCAGCAGTGAGTCGCATGTGTGCAGGCTCAAGAGAGCGCTGTATGGGTTGAAACAAGCACCTCGTGCTTGGTACACACGGATAGACAGTTATTTCACTGGACTTGGATTCTCCAAGAGTGAGGCAGATCCTAACCTATACCTGATTGTGGTGGAGGGTAAGTTTCTTATCATTGTACTTTATGTTTATGATTTGATTTTGACAGGAGATGAGATGTTGATACTTTCATGCAAGGAGGATCTTGCTAGAGAGTTTGAGATGAAGCACATGGGCCTCCTTCATTATTTCTTGGGATTGGAAATTTGGCAGCACAGTGATGGACTATTTGTTTCTTAGGGTAAGTATGCCCGGGAGATACTGGAGAAGTTCAACATGCATGGCTGCAAGCCTGTTGATACTCCTCTTCCTGGAGGTTGGAGGAAGGAGGATGCTACTTCAGCGGAGGTAGTGGATGCTACTGTTTATCGACAGTTGGTGGGGTCGCTTATGTATCTGGTCAATACACGACCCGATATATGCTACGCTGTTAACCAGCTTTCACAAGCTATGGTTAAGCCAACCAAGCTCTTCTAGAAGGCAGGCAAGCATGTATTGCGTTATCTCAGAGGCACATCGGGATATGGATTGTGGTACAAACAGGAGGATGAGGTGAAGCTATGTGGCTTCACGGATGCAGATTGGGCAGGGAGCCCAACGGACAGAAAGAGCACATCTGGAGGGCTCTTCAGTATCAGGTCGACAACAATTTCTTGGTACAGCAGAAAGCAGAGATCCATGGAACTCAGTTCAGCAGAGGCCGAGTATATGGCAGCAAGTTTGGCTGCATGCGGGGCTATATGGATGAGGAAGATCCTGGTTGGGTTGTTTGGGTCATACTTGGAGCCTACAGTGATTTATTGTGATAACCATAGTTGCATTAAACTCTCGGCTAATCCATTATTTCATGATAGATCCAAGCACATTGACATCAGGTACCATCATATCAGAGATTGTGTGCATCGGAGAATCATGTTACTTTCATACATTCCCACGAAGGATCAGGATGCTGATATCTTGACGAAGGCGCTCACCAAGAGCAAATTCGAATACCACCGAGGTAGGATAGGGGTTGCTGATAATCCATATCTTGTTGAGAGGGAGTGTTGAAAATGCAACAAGATGATGGAGCTTAGTGAAAAGAAGTCGCCTTCACTAAGTGGGCCCGCAGGCTATTTTTGGCGCAAAGTCTATTTTTAGACTATGTCTATTTTTAGACATATGGATCATGGTCTATAAGTTGTAGGATGCTATTTGTGGATGAATGGTAATGTTGGTAAAAATAGATGGACTTCTATTTTTAGACATATGGGCAGAGACTATTTTTAGACTGCCAGGCTAAAAATAGAATAATCGAATATTATTAGCTCTTAATAATATTTGGACTATAAACATTATCTTATCCTCTTGGAGAACTTCAGTTCGAGCTACGGATGTGGCACATGCAACTGCCAGAAGGAAATACGCTTTTCTTATGGGTCAGTTGAGCTATTGCATGATGGACTTCAGTTAGAACTCAAGTGATTGAGTTTGTTGGAGTTGGTTGAGGAGTTGATGGAGTTGTGTTCAGTTTGAATTAGTTGAACTAGTTGTATTTAGTCTAACTTCAGAATACACTAGTGATGAGTGATGTGAATTAATTATTAATTAATTCACTAATTATTAATTCATAAATTAACTAAAGAATACATCAGTTAACTCAGTGCATG
The DNA here is from genome assembly GCA_031772625.1 of Pinus tabuliformis. Classification (NCBI taxonomy): domain Eukaryota; kingdom Viridiplantae; phylum Streptophyta; class Pinopsida; order Pinales; family Pinaceae; genus Pinus; species Pinus tabuliformis. Next base: position 554,665,482 of record CM062805.1, on the reverse strand, counting down.
GACAGTTCAGTGGAGACAGGTGTTAGATGTGGAGACTACTATCAGTTGTGACTATAGATGTGCAAGAGATTTGCACAATCAGTGATTGAGATTGCCAATCACGATTACGCAGTACAAGCCAAGGAAAACGAGCTTGGATCATTCCTATTATTACTTTGGATTGCGCAGTAGAGGCTGGCAGACAACAGAGGAGATTTGAACCTGTGACTTGATTCAGATCTGAGCTAGTTCGTGTGTAACAGGTGGAGATAGTACTGAGTACTTGTGAGGAGTATTGTATTATGTATTGTTACATGTTCTATATCATTATAATATACAGATAGTGCGGGGTTTTCAGCTGTATGCTTTCCCCATTACATACTATGTTAATGTGCGCATGCGATTGATGTTTCATTGTTTTTAATTCCGCAAAATTGATGATCAACGTAGAGGAGGTTATGTATTATGCATGCATTCCGCAAATAGTGTATAATCGGGATAATATCTGTGAATAAGTGTTATATTATTCAAATTTCTACATGGTATCAGAGCAAATTTGATCATCAGATCTATTATTCTGAAAGTGATTACATTTTATTTCTTCAGGCAGAGTCTGTAATCGGGCGAGGTAGCCTCTGGATTCATCCTTCTTTTGGAAGGTGAGATATCCAGTAAAATCCCACACATTCAATCTCTGTATGAGAAATACTTTGTTCTCACAAATTTTAGATCAGAAGCGGTTGAGTTTGGAGCTGGTGGAATTCGAATTTGCAGCAGTGTTTTCTTGGTGTCAAAGTTGAAATGTCTTAAAAACGGATTGCGTTTGGAGTATGCTCTTGAAGGCAGCTCAAATTATATTGCATGGAAAGACAGGATGGAGGCGGTGTTAGATGACAATGGGCTGAAGGAGTTCATAGAGGCTGAGGTCCCAAAGCCTACTGATGCTGCTCACATTGAGGCTTGGCAAAAGAAGACATCAAAGTGTCGAAGGATTCTGTTGGAGGGCGTGAAGGATCACATTGTATCGAGCCTGCATGGAAAGGCTTCTCCATACTTGATGTGGAAAGCATTGATAGATCTATTCCAAAGCAAGAGCGACCAGAGGAAGTTGGCGCTCAAGGATAAACTCAGAAACATTAAGTGTGAGAAAGGAGACAATATGCCCAAGTATCTCACGAAGTTCACCCAATGCCGGGATGAGCTGGGAAGTGTGGGGTGACTGTTGATGATGAGGACTTGGTGAGCTTGGCTCTCCTTGGTCTTCCGAAGAGTTGGCATTCCTATCAGGACTCTGTCAATGGTCAGGAGAAATTGCCAGGATGGGAGAGACTTTGGTCAGATCTTGTGCAAGAGGAGATCAGGTGGAATACCAGGGAAGAATCTTCATCAAAGGAATCTGATGAAGAAAATTGCGCTTTGGCTGCCAAAGCAAAGAAGGGGAAGAACAAGAAAGCTTCTTATTCCAGTGCAAAAGGCAAGAAGCAGGACATGTCCAAGGTGAAGTGCTTTCATTGTCACCAGCACAGACATTATGCCACAAATTGTCCGCAGAAGAAGAAAAATAAGCAAGATGCTGGATCTGCAGCGGGAGAGGCCTTAGCCTCATAGTTTGAGTTGGATTTTTCGTTGATCGCATGCTTGGTATCAAGTGTGATGGGATCGGTATGGTTCTTGGATAGTGGTGCGTCTTTTCACATGACAGGAGATCGAGATTTGTTTTCTGCTCTGGATGAGAAAGATCTTGGAGTGCACATCGAGATAGGCGATGATGGTAGATACAGTGCGACCGGTATCGATACCATTTCCTTTGAGAGGGAGTCTGGTAAACCCGTCGTATTGAAGGAAGTGATGCATGTTCCAGGATTGAAGAATAATCTTATCTCTGTGGCAATGTTAGAAGACAAGGGATATGATGTTGTTTTCAGCGAGGGAAAGGCTTTCCTGCGTAGTAAGACAACTGGAGAAACCCAGAAGATAGGGGTTCGAGTCAGGAACCTTTATCAATTGCATGTAGATGGCTGTGCAGCAATGGCATGCAAGGCAGAAGGATTGGTGAGCCGGGATGATGGCGAACTGTGGCACAGGAGATTGGGCCACCTTCACCATGGAGCCTTGAAGATACTGTAGTAGATTTCTACTGGGATTCCTAAAGGCACACTTGCACAGTCAGATCAGTGCAAGGGGTGTACTTTGGGAAAATTTGTGAAAGCCACCTTTCACGTGAAGGATAGTCGCGCCACAACGATCCTTGAGAGAAGTCACACAGACGTGTGTGGACCATTCTCAGTAGCTTCGAAAGCAAAGCACAGGTACTATGTGATCTTTGTTGATGATTTCTCTCGGAAGTGCTGGATCTTCTTCATGCAGAAGAAGAGCGAGACATACTCAAAGTTCTGTGAGTTCAAAGCACTGGTCGAGAAGGAATCGCGGAAGAAGGTGAAGGCTCTTAGGAGTGACAATGGTGGTGAATTCATCTCTGGTGAGTTCAAGGACTTCTGCAGCGCAGAAGGGATTTGAAGAGAGCTCATAGCTCCCCATAACCCACAGCAGAATAGGGTTGCTGAGCAGAAGAACAGAACGATCGTGGGTGCTGCACGGGTGATGTTGCATGATCAGGGTCTACCCGTTCACTTGTGGGCGGAGGCATGCAATACTGCAGTATATGTGCAGAACCGTTGTCCTCACAGGATACTTGGCATGAGTACACCCGAGGAGGCTTATTCTGGTAAGAGGCCTGATATTTCCTATTTTAGGATTTTTGGTACTAATGTTTACATGCATGTGACGAAGGATGCCAGGAAGAATCTGGATCTGACCACGGAGGTTGGGATATTTGTGGGGTACACTGATACGCCCCACAACTATCGTGTGTATTTGCCAGACAGTCGCAAGACTGTTGTGCGACGGGATATCAAATTTCATGAGGAGAAATCCATGAAGTGTTTGCTTGAGAGGGAGCCACACTTGCATGTAGATGAGGAGCTATTAGTTCTTAAGGATGAGCTTCAGGACGTGGATCAGCCAGAAGATGAAGTTCATGGAGTGGAAGAGACCACTCATGCAGTGCCAACCATCAGAGGGTGAAAGCACACTACAGAAGTTGAGCGACTAGCTCAAGATGCAGAGAAGGTTGTAGGACCACCTACAGGACAACGCAGACAGAGACAGTCACCTGATCAGTACGCTGGATACATGGCTCTTGTGAGAAAATGTGTTGTGACTGAGCCATCCTCTTTCGAGGAAGCTGTGGAGGATCCCGCATGGGTAGATCCCATGGTGGAAGAGTATGATTCGATTGTTAGAAAAAGTGCATGGGAGATTGTCCCAAGACCGGAAGGGAAATCAGTGGTGGGTTCGAGATGGATCTACAAAGTGAAGTAGGCAGCTGATGGGAGTGTGGAGAAGTACAAGGCAAGATTTGTTGCCCAAGGCTTCTCACAAATAGAGGGGATCGATTATGAGGAAACCTTTGCACCTGACGCTAGGTATTCTTCCATACGGACGATTCTTGCTCTCTCAGCGTAGATGGGATGGCACATTCATCAGATGGATGTGAAGACTGTGTTCCTCAACGGAGTCATTGAGGAGGAGGTGTACATAGAGCATCCCGAAGGTTTCAATATCTTCAGCAGTGAGTCGCATGTGTGCAGGCTCAAGAGAGCGTTGTATGGGTTGAAACAAGCACCTCGTGCTTGGTACACACGGATAGACAGTTATTTCACCGGACTTGGATTCTCCAAGAGTGAGGCAGATCCTAACCTATACCAGATTGTGGTGGAGGGTAAGTTGCTTATCATTGTACTTTATGTAGATGATTTGATTTTGACAGGAGATGAGTTGTTGATACTTTCATGCAAGGAGGATCTTGCTAGAGAGTTTGAGATGAAGGACTTGGGCCTCCTTCATTATTTCCTAGGATTGGAAATTTGGCAGCGCAGTGATGGACTATTTGTTTCTCAGGGTAAGTATGCCCGGGAGATACTGGAGAAGTTCAACATGCATGGCTACAAGCCTGTTGATACTCCTCTTCCTGGAGGTTGGAGGAAGGAGGATGCTACTTCAGCGGAGGTAGTGAATGCCACTGTTTATCGACAGTTGGTGGGGTCGCTTATGTATCTGGTCAATACATGACCCGATATATGCTATGATGTTAACCAACTTTCACAAGCTATGGTTAAGTCAACCAAGCTCTTCTGGAAGGCAGGCAAGCGTGTATTGCGTTATCTCAGAGGCACATCGGGATATGGATTGTGGTACAGACAGGAGGATGAGGTGAAGCTATGTGGCTTCACGGATGCAGATTGGGTAGGGAGCCCAACAGATAGAAAGAGCACATCTAGAGGGATCTTCAATATCGGGTCGACAGTAGTTTCTTGGTACAACAGGAAGCAAAGATTCGTGGCACTCAGTTGAGCAGAGGTCGAGTATATGGCAGCAAGTTTGGCTGCATGTGTTAGGATATTCCGACACATAGGATATAGTTAAGTTCAACTTGGTCTAGTATAGAGTTAGATTAGAGTTAGGTAAAGTGTGTTTCTTTACCGTTGTACATTTTGTAACTTACAATCCGACGGTCACGATATGTAGTGATCCGACGGTTCACTCTCACCTCGGTATTACCGACACTTGATCCGTGGCTTGACACCCGATTGGTCCATGAGTTCTATTTAAAGCGCATGGAGGGTCATTGTTCGGGTAATCCGTGCATGAGAGAAGCTTATGTAAATTTTCATTCTTTGATTAATAAATTGTCTGTACCCACGTTGGGACAGGCCGTGGACTGTTTCCCTCCTTGCACTCTGAGGGTTTTAACCACGTCAAAAATACTGGTGTATTGATTTGAGATCTGGTTGTGAGCGGTGTCCTTTTGGTATTCTTTCTGAGGAACTTACCCTGTAAATTCCTACATGGTATCAGAGCTATTTGAGGGCCGCGTCCGTTGGTGATCCAAATCTGAAGCCGGTAGAACTGCATGCGGCTGTCGTTTCCTAGATCTGCTGTTTCTGACTGCTTTCGGGCCGAGAGGACTGCTCTGTTGCGTTCGGAGCATCTGTTTCAGTGAGGAACCCCTTTCGTTTCACGCGAAAAGGTTTCCGGTAGCCCTAGCTGCGTCATTTTTCAGATCGGGAGGTATACAGTGTTTTTTTTTGCAGTTTACTGTCATTTTCTCTCTGCTTATTTCGGTTTCGGTTTATTTAGCCTTTTTTTTCCCGGATCTATACCTTTCATTTCTGCGTATGCTCTTTGCCCTGCGACTCTGTGCGATCTGGGCAAATCAGAAACAGAAAGAAAGGATTTTTCTCATGCGTATGCTCTTTTCCCTGCACCTTAGTGTGATCTCGGAAAATCAGAAACATTGAGAAAAATATTTAGTTTTTCGGCTAAAAGCTAACTTTGAGATTTTTTTTAAAATTTCTAGTTTTTTGGCTAAAGCTAACTTCGAGCCGTAAGGTTCGTTTTTCTTTGTATATTCGTGTTGGGTTTTGTGTTTTGTGTTTTGTAGGGGAAAAGAGTCTTCCCAAGGCAAGCACGCAAATCGAGGCCCCCCCCCCCCCCCTCTCTCTCTCTCTCTCTCTCTCTCAAATATTTTGTATAGATCAATTGGTTCAAAGACCTTTTAAGAGAGTAGAGGTCTTGGGTTCAAGTCTCCATTTTGTGGGGGCGGATTTTTTCATTCCCGCACATTCGCGCACTTTGCCGGCAACGTCAACAATTTTTTTTCAAAAAGCCATAACTTCTTCATCCGGAAGCCTTTTTCAGAGCCGTTTTTTTTAAAACCGCCTATTTTTTCGAGATCTATCCATTGGACCACTTACTTTCAGCATCTTCAGCTTCAGTTGTTTTTCAAAAAATGGAAAGTCCATGCCAAGTCATTCTTGACAGCACTAACTACTTCCAATGGGTAGCCTACATGGGAGATTTACTTAGAAGTAAAGGTCTCTTCAGAATAGCCACAGACCAAGAGAAGAAACCCAAAGATGAAGACAAGGCCGAAAAATGGGAAAATAGACAAGATCAAGCACGTGGTTTGATAGGAATGTCTGTTTCTCCTGATCTTAGATTCCACATTGCAGAAATTGAAACTCCTCATGAAGCATTAGAAAAACTTGCTAAAGTTTTTGGGATTAAAAATGAAATTAGAGCCCATCAACTTGAAAATGAGTTGCTTACTTTGGATCCTAATAATTTTTCTTGCATTGAAGATTTCTTGTCCAAATTCAAGACCCTTAGATATCTCTTGGAAGGTGTTAAAGTTAAGAAAGAAGATGGTAACCTTATTTATTCCATCCTTACTAAGTTGGGACCAGCCTACTCTGTATTTGTTTCCACTTTCCATTCTACCAGGGAAGCTTTCATTTGTCAAGGCAAAGACTACAAGCCCCCTTCCTTTGACTCCTTTTGTGATTCCTTAATAAGAGAACAAGAAAAACTCTTACACCTTGGTCTTCTTAATCTTGGAAACTCTTCCTCGAAAGCGTTAGCCGCCCAGCAGCAACCAAATTCAAAGAATCCTAAGAAGTCTTATCCTCAAAGGAATGGTCCTAAACCAACTCAGCCTCAAGATGAAAGATCATTTCAGCAAAATGATAAGACCAATAAAAACAAATGGAAGAAGACTGACAGACATTGTAACTTTTGTAATCGAGATGGCCACTTAGAATCTAAATGCTTTAAGAAGATGGAAGCCTTGGAAGCCGCAATGAAGAAACATAACATCCATCTGGAGCCTACTTCAACTTCAACTTCCGGAACGGCACTTTCTGCATGTCATCGTCAATCATCTCAGTCTGGTTATGCATTAAATGTATCTTCTTCTTCTTCTCATTCTCATGAGTGGCTCATTGATTCTGGAGCCTCTTGTCACATGGCCAAAAACCAAGCCATGTTTTCTTCTTTAAATGATTGTAACACCAAAAATATATATGTTGGTGATGATAGATCTCTTAATGTTGTAGGGACTGGAACTGTTCATCTAGACAATGGTCAGTTCAATGATGTATTATGTGTTCCAAACTTATCCTGCAACCTTCTATCTGTCTATCAGATAACTCATTCAGGTGAAGGTAAAATTGTTGAATTTTCACCTCATGATGTTGTAATCAAGGATCTAAAAGATCCTAAACAGATTCTAGCTACTGGTCTTGCTGATGATTCCAAAAGGTTGTATAAGTTTCACAACTTTGGGTCATCCCATCTTCCCTCAGTATTTGTTGCTCATAATGATGAAGTGAGCAAACTTTGGCATGAGCGGTTTGGTCACTTAAACTATCGCTCCCTTCAGCATCTATGTAAAGAAAATATGGTGACAGGTCTTCCTATGGTATCTTGCAAAGATGGTGTTTGTTCCGGATGTGTACTCGGAAAACATCATCGGGACAGTTTTGACAAACGTGCCTCTTGGCACGCCTCAGCCCCTTTACAGCTTGTGCACAGTGATTTATGTGGTCCTCTTCCTGTTGCTTCATTCTCTGGCTGCAAGTACTTCTTAACTTTCATTGATGATTTCTCCAGACGCACTTGGGTATACTTCTTAAAACTCAAGAGCGAAGTATTTACCACCTTTTTGGCCTTCAAAGCATTTGTTGAAAAACAATCTGGACATCAAATTCTTAAGCTAAGAACTGATAATGGTGGAGAATATGTTAAAAATGCATTCATCAACTTTTGCACCGAAAATGGAATTCAAATGCAACATACTGTTCCATACACTCCACAACAAAATGGTGTAGCTGAAAGGAAAAATCGCACCTTAAAGGAAATGGCTAATTGTATGCTGCAATCTAAAGGACTCAGTCTTAGTTTTTGGGCCGAAGCAATTAATTGTGCAAATTATATAATCAATCGCACTCCTACTAAGGTTCTAGAGAATATCACTCCAGAAGAAGCTTGGAGTTCCATTAAACCAGATGTAAGTCACTTTCGTGTGTTTGGAAGTGAAGCATGGGCCCATATTCCAGATGAAAAGCATAAAGCTTTAGAACCTAAGAGTGAGAAATGTACTTTTGTTGGATATTCTGAAGATGTAAAAGGTTATAGACTTATTCCATTTAAGTCCAAAAATGTTATCATTAGAAGAGATGTAAAATTTGATGAAAATAAATCGGCCTGCGAGCCTAGTCCGGCGGATGTGCCACCTCTTCCTATCTCTTCTATCTTTGAAAACATTTCTTCTTCTGATGATGAAAGCGAGGATGATAATCCTTCCCCACCTTCTCAGGATCCTCAACTTCCAAGATGGGTCCGTGCTACTCGGGATGCAGCAGGTGATCTTGCCGGTGATCCTACAGATCAGCGACGTACACGTTCTCAGTTTGAAAGAGCCTCTTCTTTACTGGCTCAAGCTCCAGTAAATCATGATCCTGACACTTTTGCAGAAGCTTCAGGCCATCCACATTGGGAAGCAGCTATGAATGAAGAATATCATTCATTGATGACAAATGATACATGGGATCTTGTTCCTCTACCAAAGGGACGCAAACTTGTTAGATGCAAATGGGTTTACAGAACCAAGTATGGACCAGATGGGAAAGTTGATAAACATAAAGCTCGTCTAGTTGCTAAGGGCTTTTCACAGGTTGAAGGCATTGACTACACTGAAACCTTCTCTCCAGTTGCCAAAATGAACTCTATCCGCCTTGTTCTTTCCCTTGCTGCCTCTTTAAAATGGGAAGTCCATCAAATGGATGTTAAATCTGCCTTCTTGCATGGGGACTTGCAGGAAGAAATCTATATGGAACAACCCATTGGCTTCATACAAACAGACTCCAGCCTCGTTTGTCGACTTAAGAAATCCCTTTATGGCCTCAAGCAAGCTCCTCGAGCTTGGTATGCCAAAATGGATAGCTTTCTTTTAGAATCTGGCTTTTCTAGGTGTCATTCTGACAATACTGTCTACACCAAGAAAGTGGGCAACTCTCTTATCATCCTTGTTCTTTATGTTGATGATCTTATTCTTACTGGTAGTGATCCCAACCTTATAAACCATGTGAAGTCCAGCCTTAAAAAGAAATTTGAAATGACAGACTTAGGACACTTACACTATTTTCTCGGTCTTCAAGTCTTGCAATCCCAAGAGGGTATTTTCCTTTCCCAGTCCAAGTATGCTTGTGATATTCTTCGTCATTTTCACATGGAAGACTGTAAGCCAGCCCCTTCTCCCTTTCAGTCTGGAGTCAAACTTTCAGTCTCTTGTACTTCTCCTGAAGTTGATGCTACCTTATACCGTCAACTTGTCGGAAAACTCTTGTATTTAACCCATACTCGTCCTGATCTTTCCTTTGCTGTTGGCCTTGTTGCTCGTTTTATGCAAAACCCCCGTGAAAGTCATTGGAAAGCAGCTAAAAGAATACTTCGTTATGTTCGAGGTACAGTACAGTTTGGGATTCATTACAGTGCCAAAGCAGCTCCTCTGTTAGTTGGTTTCACTGATTCTGATTGGGCTGGTGACCTTGATGATCGGAAGTCTACTGCCGGTTATGTCTTCACTCTTGGTTCAGGACCTATTACATGGGCTTGTAAGAAACAGGCTGCCATTTCTCTTTCATCAGCAGAAGCAGAGTATCGTGGTGCCGTGGAAGCTAGTAAGGAAGCCTTGTGGCTTCGTCAGATCCTATCAGAGTTTGGCTTTGAGCAGCAGCATCCAACCACACTTTGGTGTGATAATCAAAGTGCCATTCAGCTATGCAAAGATCCAGTCCAGCATCAGCGCAGCAAACACATTGAACTACACATGCACTTCATCAGAAAGCTCATTCATGACCATGTTCTTGAAGTGCAATATTGTCCAACAGATGATCAGGTTGCAGACATCTTCACAAAGGCTCTCACAGAGGCGAAGTTCACTAAACTTCGATATATGCTTGGAGTTCAGGAAGTTGTCACTAAGGGGGGATAGGCTCTAGTGCCTCCTTCCTTCTCCTATTGTGTCATATTTGTAAATCCTTCAATCCTATCCCAAGTTGTTCTTAAGGGGGGATGTTAGGATATTCCGACACATAGGATATAGTTAAGTTCAACTTGGTCTAGTATAGAGTTAGGTTAGAGTTAGGTAAAGTGTGTTTCTTTACCGTTGTACATTTTGTAACTTACAATCCGACGGTCACGATATGTAGTGATCCGACGGTTCACTCTCACCTCGGTATTACCGACACTTGATCCGTGGCTTGACACCCGATTGGTCCATGAGTTCTATTTAAAGCGCATGGAGGGTCATTGTTCGGGTAATCCGTGCATGAGAGAAGCTTATGTAAATTTTCATTCTTTGATTAATAAATTGTCTGTACCCACGTTGGGACAGGCCGTGGACTGTTTCCCTCCTTGCACTCTGAGGGTTTTAACCACGTCAAAAATACTGGTGTATTGATTTGAGATCTGGTTGTGAGCGGTGTCCTCTTGGTATTCTTTCTGAGGAACTTACCCTGTAAATTCCTACAGCATGCGAGGCTATATGGATGAGGAAGATCTTGGTTGGGTTGTTCGGGTCACACTTGGGGCCTACAGTGATTTATTGTGATAACCAGAGTTGCATTAAACTCTCGGCTAATCCAGTATTTCATGATAGATCCAAGCACATCGACATCAGGTAACATCATATTAGAGATTGTGTGCAGCGAAGAATCATGTTACTTTCATACATTCCCACGGAGGATCAGGATGTTGATATCTTGACGAAGGCGCTCACCAAGAGCAAATTCGAATACCACCCAGGTACGATAGGGGTTGTTGATAATCCATATCTTGTTGAGAGGGAGTGTTGAAAATGCAACAAGATGATGGAGCTTAGTGAAAAGAAGTCGCCTTCACTAAGTGGGTCCGCAGGCTATTTTTGGCGCAATGTTTATTTTTAGACTATGTCTATTTTTAGACATATGGATCATGGTCTATGAGTTGCAGGATGCTATTTTTGGATGATTGGTCATGTTGGTAAAAATAGATGGACTTCTATTTTTAGACATATGGGCGGAGTCTATTTTTAGATTGCTGGGCTAAAAATAGAACAGTCGAATATTATTAGCTCTTAATAATATTTGGACTATAAACATTATCTTATCCTCTTGGAGAACTTCAGTTCGAGCTACGTATGTGGCACATGTAACTGCCAGAAGGAAATATGCTTTTCTTATGGGTCAGTTGAGCTATTGCATGATGGACTTCAGTTAGAACTCAAGTGATTGAGTTTGGTGGAGTTGATTGAGGAGTTGATGGAGTTGTGTTCAGTTTGACTTAGTTGAACTAGTTGTATTTAGTCTAACTGCAGAATACACTAGTGATGAGTGATGTGAATTAATTATTAATTAATTCACTAATTATTAACTCATAAATTAACTAAAGAATACATCAGTTAACTCAGTGCATGGACAGTTGAGTGGAGATAGGTGTTAGAGGTGGAGACTACTATCAGTTGTGACTATAGTTATGCATGAGATTTGCACAATCAATGTTTGAGATTTCCAATGAGGATTGCACAGTACAAGCCAAGGAAAATGAGCTTGGATCATTCCTATACTTACTTTAGATTGTGTAGTAGAGGCAGGCAGACAGCAGAGGAGATTTGAACCTGTGACTTGATTCAAATCTGAGCTAGTTTGTGTGTAACAGGTGGAGATAGTACTGAGTACCTGTGAGGAGTATTGTATTATGTATTGTTACATGTTCTCTATCATTATAATATACAGATAGTGCGGGGTTTTCAGCTGTATGCTTTCCCCATTACATACTGTGTTAATGTGCACATGCGATTGATGTTTCATTGTTTTAATTCCGCAAAATTGATGATCAACCTAGAGGAGGTTATGTATTATGCATGCATTCCGCAAATAGTGTATAATCCGGATAATCTCTGTGAATAAGTGTTATATTATTCAAATTTCTACATTTGACTTGTTGTGTTAATGGTAGAATCTAGGTCCTTGGCCCTTCCTAAGTCATAAGTTATTGGTAGGTATAGCTTATAGGTTGTTGGATATACACTTGGGTTATCATGTTAGCTAATTGATTTGATCACAATCCTAACCTAGATCACTCTAACAAGTTATTGATTTCCCATGGTTTAAAAAAAAGGTTAAGAAATTAAGTCACACATAAAGTTAAATATACAAACATTTAGCAACTTTCTTTGGAAGTAAGAAATCTTTGTAAGAAAAATGGAGACAATTACAATCTTCATAAGGAATCAACATCTTAAGGTGTGAATTTGAATAGACAATGATGTCTCCCACAAATTTCATCATGGGTTGAAGATAAGAAAATGAAATCTTCATCTAAGTCTAATTCCCTATTATATAGCTTACATAGATGTTGGTTACAAAGAATTTCATGGTCAATTTACATTCTTAGATTCAAAGTATGACATATGCAACCATGCCACCAAAGGTGTACACTTTCTTTCTTTATTATAAAATATTTATGAGTATTCAACACATCTTCTAGAAACTTATTAGGGTTTCAAATTGTATTAGAGAAACCTTGGCTTTATTATCCTTATGGAGAGGAGCCAAATTCTACGGATCCATATAAGAATTTTTTTTAATTTGTACCTTTATGTTTGGAGAATTTGAGATCGATTTGAAATTTTATATGGTTATTGTTGTTCACTGTGAAACCTTGATTATTTCTAAAGACTTATATTTTTAGTTCTTGTTGTTGAGAGTGTGTGATCCAAGAGGATTCCTATAATTAATATAAGCATATTTGTGTGCCCACGTGCCCTAGTCTAGGTTTACAAGTAACAAAAGTATGATTGTGGTGTATTACATAGATTTAGAAGGTAGATTTGGAGGGATTCTAAGTTTCATAGCATAGCAATATCTCTCCTTAATATTACCCTACCATTATTCCATATCCATGATCTCATCGTGAGACTGCTTGGTTTTCCTTCTTGTGTAGATTTGCATCAAATATATCTATAGATGTGGACAACATGTTGAGTCTTATGGAGAAGATTTTGTTGTGAGAGATATCTCTAATATTAATCCACCTAATAACTTCTACATATATATCATGCAAATTCAATAGAAGGGGTTGTGGTCTATCTCACTTTAGTCACCATTGAGAACATGATTGGGGTTTTCCCCACAAAGTGAGGTTCTAAAGACATCAAGTCTCTTGAAAAGAATCAAGTCCTACAATAGTAGGTAGTACGCCATAAGGATCCTCGTGATCATTTCAATGGCACTACAAATTAGAATTTCCTTGGGAATATAAATGGAGTTTACATTGTGCTCCAAGCCATCGTAGAACATTAAGGTGGAAACAAGGTAAAGCCAAGCTAGCCTAGTAAGAAGGATCGAGAGAGATACCCACCAAAGTCATAAAAGTGAATGATATACCCTTTTTTCCACAGATCAAAATCAATGCTAGAGAGCTCCTTTATTGGGAGAATATCCAATTCCATGTTCATTTATTGTACGAAGAATCTATTATTATCTTCGTAGAGAACATTAAAGGTAGTTTTTGTAGATAAAAGGGAAAAATCTGATGTAAGGGGGTGAAATGATGTACTTTATATCCCTCTTAATGGATTAATTGAAGTGAACCCAAAGACATAGCCCATATAGGTAAAATCCGGCTATTTTATTTTAACTTTGGTTTTTAAATTTCAGTTTCAAATTGTTGATTTATAATTAAATGAGAAGATGGTTATAAGAATTTTAATTAGTGAAAGAATCTTATAACACTAATTTTGTATCAAGATAATTGGTATCATAGCTATGGACCAAGGATATGTTGATTTATATTTCCACAAATGTTTGTGTGAATGCTAACCTAGTCTAAGCCCAAGTGGAGATAAGGTTTGCTTGAAGTGTAAAATTCTGAGATTGATTCAAGACATGCATTCCCAATAAAAAGTAATGGAATCTTCAAGGGAATAAAACCGCTTTGAATACGAAGCAATGTTTCTACAAGCAATTTTGAAGATGAAAACCATGGTGGAAGAATTATATAAGGAGTGAAATAAGAATGAAGAAGGCCCAAGTCAAGGTAAATGATAAGGAGGCAATAATGACCCTCCTAATATTCATTCATCCTCATCCTCTCTTTCATGTTCAAGTTACTCTTTAATTCCACATAAAAAACAGCTAGAGAAAATTAATTCTATTTTTTCTATATCTTGATTGAAAATAGACCTGAAATTTTAAATTTGCCAATATATGATGGAGAACTGAATGTAGAGAAATTTTTCCAGTGGAAAAAGCTGTAACTTTTTATTAAAAAATGAAAAGTTACAATTGCAGATGCATTAAGCATTTCTATAAGCAGCCACATGGGCTCGGGTGCTTTCGCACCCAATGCAACGTTAGAGGACTAACGTGCACAAAGAATAAGAAAAGAGAAAAAGAGGAGGGAGAGAGAAAGGGCAGAAAAACTGAATTCCAGCACTTCAAGTTTTTCTCCCCTTCTTCTTTTCAACCTTGCGCCACTCTCCTTGAGTGGGTTCGATTGAAGCAATGACTAACTGTGATTCTACAATCTGTGGATTTGTTTCTTTGTCTGAGTCTGAAGTATCTGAGTGGTGATGCCGTTTGATGCCTCCCATGCTTGGATCCACGCTTGTCATCTCTGCCTGACTTTGGTGAATCTTTGTGTTCATGTTTGCTGGTGTAGTAAATTTTCCGGAGTCTGAGGACAAATGTTCCTGATTGTTTGCCATGGGGGTGGCAGCCCCTGTATTCTCCCCAATAGGATCTTCATGTTGTTCAGGTGGGAAGTTAGGCTCCCCCTCATCCTCTGTTTCTTCTTCTGGATTCACTGTGCATTGCCAACCTCTTGGTTTGTGAACTTGTTTTTTGTTCCTTCTATTTTCTCTTTTGTTTTGCGGACAGTTATTATGTAGATGTCCTGTTTGATGACAGCCTCGACATCTGAAGGCCGTGTTTTCATAATCCAGAGGTTGTTTCCACTGAGAGTTGTTATGGATTAGTATTATATTGTCAGGAAGTCCTTTACTAAGATCAGCCTCCACACAGATCCTGGCAAAAGTATGAATGCATCTGTCTATTCTTTCCATATCTTGCTTGATGAATGTACCTATCGCATTCCCTATTGCTGCAAAAACATTAGGAAACCAGAAATGCAATGGGAGGTTGTGGAGTCTGACCCAGACCGGTATTTTAGAAACCACCATTGTGGAGGGGTCAAACCCCGGGAACCAGGGGGTCATGAAGAGGCCAGCATTGCCCCAGAACCATGGCCCCTCATGGAGGGCAAAATCTTTTTCCTTGACCGAGTCAAATTTTACAATAAAGAAGCCTTTGGAGCACAAGTGGATGTCACAATTTGGGGTCCATGTGGTGAAAATCCATTGTCTTAAGGCATCTGATTTAGGCCAAAAACCGTTGAATCTGCATATGACAGCCAATGAAGAAAGATCAGAATGAAATTTTTTTACCTCAGGCAGATCGATTTGCAGAACAGGATTCTGGGATCTTTGCTCCACAATGTAGGGACCAGGAAGATCTGTAGGTGATGATGACTTGGTTTTGACTTCCCCCTTCCCTTTGACTGCATCTTTAAAGGAACCAAAGCCTTTAGGGCCTGAACCCGAGCTTCCTCCTCTCAGCCTTGTGCTTAAAATGATGGTTGAATCTCGACCAATGCCATAGTGCTGTAGTGTAAAATTATCCTGCAGGATTTTACCTGCATGTACCAAACTTAGCAGATTTGAAGGGATGCCTGTATCTGCTTGTATTTCTTCCTTTATATTTTTTATCAGTATTCCTGTCCAGATTTGCTTGCATATAGTTTTTCCTGACACGGTTCTGATGAAAATTTGGGTTCGATCCTGTTCTGGGTCCTTGTGGGCTAGCTTAGATTTTTTTCCTTCTGAACCCAATACTATTTGAGTCACATAGGCGTTTAGATCCGGCCCAGATCTGCTGTCTTTGTGGACAAGGTAGGCCGGATCTGAACCGTGCAGCCTCAGAATGCCAAGAAGGGGCAGAGGAATAGGGGATCTGCTCTGTTTCCCGATAACGCAGACAGGGCACATTCTCCAGGGAAAATCACCCGCGCAGGAGGGCGGGTCATCCTGAGACTGAGTGGGGGTCGATAGATTTGAAACATAAAACCCCGGCCTATGAAAAGGGGTGTCCAGAATCGCCCTGAGGAAACCGAAATGAGCCAAAGAAGGGGTAATAACCTCAAATACCTGATTGTTTTGATTCGATACCCGTGGCTCCTTTCCGTTAATGGATCCGGTCCAGATCCTAAGGGTTTCATCGAGCGTTGAGGATCCCGCAGACAGGCACCAGCAATTTCCAGCAACGACCAAAGCTGTGGGGGCGGCGGCAGCGTTTGGACCTGCAGCGTCGAACCAAACTGTGGAGGCGGCGGCGGCAGCGAATGGACCTGCAGCATCGAACAATACTGTGAAGGCGGCGGCGACAGAGTATGGACCTGCAGAAAACCTAATCTCGCATCCTCCCGCCATGGTTCCTTCGATCAATCAATGTAGAGAAATTAGGTCATTGAATAATTAAATTTGAAGTATATTGTAGATTTCAAAACATTGTGGATGAAGAAGAAAATTTCTAGCTAGCTACTATTCAAATCAGAGGCACAACATTGGTCTAATGGAAGAGAAAGAATCAAGAAGATCTTTGTAAGAAAGGAAAAATAACATCTGCTTGGTATGAATTTACAACCAATAAAGAAATAAGTATTATTATCTTTTAAAGCTTATTCAAAAACCAATAATAGATTACTAGAATCTAAGGAGAAATATAGGACATAGTGTGCAAGACTATACTCAATAGTTTAGAAGGAGGGCCCTAATATTATGCATTCTTCCTTATACACAATAAATTTTTTAAAAGTATATTGGTAAGTTGCATAGTTATTTGAGATATACTATTCTTATGTTTAATTAAACTAATCTAGATGAAGTTTGTGTGGAAGGAATTAATATTGAGTCAAGGGGAAAGAATGTAAAGGAAAACTTCTCAAATAAATCAATTCAACCCAGTTGAGGGCAAGCATAAAGGAAAGGGTAAAACGGAACAAAAAACCATAGTGAAGAAATAAGATGAGAAACCTTCATGTTCACATTGTGAAAGGAAGGGCATGTTGAGGCTAAATAATGGGAACTCCATCCAAAACTAAGACCAAAGAGGTTTAGAAATATGAAGGGAATAAGAATACTACTGCTACAATCAAATAGGATCTCGGATCAGATTCAAGTGATGAAACCAAGATATAACCATGGGAATAAAAAGTATATCTTCTTCAATTATTTTTAGAGATGATACTCATTCTTTAAAGTATGAAACTATACATGATGAGAAGAAAAAAGTAAGTTATTCCATATTAGAATCATCTCAAAACATATTAAGATTGATACACTCTTTGATAGTGGTTCAAAAGGTAATTTCATTGATCAAGAAATTGTTAAGGCTTTAGGACTTGATACTAAGCATCGTCCAAAATGATATCCTTTAGGATGGGATGTGAAGATACTATGATGCATATAACTAAAAAATGTAAGCTTAGATTTGTAATAACCACTTAATTCATAAATCAGATAGAATCAAATGTCATACCACTTGATATTTGTGGAATTGTTTTCAAAAGTCCTTATTTGTATCACATGAAATATATCTTCTATAGGAAGGAGCAAGTGTCATATTATAAAGGACGGGATTTAGTATATCATAAGAGCCCATTGTGTGAAGACTAACTTGTCTCTTGTTACTACATGATAAATGAAAAGGCTTGTAAATGCAAGAAATAATATTGTATTTATGATTGTAAAATCCAAGGATGATGACAAATCAAAAGCCTTCAAAGGGTGTGATATTGAACATAAATATGAATTAGTTAAGATTATTTCTAAATTTGCTGAAGTGTTTTAGGTACCACAAAGATTACCTCCAAGGAGAGAGATACAACATGAGATTAAATTGCAACAATATGCACATCTTCCTAAAAATGACATGTATAGGTTATATGTGCTTAAGAATGAAGAAGTAAAGAAGAAAAATTGAGAATTTCTTAAGAAAGAATTCATTTGACCAAGTAATTCTTTATCTAGATTGTCCATTGCGTTGGAACCAAAGAAAGATAATACATGGAGAATACATGTGGACTTCGAGGCATTGAACAAAATTATAGTGAAGAACCATTTCCATCTTCCTTGTATTTATGATTTATCAATTGAAACATGAAACTTATTTCACTAAATTAGAATTAAGATGTGGTTATCATCAAGTAAGGATTAATGAATATGATATTTGCAAAACTACTTTTAAAACAAAATAAAGTTTATTTGAATGGTTGTGCCATTTGGGCTTTGTAATTATGTCGTTAATGTAGGTTATGATTGATGTATTTAGGAAATTCAAAGATGATTTTGTAACAAGTTACTTAGATGATATATTTACTTTCAATAGAAATTGGGAAGAACATGTAAAGAATTTTAGGAAAGTCCTAAATGTTTTGAAAGAGAAGAAATTGTGCCAAAAAATGTTGAAATGTGAATTTAGAAAAACATATTTAGTTTATTTAGGCTAGTAGGAGACGATGAATTGAAAATTATTCCTCTAAATGTGAATCCATTATGGAGTGGCCTAAGCCTAATAATGTAATAGAAGTTAGGAGATTCCTAGGTGTAGTTGAGTATTGAAGGAAGTTCATTGCTGATTTTTTTTTAATTGCATCTCCTTTACATCCTTTAACATGTACTCAACAAGTCTTTTAGTGGAGAGTTAAATACAAAAAATCCTTTGAGACTTTGGAATTAAATATTAATACAACCCCAATTCTAGCATCGCCAAATTTACCACAACCATTTGAGATTTTAACCAATGCAAGTGATTATGCCATGGGGGAAATGCCAATAAAAGGGAGAAACCGATTTTTTACCATTTTAAGAACTTCATTATTGTTGTGAGAATTTATAATTATGATTCTTACTTATGAAAAATAGTTGTATGCTTTTGGTTTAGAGTGTAAAGAATTGGAAACACTATTTGAGGGGAAAAGAAACATTCAGTAACAACCCCTGGTTGATTTTCAATGTAAATAAAATAAAACCAAGGTCATGGGACACGTATTCCAAGCTGAATGGTGGAAGAAACATTATAGTGGGCATCACTTGTGGTCAATAATGGCTATGGAGATTGGAAAAGGCATTAGCAAAGGCAAAGAGGCAATAATTAGCATTTAATTACGAAAACAAAGGAAAATAGGAGAAAAGAAAGGTGAATATATACAAATTTGCATGCAGGGGAAATTAGAGGAAAAATGAAGGAAAATGAAGAAAAAAGGGAGTTCAATGATAAAAAAGCATCAAAGAATAAATTGCTAATGTTTTGGAAATTTTGAGTTGAGCTCTTGTTCATTCTCCCATCCTCTTGCACACTTAGAGAATTTTTTTAACATCCTTGGAGCACTCTAGCATTCACTTGGATTTGGGGAAAGAAAGATAGGAAATCAAGGAAGCGCAGGGAGATAGTTAGATCAACAACTACAACTAGATTACTTTGTATGTAGTAGGTTGCATGTTTGATATCCTTGTTGTTTTCTAGATGCATGGTATATGCATGTGGTTCCTTGGTTATGTGCTATTATTGACATGGAGATTTTCTTAGATTGACGATGCTTTCCGCCTTGCCTTGACATTTCCTACATAGCCATGGTGTAGTGTGTTCCCCATTTGGATTTTAACTGGTTCTCTAGTTTCATATGGCTGTGAGTTAGAACAAATTCTTTGGAGCCCGGAAACAACTTAGGTTCCCTGAAGGCTATGGGTTGAGTTACTGGTCCCTGGAGGCTATGGGTTGATTTACTAGTCCTTAGAGCCTCTGGTTTGGGATAAATGATTTGAAGCCTTGAAATAGCTTGGGTTCCCTAGAGGCTATGGGTTGAGTTACTAGTTCCTGGAGCCCTGGACAACTTGGGTAGAGACCAATCTGGTTGATGTTAGTGATTTATGGACTATATAGGTGAGATTATTGTGCTTGGGGGTTCAAGTGGTTTGGCCTTTGGACACCCTGGTTGTTTTTATTTTGTTTTAACCCTTATGATCCTAAAATCATGTTTGGAGTATGGCGCGGGGGTGATTGGTTGAAAGATATATTTGGTTCAACCTAGTCTATGGTCGGGTGGTAAGTGGAAGTCCCTAACTTGGTTGGCATTTTCATATGTTAATATGAGATATTCTCCTATTGTGATTTATGAGCACTTGTACTAGTTATTATGCTGATATTATGACTTTTTTTTCATAATTTCTATTTAGGTTATATGTTGTTTATATGCATGGTTTATGATGTGCTCTAACTACGGATCTCTCTCATGATTTGATAAGTTATTGAATGGTTAATGAATGCATGGACTAAAAAGTTTTGTTGTAGATAGCTTGAGAGGGAATTGAGCCTTCTTGGTGATTTTCAGGTGAAGTTCAGAAGTTTATGATCAGATGTGCATTCATGACATGTAGCTTTCATGTTTACCATATGCTTGACGAAATGTCTATCATGTATTATGTGTTAATGGTCAATATCTTGTTCAAGTTTTGAATGGTTAGCCTTGTCATCACCTTATTTATGATTATGGAAAGTTATAGGCAGTGTTGGGCAGTGGTCTAGAGGCTATTCTGAAAAAGTGGCATACATCTAGTGACCACATGCACTGGACTGGGAATTTTTGGTCATAACCATATGCAGGAAGGCTTATGGGCGTGGTTGGAGCCTCATAATGGCATGCACAGTGTGTCAAGGGTGCTTATGTTGTGTTAATTCAGTGAAAAAGTGTTCCAGCTCAGGGATTGATCACATGGGGTGGTTTGCAGGATCTTGCGTGGTTTGTAGTCTCCAAGGTATGGATGTAAGTTGTCGGTTAGTCGACCTCACTTCCATAACTGGAACTTGGAGATCAGGTCATATCATCATGACAATCAGCTCATGTTTACCCTGAAGAGCTTGTAAAAATGGGTAAATGTGGGATGAGGCATTACATGGTGGTATTAGAGCTTCCAGGTTCAAACACTTGGATTGGATGGGATAAATGCATATGTTTATGCATGCATCTTAGTTGTTTATGTGTTCACACATAACATGGTTATGTGTTCACCATGCATACATGTAGGTTACTTCTTGTTATGATCATGATATTTATGTATGATATTGATATGTTGATGTCATTATGTATCTATATCGTGCAAATCTGGATTGATTGTGCAAATGTGATAGCCTTCCCTAAAATACAATAAGGTATGATTTTAATTATGTATATATTTGGTTTATCTAACATGACATGTTTGTAGGAGATGAAATATCAAATATGAAGAGAATATTGGTGGACTACAGTTCACATGACTCCCATTGCAGGCCTAATGTGAACTCAATGGAATGGGGCAGGTCAGTTGAGAAAGAAGGAGAAGCGTACTCTCCTGATTTAGTAAATATGCTGAGAAGTTTGAAGTAAGAAATAAAAAGTTGTAAGGAAGATAATAATAGGTTGATTGAGGCATAGGAAAGGCTTTCCAAAGCTCAAGAAAAGCAAGCAAAGGTTAATGCAGTCATCCATCAGAGCCTTTTAGATTTGCAGAAGTAGGGCCAACTAAGGATCAACCATGGACAAGAGGAAAAGACTAATGGGGCATATGGTAGTAGGTCTCTATCAGGATAGATGTTGGACAAAGACAATACAGTTAGAGGTGGTAGATCTTTGGATACACCTGACAGGCGGGCTAACACTCATGGATTTTATTCTAGCTCAAGTACCAAGAGACATCATCAAAATTACTGCCAACATCTTTATAGGAGGAGTGAGAAGCAATATTTTTCATAAGATTTCAAGAAATCCAAGTTTCCTACTTTTGACGGGGATGTGAATAAATCAGAAGATGAAGAAGCTTGACTACTTGGGATGAAGTTATTCTAATTACATGATTATTCAGAGAATATGAAAGCCAAGATAACAATTTTCAGCCTTAAGGGAAAATAAAATATCTAGTGGGAAGATGTGAAGCATGTCATAGGCATCTGGGTAGAGGAGCTTAGTGTGCATGAGTTTAAAAGACTCTTTAGGAATAAGTACTTGTCTGAGAGATATTATGATGGAAAGGCCAAGAAGTTCTATAAGTTGAATATGGGCTCCATGACAAATGAAGAGTACATGACTAAGTTTATAGAGCTATTGAGGTATGTGCCTTATTTTAAGGATGATAAGAAAAAGGTCCAAAGGTTCATCAGTGGATTACATTTAAAATTTAAAGATCGAATTGGGTATGATGAGCCTCAATCATTAGACGATGTCATCAGGAAGCTGAAGCATTGTTATGAGTAGTAAAAGTGAAAGTCTAAGCCTAAGCAAGATTGGAAAGGTAATGAGAAGACTAAAGGAAAGTGGGCTAAGAAGCGAGGAAGACCTTAGGATGCAGGTGACAAGGAAAACATAGCATCATACAAGAAGTTTAATGCAGTTGAAAGATGACATGGATTTTAGCCTGAGGAGCATAATAAGGGTGATGGTAGGAAGTCTTTGAGGTGTTGGACTTGTGGTGGAGAGAATCACATGAGTGAGTGCCCATCGCACCAGGGTGGCAAGCCTACTATTTATAGTTCTCAGAAGGCATATACAGTTGGGGATGTTGGACAGAGTATTTCTCAAATTTACGCAATAGTGGATAATAGGTAGGTTGGTCATTAGGCATCCATTATCGAGATGGAAGGTAAGCTTCATGATCAATTTGTTTCCATTTTTATTGACCTTGGACCTAATTATAGTTATATCAATATTGACCTGGTGGAAAAGTGTTGCTTGAATAAAAAGATGCATGATGAATATTGGTTGGTGCAGTTGGCTAGAAGGACGAGGAGAAGAGTTCACCATTGGGTGAGATCTTATGCATTTAAGTTTAATGGTATGCCTACATCAGCACATTTAAATGTGCCTCCTTTTGGATCATATATTATGATTTTGGGCATGGATTGGATGTTCATTCATAGGACTAAGATAGACTACTATGATAAGTCTATTGAGTGCCTAGATGATGATGGAGAAATGAGATTTTTGTAGGGAAAGAAGAAGCCTACATCAATGAGAATGGCTACAAATATGCAGGTAAACCAGAGATGGCAGAAAGGATTCTTATTATTTGCTATGGATATTTCTAGTGACAACAGGAAGGATGTTGAGGATGATGAAGTCCTAAATAGGTATCCTATTTTGCAATAGTTTCAAGATGTGTTTCCTGCAAAGGTTTCAAGGCTATCTCATCATAGAGAGGTGGAATTTTCCATTGAGTTGATGCCACGAGCAACACCAACATCTAAGGCACCGTACAAGATGAGTACTCTAGAGTTGGTGGAATTGAAGTTGCAGCTGAAGTAAATGCTTGATAAAGGATACATAATGCTAAGTGTGTCACCTTGGGGTGCACCGATATTGGCTGTAAGGAAAAATGACAATACTTTTAGATTGTGAATTTATTAGAGGAAGTTGAATATAATGACTATCAAGAAAAGGTATCCATTACCACAGATTGATGATTTATTTAATCAGTTGAAGGGAGTTGTAGTGTTTTCAAAGATTGATTTGAGATTAGGATATCATTAGGATCACATCAAAGAAGAAGACATCTACAAGACCACATTTCATATGAGGTATGGATATTATGAGTTCGTGGTGGTTCCTTTTGGTCTTACTAATGCTCTAAGAATTTTCATGTGTTTGAGGAACAGTGTGTTGCGTCCTTACCTCGACATGTTTGTGATAATGTTTATTGATGATATATTGATATACTCCAAGAATGAGGAAGAGTATGCAGAGCACCTGGAAGCAATGCTGACATTATTGAGAGAATATCATTTGTATTCCAAGCTTCAAGTGCAATTTCTTTCAGTCTTAGATTCATCACTTGGGACATATCATTTCCAAGGAGGGGATATTAGTGGACCTAGAAAAGACTAAAGATATCATGGAGTGGCCAATCCCTAGGAATGTGGATGAGGTCAGTGATTCATGGGACTAACAGGTTATTAAAAGAATTTCATTAGGAACTTCTTGTGAATTGGCGATCCTATTACATATTTGCATAGAAAAGGGAAGAATTTTAAATGGACTGAAGAGTGTGAAGCTAGTTTTGAGCAGTTTAAGCATTTGCTTACAAATGCTCTGACCTTGAAGATTGCAGATCCTGATAAGGAGTTTTTAGTATGTACAGATGCTTGCAAGGAAGCAATTGGTGGAGTCCTGATGTAGGAAGGGAAGGTGGTATGTTATGAGTCAAGGAAGCTGAATAAGCATGAGAATAACTATGCAACTCATGAACTTGAGTTCGAAGCTATCATTCATGCATTGAATATGCAGAGACATTATCTTCTTGGCAAGAGGTAACCTCCGTTGAATGATCACAGTGGACTGAAGTACTTGTTTGACCAACCAATTTTGAATTCCAAGAAAGCTAGATGATTGGATACCATCAATGGGTTTGAATTTGAGATCAAATACATTAGGGGAATGGAGAACAAGGTTGTAGATGATCTTAGTAGGAGAGTGTAGGTGAATCACATTTTAGCTGTGAGTTCATATGGGATATATTTGCAAGAGTAGATCTTGCATGTAGGGAAGTATTATCATAGGTATCAACAACTGAAGTAGATATTTCAACAAAAGGGTGAAGGTGATAGGGATGAGGAGTACCACCTCACAACAGATGGCTTGGTCAGATTCAGGAATAGGAGTTATGTGCTAGTTAGAAGTGAGATCAAGAAGCTTATATTGAGAGAGTTTCATGTCAAGTCATATTCAGGCCACTCAATATATCAAACGACTTTGACAATTGTTAAGAAGTTCTATCATTGGTTGAAATTGAAGAAATATGTGGTTAAGTTTTTTGTGAGATGCTTGGACTGTCAGCATGTGAAAGCAAAGTGTAAGCATCCAATTGTTCTATTGCAGCCTATTATGATTCAAGAATAGAAATGGGAGGTCACTTCCATGGACTTCATTACAAGTTTTCCGAGGAAATCAAGACAACATGATTCCATCATGGTTGTTTTTGGCAGGTTGAGTAAGGAAGCTCACTTCATTGCAGTGAAGTCTACAAATTCAGCCAGTGAGGTATCTCAAATATTCATGAGGGAGATAGTGAGGTTGCATGGTGTTCCTAAGAAGATTATATCATACAAATATTCCAAGTTCATTTCCAAGTTTTGGAAGGAATTGTTTGCAGGCTTAGGGAAAGAGTTAGCTTTTAACACAACTTATCATCCACATACAGATGGACAGAAAGAGAGGGTTAACAAAATCCTTGAGGACATGTTGAGGATGTATGTCATGCATTAATAGAGGAAGTGAGAGTAGTATCTTCTATTGGTGGAGTTTTCATATAACAATGGATATCAGGAGTCCTTGAAGATGAGCCCATTTGAAGCTCTTTATGGGAGGAGTTGCAATGCTCCTATTAGCTAGAGTGATCTAGTGAACAAGTTATTGATTGGGATGGATATGTTGGCTAAGATGGAACAAGATATGCAAGTTATTAGAAGGGATTTGAAGGCAGTGCAAGAAAGCAGAAGAATTATGCATATCAGCATAGAGAATTTAAGGAGTTTCAAGTTGGGGATCATGTGTACTTGTGCATCATGCCTAATAGGATCTCCTTGATGATTGGTGTTATAGGCCATTTTGTTGCATTTGGTCAATAGGCCTACAAACAAGGTCAATCACCATCCATGAACATGTTGTCATCATCCTTACACAAATATGTAAGCATGATCTTTCCAAATAACAGAGTTTGTAGGTCTAACTACTTCAAATCAATGCTTTTAAGCCCTAATGCACCCTGCCTCTTGAGAGACCTGTTTTTAGTAGTAGGTTTCTCCTTTTTGAACCAACACTAATCAACAATAGCTTGCTCCTTGCTAGGGGTGCACTGATTGTAGAAATTCGGGAAAATTAAAAAGGATCCCGAAACTTCCTCTTCTAGAAGCTTCAAGGGATTGTTTTAACCATTCACCTTGGATAAGAAGCTCAAGTCCTATCTAATCATACCTTGGAGATTTCACCTCTTGTCCCTTGAGTTAATCCTCCCATATTAAGTGGATCTGAAGCCTAAATTGGTAAATGGATAAGAATTCCTAAACTACCATCCCTCTCCTATAAATTTACTGTCATCTACAACATCAAGGTTGGATTTTGGAGACTGATCATACCCTCATGTTGCTTCCTTGAATATAAGAGAGTCATCATATTCATACATTAAGGTGACATTGAGGTATGCTTTATGACAAGGAAGGACAAGTCAACTTGGAGAGATCTACAAGATCAACTACTATTCTTGGTTATAAACTCTCTCCCATTTTTATTAATACAAAGAGTATATCGTTTTCTTATATGTGTTATGTTAAATTTACATTCATGTATTTCAATGCTTCACTGATCCATTGAATAAAGTAATTGAATTATTCTACGTAGATGTTGTGGATCTTTGGCTTGTTATGAATGTATGTGCATGTTTTAATTATAGAAATCGAAGCTACAATTGGAGCTTACAAGTTGAGATGAAAGTAAATCTTGCGAAGGATTCCAAGTAGTCTCCTTTTCCAATTCTTCAATTTATCTAAGGGAAACTCTATATTTTTTTTTCTTTCTGTTGTTCTAGATTAGTCCACTAGGTCCAGGGAAGATACTTTTGTCTGCAATCGTAAATTATGCATAGAAATTGGGTGATGTGCCAAGATGGAACGTTGGTATTGTGGGCCTTTTGAGATCCTTGAGAGGATTGGATCAGTGGCATACTGGCTTGCACTGCTACCAATAGTGAAATTCCATGATGATTTCCATGTTTCATTGCTTGAGAGATATGTCTAATATGTTCATCATATGATTCATTGGTATGTATTGCTGGTGGAACCGGAGGGAGAGTCCCAATGAGAACCTTAGTGCATTTTGCAGTAGAAATAACTCATGCTCCGAAATCAAGAAATTGAGCAAGTTAAAGTGTAGTGGAAGCACATTGGGCTTGATGAAGCTACATGGGAGAGGGTTGATCATATGAGGGCTCTATATCCTTATTTATTTACTGGTTGAGAAGATGTGTTTGATTTATATTTATATATGCATGTGTGTATTGTAAATACTACAATGAGTTGTGTTATAAAGCTCCTATATGTAGTGTGTTGTAAATATTGCATTGAGTTATGCTATAAAGCTCCAATAAGAAGTATGGTGTTCATGGTTTTAGTAGATTGGTATGATGTAAATGTTGCATCGAGTTATGTTATAAAGCTCCATGGGAAGCATGTTTTCCTGGTTATAAGGATCATTACACACCGAGCACGATGTTCCCCCAAGGGGAGGGGTTTGTAACAACCCTTGATTGATTTTCCATGTAAATAAAATAAAACCAAGGTCATGGGACATGTATTCCAAGCTGAATGGTGGGAAAAGCATTATAGTGTGTATCACTTGAGGTTAATAATGGCTATGGAAATTGGCAAAAGCAAAGAGGAAATAATTGACATTTAATTATGAAAATAAAGGAAAATATGAGAAAAGGAAGGCGAAGAGACACAAATTTGCATACAAGGGAAATTAGAGGAAAAATGAAGAAAAATTAATAAAAAAGGGAGATCAATGATAAAAAGGCATCATAGAATCAATTGTTGACTTTTTGACAATTTTGACTTGAGCTCTTGTTCATTCTCCCATATTATTGCACACTTAGAGAATTTTTGGAGCATCCTTGGAGCACTCTAGCACCCGCTTGGAATTGTAGAAAGCAAGCAAGGAAAGCAAGGAAGCACAATGATACATTTGGATCAACAAATATAATAAGCTTACTTTGTAGGTGACATGTTGCATGTGTGATCTCCTTGCTAATTTTGGGATGCATGGTATATGCATTTGGTTCCTTGGTTATATGTTGTCACTGGCATGAATATTTTCTTGGATTGACATTGGTTTCAACCTTGCCTTACCATTTTTTGGATAACCATGGTGTAGTGGGTTTCCCATTTGGCTGTGGGTTGGAACAAATTCTATGGAGCCCTGAAATAACTTGGGTTCCCTGAAGGCTGTAGGTTGAGTTACTAGTCCCTGAAGCCTATGGGTTGGGACAAATGCTCTAGAGCCCTAAAACAACTTGGGTTCCCTGGAAGCTATGGGTTGAGTTACTAGTTCCTAGAGCCTTGGACTACTTGGGTAGAGACCAATTTGGTTGATGTTAGTGATTTCCAAACTGTATAGGTGAGATCACTATGCTTGAGGGTTGAGGTGGTTTGGCCTCTGGAAGCCCTAGTTGGTTTCATTTTGGTTTAACCCTTATGATCCGACATTCATGCTTGGAATATGACGCCGGGGTGATTCACTTAAAGGGAAATTTGGTTTAGCCCAATCTAGGGTTGGGTGGTACGTGGAAGTCCTTGAATTGGTTAGCATTTTAATATACTAATATGAGTTCATTTTTTATTGTGATTTATGAGCACTTGTACCAATTATTATGGTGATCTTATGGTTGGTTTGACATAGTTTCTATTATGGTTATATGCATGGTTTATGATGTGCTCTAGCTATGGATCTGTCTCATGATTTGATAAGTTATTGAATGGTTGATGAATGCATGGACTAACAAGTGTTGTTGTATCTATATTGAGAGGGAATTGAGATTTCTTGGTGATTTTTAGATGAATTTTAAAAATTTATGATCAGATATGCATTCATGACCTGTATCTTTCATTTTTACCATATGTTTGACGAAATTTCTATCGCGTACTAGGCATGTTCTGGTCAAGATCTTGTTCAAGTTTTGAATGGTGAGCCTTGTCATCACCTTATTTATGATTTTGGAAAGTGACATGCAGTTCTGGGTAGTGGTCTAGAGGCTATCCTGAAAAAGTGGTATATATCTCATGATCGCATGCACTGAACTGGGAATTTTTTTGTCATAACCGCATGCAGGGAAGCTTGTGCGTGGAATTGGAGCCTCATAACTACATGCACAGTGTGTCAAGGGTGCAGTTGGGATGTTAAATCAGTGAAAGAGAGTTACAACTTAGGGATCGATCACCAGGGGTGGTTTGCAGGCTCATGTGTGGTCTGTAGTCCCCCTTAAGGGATGGATGTAAGTTGTCAGTTAGTCGGCCCCACTTTCATAACTGGAACTTGGAGTTCAGGTCATATGATAGTGACACTCAGCTCATGTTTACCCTAGAGAGCTTGTAAAAATGGGTAAATGTGGGAGGAGGAATTACACAATCATCCATATGGATGATCAACCTTTATAATATCTCCAATGGTCAAATAATTTCTAGTGGATGAAAGTTTTTCCCCAAAATAACAGGTAATATGCCACATGGATCTTACTGATTATTCATGTAGCACCGCAAACAAATGTTTCCTTAGGTAGATAAATGGAGTTAACACTATGCTCCAACTCATCATCAAACCTTAAGTTGGAAGTGAGGATAAAGAGAAGATGGCCTGCATATAAGAAGGGTTTAGAGAGAGCCCCACCCAAGTCATCAAGGCCAATGAGATACCCCTACT
Source organism: Pinus tabuliformis (assembly GCA_031772625.1). NCBI lineage: Eukaryota > Viridiplantae > Streptophyta > Pinopsida > Pinales > Pinaceae > Pinus > Pinus tabuliformis. The sequence continues at coordinate 554,636,013 of CM062805.1, read as the reverse complement.
ACCACATATCATAGATCGATAGTAGAGATCCGTTTAGTTGGGAGAGTAGGTAAGCCTGAGCTCATTTATTGTAAGAAGAAATTGTTTTTATCTATCTAGAGAACACCAAATATTGTTTTTGCAAATTGAAGGCCATAATTTGATGTAAGGAGGTGAAATGATGTACTTTGTATCCTTCTGAATGCATCAATTTGTTAATTGAACTGGACATGGAGAAATAGCCCACATGGGTTTTTTTGTGTAAAATATAGGAAGATCATCTTTGTTATATCTAAAAAATAAATGTTAATATTACATATTAGTATATATTTTTTGCTTATCCATTGAAAAATGATCCCTGATTCTTACTTTTCTCCCTTTCTTCTTTTTAGCCCCATGACATGGTCTTGGAGAATGGTTCAAAATAACAAACAAAAAAATAGAAATTAGGTGGTCAACATTCCTATTTATTCTCTATAACCTCATGACATATCCCCAGAAAATGGTTAAAAGTGAAAAACAACAAAATAGAAATTAGATGGTCAATATTTACAAGAGAAATTGGATTGTCCAATATTCCAAAAGAGAGCTAATCCCTTATAAGAATCAAAGTTGTCAAAGTTATATTCTCTTTATTTCCTAAACGGGGCTCTAGTAGCAACTTCTAACCTCATGGAATTCTTATTGTCTTCTTAGATATTATTGTTTTTCAACCTACATCTCATGGAAACTGTTTACTTATTTTTCTAGGGAAAAAAATAAAAAATTATAATTGATTTTCAAGTATAAAATCTTATCCATAAGCTACCATGGATATTCCACTAGACAATTCATCAAAATGGATCTAGTGAAAAAACTAGACTGAAATATGAAATCTATATTATGATGGTTAATTTTGATTTATATTTATGGATTATTAATTTATTGTTTTCTCGCTTATGCATGAAATATAGAAAATGTGAGAAATAGAGGACAATGAAAAAAAACACACACCAATCACAATAAACAACATATATGACTTGGGAAACCATTTTTGGAGAGAACCTAGTACTAAAACTCAAGAAAAGTCAATGTCTCTTCACTATCTTACACTAATCTCTCTCTCTCCATCATTTTACAACTTCAATGTGAGTAATGGTTAAGAGCATGTGTTTCTTCCTAAAATATTACAAGTTCAAATCTAGAGAAAAATAGAGTATGTACATTTTCATAAACCTTAACAATAAAATTGTTACTCAAAAATTAATCCCTTTGTCCTAAAAAAAATACGCCAATTTAATGACCAACATAACTATAAACTTATTATTATTATTCTTATTATAATAATCAGTCCAAATTCCATTAAAATGATCTTCACACAATTTTAATAAAAATATTTTACATTTTGAAAACTTAATAGATAAAATAAACCAACTAAAAGAATTTAAAACTCTTATCAACATGAATATCAATAAATAAACTTTGGCTGTATCAATAATATTATTTTAATCAATACATTTTTATTTTAAATCCTCAATTAATAAAATAATATTTTAAAATCTAAAATTCTGGTTTCCATTAAAAAAAAATTCTATAAGAATATAATTTTTTATTTTGAATCCATACATTTTTATATAAAAAACTTCTTCAGTAAAATTAATTTATCAAATTTTTTTTTACACTAATTATATACCGTTCATAACTTTGTTATTTAAACTTTAACACAATGCTAACTAATTTTAATAATGTATCCATTCATATTAACATTAAAATTTCTTTTATAATACACATTGTCTTGTCATTCATTTTAAAATTTGCTTTATAATACACACATTTTTATTTTAAATCCTCAATTAATAAAATAATATTTTAAAATCTAAAATTCTGGTTTCCATTAAAAAAAAAATTCTATAAGAATATAATTTTTTATTTTGAATCAATACATTTTTATATAAAAAACTTCTTCAGTAAAATTAATTTATCAAAAATTTTTTTACACCAATTATATACCGTTCATAACTTTGTTATTTAAACTTTAACACAATGCTAACTAATTTTAATAATGTATCCATTCATATTAACATTAAAATTTCTTTTATAATACACATTGTCTTGTCATTCATTTAAAAATTTGCTTTATAATACACACTGTCATATATATATATATATATATATTAAAATTAAAATTTCCTTATAATATATGTTATCTTGTCATTTATATGATGTGCCTTCATAAGTCGATGTTGTGACAACTTTGGGATACAACAAAGTCAAACCCTTCCAATGCCATGCTTGTGTTTTTATTTAGAAATCAATATGAGTTGTATCAAAGTGGAAATATTTTCCTTTCAACACCTTATAAAATGTACACGACTTATTTGCCTACCTAACAATGTGCACACCTTTTATAACAATCAATATATAAGGCATATAAAATCTACACACCTCATTCACTTACCTAACTATCTATTCCACACAACTTATTCACTTACCTAACTATCTATTCTATAGGTTGTTATCTTATACTAAATCTAATTTTTATAAATGGGTGGTTTTGGAACTTTCTCCTTGCTTAAGGTAAGGATCTTGAAAGATCTAAAATAAATGTCTTTGTCATTGTCATGACAAAAAAAAATTCAAGTTTTTTTTGGGTCTTAAATTACTATTTAGCTCTATTCATCCTTAAGGGTAAGTATGCATTTTAGTGGTTAGAGTAATAGTGAATGGTCCAGAACCATGTCAAATGATTATGATGATATACAATTGGCTATTTTAAAATTACAAATAATGTTAGATTATATATGTAAAAATTGGTTTAGCATATAATTTAAAATTATGTTTATTTGATTAAGTGTTTATTTTTGTAAAATATAAAGAAATAAGTTAACGAGATATAAAATCTAGAGCCATTTAATATGCCAGAACATGTCTTCTTGTCAAGTACTAATTAATTCTTCTGAGCTATACCATAAAGTTCGTTGAACTTTAACCTTGAAGTTCAAATTTTTTACGAACCTTAAAAACATTTTGAGGTTTGACAAACCTTATCGAACCTCATAGCCATTGACCAAGTCTATAGATCAAAACTCATAACCTCATGTCACAACTCAAGCTTGTAATTTATCTTTATAGTTTCCATATATGTGATAACAATTTTGATGTTCACTGATGTTGATTTCTTACTATTTATCCTATATATATACACACACCTACCTAATGGCAAACCTTATCTGAACCTCATTAAAAAATTTAAATTTAAACCAAACCTAATCATTACCAAACCCAAACCCAAACTCAAACCGGAAATATATGACATTAATTCTAGATAATAAATACAAATCACAATAAGTAATAATTAAATTATTATTATCATTTCAACACATAAATTATAATAAAATTTCGCACTATTTTAGTAATATAAAAAACATTACATATTATTTATTAAGATGATTAAATACTTTATCAATGGAATACGTTTATATTAAAAAGATATATGTTTAACTTAACATATTTGATGATATGAATTATGAAAATCACATATTTCAAATTTAGTTTTTTTAAGTCATTTATTTATATTGAAGAAGTAATAAATTTTATTAATTTAAATATATTAATATTTTGGAAAGGTTAGGTTGGTTGTTTTTTAATAAATATATTTAAAAATGTAAGTAATTTTGGAAATATATATTAAGAAATATATATTAAAAAGGGAAATAGCTACAAAGTAATTATTTTTTTGTCTTTATAGCATGACTTTTAATTTTTCTTTGAAATTTTATATTAAAAAACAAAATTATGTTACAATTTGTTGAACTAATTATAGGATTTGGAAACTTGATACAAGAGTAAGATATTGTAGAAAATTGAATTGTAGAAACAAACACGACATACACGATAAGATAATTAAAAATTGTTGTTATAAACTTCATGCACTTAAAAGCATGGAAAGAGAAACATAGCATATGGATCACAAGCATGAAGTACTAAATATAATTTATAAGGTATCCCACTCGCAAAAATCTTACCAAGTCTAAATTTGGTGGAATAAAGGTATGTGCACAACTAAAGTTTGCCTTTTGACCTTAACCTTTAAAAGTGTGTCTTTACATAAGTCCCACGACACACCGAGAAAGTTTCCAACTACTAACATACATAATTCCCATCTCCATATTTCCATTTTTTATCATAAGACTTTTATGTCTCTCGCTTCTCATTAAGAATGCCTCACTCTATTACTATTAAGGCATAAATCCTTACATTGAGTCCCACTATAGGACATGAACCTTTCTATTACATGACATATAAATCCTCGCCTCATGGCTCATATTATTCTGCGACCATTGACAATTCTAAAAAATGCATTATGAGTTCATCCCATGGAATATGCAAGGAAATTATGGAAAAAACAATCGTGTGAAGTAGTACATGTACAACAAGAGTGTTGTGGGAAATGGAGGTATACATAAGAAGTGTGCGAAGGCAAGAATGTGTGTAGTTGTGCAGAAGCGAGAATGTGTGCAGAAGAGGAAGTGTTGGGAGGACAAGGATGTGTGGAGGTTAGGGATGTGAAAAGTTAAAGAGTGTAAGAACTAAATATAATTTATAAGGTATCCCACTTGCAAAAATATTTCCAAGTCTAAAACTAGTGGAACACAAACATGTGCATAGCTAAAGTCTGCCTTTTGGCCTTAACCTTCAAAAACATGCCTTCCCATAAGTCTCGTGGCATGATGAGAAAGTTTATAGCAACTAACATACAAAATTTCCATCTCCTACTTGAGGAACACTATAAAATCTCACGTGCGATATCCAATTTTCCATTTGGTATCATAAGACTTCCCCATCTCTCACATTATATTAACTACACTATGCTCTCTTACTATTAAGGCGTAAATACTTACATGCAGTCCCACAAAAGGACATGAACCTTTATAGTAAATGACATATAAATCCCCGTCTTTAAACATGCATTATGAGTTTGTTTCAGGGAATGAATTTTGCAGTGACATTTGTTGGAATAAGAAATTATTGAGAGGGTGGGTGAATCCGTAATTAGTGAGGTCATTGACTCTTAAGTTTAATTCTTGTTTTCTCTTTCTATCTTGGAAATTACTCATGTGAGTATTCACAACATAATACATAGGCAACAATGTAAACCATTCACATGAACACACAAACTACCATATTGAGCAGCATGTATAGATTGACATAGAAATTTTACGTGGAAACCTAAAGGGAGAAAACCTCCAATCTATTTGTTATTATGATGTAATTTAAGCTCCTACTTAATTACATCAATTTTTTTGTGAGTACCCACTCCCAAGAGGCCCCAACCCCTTTTAAGTTAGCAAGCCATAACTTGACAAGAGGCATCAACCTCTTATGAGTGCAAGCCACCACTTCCTTTAGCCAACTGTTCTACTTTTCATAATTTTTTCAGACTGAGAAAATAAAGGCTTATTACTATTACACAGAAATATAAACACTTGCCATTTGTTCCACACAAAACCTTCCTCTCTACTCTGTAGCCCTACTGCACACTTCACTGCTCCATATGCTATGGTCTCAACATTCAATTGCTCTATATTACTGCCCTCCCCTCCCCCCAACTTATGCCTTAATATGAAGCCCAAAAGAATCAATTAGTGAATAGTTTAGTTCCCAAACACCATATCCTTTCTATTTGCAAACTCTCACTTGCAGCTATCCACACTCTTCACTAAGAATACACAACTACTTCCCCTCTTGGAAAAACTCATCATTTCTGATTTTTTCCCCTCTCCAACACAAAGAACAATGTAGTCCCTGCTATTGATCACTGAATTTCCAAGAGCATACTTCCGCATGGCTACCAATTTTGTTGCTGCATAGTATTTCCTAGCCACTGCAATTGCATTAGAAATTAGAATGGGCACCTGTGTGTTTCTCAATATCGAGAATTAAATATCAGTCAAACTGCACATTACAACAAAGCTATCGATGCTTATTAATTTCTCACAGAGCTCATATTGCACTGTGGGCATGGCCCTCTTAGCTATGGTCAAATCTTTACACTCAACATTATTTTAAATTGAATTCTTTGTATCATGCTAGGAAGCTCAGGCATGACTTGTTTTATTCAAGATAGTCTCCATTAATTATTCCTCGCATCATGTTCCTTTGTAGCCTTATTTTCCTGTACTCGTCAATCAACCATTATCGCTCATTAACAAAAAATTTTCCATCACCACCATTTCCTAATTCTAGTTGCCAAACCGTTCAAGTGTCTGCTTGATTCAATTAAGGCTAATAGCCAATTTTCCATTGCCAATAATTCATAGATGTAGTTATTGAACCATTCAAGCCTTTACCATAACTATGGCGCAATGCCACATATGGCACACCTGCCAAATATGGAGGATATCAAACCTGTCGATCCATACATCCATTGAACTCCAAAGCCCTTTGTAATAGGCCCACAATGATTTTTTTTCATTGAAAACAACCTGAACACCCCTAGTCTCATTAACACACAAGACCACTACAAAATACCTCTTGGGAACCTCTTTGATTTGTAGACCCGAGGAATTAATCTACATGCATCAAACCTTTCATGCCCTCATTCACATGGTGCCCACAAAACTGAGTCCTGGGCTAACCTTCGCCTCCAGCCTTCTCCTTCAGGATTACATGTCAAGGTGGGTCCATCTACTGCATGCATTAGCTAATCAAAAGCATGTTGGGATGACTTGTAGTGCCACCATGATGCCTTCTTATCCTGGTGCCTTTTTCTTTGAATTTGGATCGACATCCTTTAAATGCTTGCCTGCAGTGATTTTACTTTATTAATAGCCTAAAGGCCTTTGGTCACACAAATACATGAAAACCACCACAAAACCAATACCTGAGAATTCCTGATGTTATTTGATGGAACCATCCAATGTCGAAAAAAATTTCGTCTTCCGGTTCTATTATCCTAACCAAATCTCCCAATGTGCCTTTGTTTTTCTGTAGGGTAAAGCTTATGGGATTATGTGTTATGTGGGTTTTTCCTGACGCCTCTTTCATTGGTCCTATTCTCTGATGTAATCACCATTGTATCCTAATGCGTAGTCAACCCACTGACCCCTATCGATTCTCCAAAAAACTTCCAGGTTAGGCATCAAGGATGACGTGTCACGGTGGGGACCATGTCGCTCTTATGGACCAATAAAAAAGCCACAGGGATGAGATGTCAATTGGGGCCTCTCGCTTCTCTCTCATGACCTTATCATTCGTTAAATACATTGACTCTTTTGCCAACACAACATGCCGACTCATCTTAGCCCCAAGTCCCTGACCTTTTTAATATGTGCGCTTTTGCAAACCTTTAGGAAATAGTATGTTGGGATGAGTTGTAACAGGCTCCACTGCCATCCAATCAAAATTATCTCTGTTGTTGCTATGTGCATCACATTTTCCCAACCCCTTATTTAGTATGTCCGCTTAAATATTTTTTCATGTTTGGAAAGCACGCCAAACTTGGTCACCACTTTGACCCATTCCATATCTAGCTTTTGCAACTTTGACTTTTAGGGCACTTGACTTTGATTGGAAATAAATCTTGATCCAAAAGGCCATTTGTGGACTTCAATATACCATTAGAAAGATCTTTCTGAGCACTATCTAACTATACCACTTGAAGCGGTCTCTGAGCTAATATCGAAAGGTATAAATTCGTTCAAATCCCGGGACTTCCCAACCATCATAAGTATATTATTTTAGATTCTTACCTCATCATGCTACTATGATGGTTCTCTACCAAAGATTGCAACAACCAGGGGACTCCCCCTGAACTTGACATACCATGCATATGTCTACCTTTCTCATCTACTGTGAATGCCAACACTATGCTCCATAATATCCCCCTTTGGCATTGATGGGAACAAGCCAAGCTCCCCTTGAAATGAAACATGGTTTTCTTCATCTCTACACTCCCCTTGGCATCAATAGTTATTCCACTCAAATAATTCTTCTCCCCCTTTGACATCAATTGAAAAGGATACACCAAATGGAAGAAACTTCCATTGAAACTTTTCAGCCTACTCTTCAAATGATTCAACAAGCTAATTAGCTACTAGGACATATTAAATTTGAGTCATTTGGTTGGACGAGCCACAACTCCTATTTGTTTCCTGCGATACTCAAAGGGTTCTCGTGCCAGACGTTTAGTGAATATCTCTGCAAGTTTCCCATTAGTGGCCAGATAATCAAGTCGAACAACATTAACAACAACATATTCTCTTAAGAAGTGGAAATTGATTGGTATGTGTTTGGTCTTTGAATGCATGACAATATTTTTATAGATGTCTAAAATATTAGATCAGTGAAGTGGAGACTTGGACTTTTTTCCAGCCGATGATGGCGCCAACTTCTCAGTTTGATAGAAGATGGTCGTTCAATTGGAGTTGTCTGGTCAACTTGTTACAAAGACTGTTTGTCTAGTCAACCATCTCTACTGTCTTACCGTGACAACTGGGAAGATTGAAACAGGGTTGAAATTTCTCCTCTTAACCATTTTATAAAAGGAAACTAGGGATTAACAAATTGAGAAGAAATTCATTTAATGTATTAATTTGTCATTGTTTATGAGTGATTAAGATAGAGTCTATGGAGCTTGAAATTGAATATATGTTGAAAAAAAAAATTGAATATATGTTGAAAAAATATAGTTTAAGGGAGGTTTAGAAGGACGTTAGTGCATGAAAGCATGAAAGTATGGTTGGAGAAATATTTAGAGAAAATACAGAGATTTATTATTAGAAGGAAATGAGTTCGTATGCACACTAAAAATGTTTGTGCATGAGTTAAGCAATCACCAATGATGTGGTATCCAAATTTGATACTTATATGTTGGGACCTTGCTTCATAAGGAGCAAAGTGGATTATTGTGTGTAATTCAAATTAGTTGGTGATCATCTTACTTGTTTGGTTTTGTATACGAATAATATTTTGTTGATTGGAAACAATAAGGAAATCATCCAAGATGTGAAAATTTAGTTGGCCTATAAATTTGACATCTAGAATCTTCATGCTGAAAAATTTCATTTTAAACATGGAAATTAAAGAGATTGAATAAATAGGAAATTCTAGTTACATCAAATAAATGTGTTAAGACAATATTGTAGAAGTTTGATATACAAGAATGTAAACTAGTAAATGTCTGTATTCTTGTAGGTGTAAATTTATCTCTAGATTAGTGTCCCAAGACACACAAAGAGGAAGAGGACATGTCCCATGTTCCATATGCTAGTTCAATTGGCAGTTTGATGTATACAATGGTCTGCACTAGACTGAATATTACACATGCAATGGGAGTTTTGAGTAAGTATATGTCAAAACCAGGGAAGGAGCATTGGGAAACAATAAAGAGGGTTTTAGGTATTTTCGTGGATACACCAATTATGGATTGTGCTACAAAGGAAGACCAAGATTGGACAAAGTGTTGTACATACATGACTTTGTTGATGTAGACTAGGATAGGGATTTGGATCACTAAAAATATACAAGTGGGTGTGTGTTTAACCTATCTGGAGCAACAATCAGTTGGATGAGCAAGAAACAATCTATAGTAGCATTCTTAATTATAGAAGCTAAATACATAACAAACACCTATGCAAGCAAGGCAGAAATATGGTTGCAAATATTGTGTCCAGATGTTGGGTTGGTACAACAATCTCTAAGGGAAGATTGTGATAGTCAGAGTGCAATCTTCCTGGAAAGAACTTGTCTTATCATTCTAAGACAAAGCATATTTATGTTTAGTATACAAATATGGTTAAAGAAAAGCGGGTGCTATTACTGAAGATGAACACCTTCAAGAATGTTGTAGATTCATTAATAAAGTCTATGAACATTAAGGAGTTTTCTTGATGCAAAGAAACAATGGGAACTTTTTCCTTAGATAATTGATCAATAAATCCACTCGCCCCTAATATGGAAAGAAAAAAAGAAATGTGAAAATGTTGGGTAAGTGTTATAGTGTTTGCATGATTAGTCCACATGCAGAGGTCCCCTTATAAGGGGATGATAGCCCCATATAAGGCCTTGAGGGGGCCCATCAAGAGAAATTTAATGCATAGGCTTTATCAAGGAGTTTTTCTTGTTATAGTTTTCGCCTTTTGGCAATTTTATAGCACATGGTTTTGTGGCCCATGGCAATGTAATCTCACTTAAGGATCTACAGTTGTATTCTAATTCAAGATTTAATGGATTTGGGGTTTATATTGTATTATAACATTGTAAGAAAATAATATATTGGATTTTTTTTGGTTTCTAATGTTTGGGTTTCTAGGGTAAAATATCTATGTTAAATGTGTGTTTGTGCCTTAGCATCTTTTTTGTTTTTATTAAAAATTTGTTTGCAGCAATTAATTGTACATAGTTCAAACCCACACCACCTCTTGTGCACAATTCCACATGCAAAAATTAGCATCTTGATAAGTTCCTTTTCAAGTGATCATGACCACTACTATTGCTATAAGTTCAACCTTTCCTCTAATGTCTTGCTTTTGGTTCCCCGAAGTGCATAACGTTTTTTTCTTTTTAAGGATTGACTCTATTGAAGTCTTGAATGTTGCAAACTCTCTCTTTGTATGGTATTCACCATCTTGGGCCCCTATGGATACATTTCCCAAATCCTTTTGTTTTTGCTAATGTGAAACAACACAAGATATCCCTACAGATTCACAAGTTTCCTCAATCAACTTCATCACTAACATTCTTAGCATGCTTCCCAAATTAGTTGGCAAGTGTAACACAAGTCTTGGTTCCATCTAAGAACATAGATAGTTCTCATGGGGTACTATAAATAATTTTATAAGCTTCAGAAAGCCTCATCGTAAGTTGACTATATGGTCATCCAATGGAGCCACTATCAAGTCCAAACTACAAAATCATTCTCCATCCTTGAAAGTTACTATTATTGTTGTTGGCCACACTGCCTTGAACATGCCCATGATGTTCTTAAGCTTACAATGAAGTATTGTAGTGGTACATTCGTTTACAAAGCTATGATTACACCAATGTCTACCAAGGCTGCCACCTTTAGCCACCTCATAGTTGGATTCACAAAACAATAGTCATTCATGCCTTCACCTTGCAAATCATGTCCATGACCTTCTACTATAAACTTGTCTAAAATGTTTGCCAAGGTGCCCATAACCTCCAATGTTGTCTTCAAAGGCTACTACACTTGAGTTACTCTTAAGGTTAGCTTCATCTTCAAAATTACTTAGACTTCTTCCAAATTTTCCAACCTTATCTTCAAAAGACAATTTATAATAAGTTAATTCTAATAACAAAGAAAACAAATAAAAATACCCCAATTCACATAATGCCCAAATCTTTACCTATTAGCCAAGATTTACAACTACTAAACCCAAACTTTGACCATGTGTTAATTTGCTCTAACTTTGTTACAAGACTTGTGTGCTATAACTCAAAAATATCTTAGATCCCAATATTCCAAGTCCAACTCCATGACTTTTATATTCTTGGTCTTCGGTGACACTTTTCCTATGTTTTCCGTGTCATACTTCATAAATGGGCTGGCTCTCTTGGCATATCTAAAAAATCTACCAATCTCAAAGTCTTTTGTTTTTCCCTATATTTACATTATTGATCCCAATGATTATGTTGCCCCATCTTTGTTTTCGTAAGTCTAATAGAATTTTTAGATTACTGTTGGTCATGGATTTAAGGCAATTGTTTCTTGCTCTTCAATGCCTAATTTCAATTGGTGGTACAAGAAGATTTGGCATTGGCCTATAACTCCAAAGATGAAATTCTTTATTTGGCTAGATCTGAAAAACATGATTATGACTTGGGATAATTTGTAGCATAAAGGTTTTACTGGACCTACTGTCCGTTCTCTCTGCTCTAAGGATTCCAAATTTGTTAATCATTTATTTTTCATGTGTGAGTTTTCCATGGACCTTTGGGATATAGTCCTGGATTTTCTAAATACTCTGGACAGTGGCCCAAGGTCTTCTCTTGAGGGAGTTGAATATGGGAAATTTCAAAACCTTACCTATCTTCATCGCTTGGGGAATTTGGAAAGTCGGGAATATGAGAATATTTGAGGGCTGCCATATGGGTATATCAGGCATCATCCCACAAACTTTTGGATTATTCCATGACATTATCATGCCTTTTGAAAATCATCGAGGTTGATCCTTTCATTTTCCTCCTAGTCCCACCATGGTTAATGTTGGCTTTTTTTGATGGAGCTTTAAAAGTCATCGGGGTTGCTCCTTTAATTTTTCTCCTAGTCCCACCTTGGTTAATGTTGGCTATTTTGATGGAGCTTTTCAGGATGGAATTTGTGGAAGGGGCGCCATTATCTTCCTTCCTGAAAATGTGATCTTTCAAATTTGGTTGACTACTGAGTCAGGGTCAAACACGAGAGTAGAGATTTCAGCAGTCTAGGCTCTTCTTATGTTCAAACTCATTGAACATTGTTTCTCTCCAAGTTTATGGAGATTCAAAGTGTGTGGTTCAGTGACTTGGTGGGATAGGAAATTCGTATGTTCTTTCCTTTCATCATTACATGAATCGAATAAATTCTCTTAAGGGTCACTTCTATTCTCTCTCATTCTAGCATATCGTTAGAAAATGGAACCAGTTGGCTGACTATCTGTACCAGAAAGCCTTATCTGCGGAGGAAAGCTTGATCTAGTTCGAAGAATGCAAAGAACTTCAGCTTCTGAGGAGCGGTTGCATTCCTTTTCCGAGTGATTATCAAATGGTTCCAAATTTCTAAATTCTCTATATTTTTTATTGTGATCAGTATTATCTCCTTGTATACCAGCTCGACAATATTTTGTTTTCTGGTGTCCATTATTTTGTAGTCTTTCTGGACACATTTGCTTATTTGTGTTCAGTTGATATGTTCAGGTGGATGATCTTGATATACACCCATACTTAAAAGTTATTTATTTGTAATTATTAACCAATGCTTATTGTTAACGTTATTCAGGTGTTTAGTTTTGACACTTTCTCTGCGGTGAAATGGCTTTTTTTAATTTGTAACACAAAGGAGTTTTATATATCTAGGTAATATTTCATTTTTCTGAATTCCTATATATATTATAAATCATTTTCTTAACTATCATTTTTTTAACGGTTTCTTTAATATCTTGGTTGGATATTTGATTTTTTTATATAATGTTGTTGTTGTAGGGTCAGTTTATTGATTTAAAAATCATTGACCGATGCTAGGGCCATTTGACGGACTCACAAAAGTTGGTGGAGTTGTGTCCTCGTTAATAAAGATGATTGAACTTGAGATTTGGACTTTTAGGTCGGTGAAGTTGAGACCTGGACTTTTGCCAGCCGATGATGGCACCGAATTCTCGGCTTAACAGAAGATGCTCGTTCAATTGGGGTTGTCTGGTCAACTTGTTACGAAGATTGTTTGTCTAGTCAACCATCTCTACTTTCTTACCGTGACAACTTGGAAGATTGAAATAGGGTTGAAGTTTCTCTTTTTAACCATTTTATAAAAGAAACTTAGGATTAACAAATTGAGAAGCAAGTCATTTAATGTATTAATTGTAATTTGTTATTTTGATTAAAATTTTATGAGCAATTGTAAATTTACAACCTAATTTCTACACTGGAGGAGCAATCCTCCAATCAATTGGGTGAGCAAGAAACAATCTATAGTAGCACTCTCAATTATAGAAGCTAAATACATGGCAAACATCTTTGCAAGCGAGGAAGTAATATGGTTGCAAAGATTGTGTCCATATATTGGGTTGGTACAACAAGCTATAAGAGCAGATTGTGATAGTTAGAGTGCAATATTCTTGGCAAAGAATTCGTCTTATCATTTTAAGACAAAACATATTTATGTTCAGTATATAGACATGGTTAAAGACAAGAAGGTGCTACTAGTGAAGATGGACACCTTAAAGACTATCATAGATCCATTAAAAAAGTCTATGAGCATTAAGGAGTTTTCTTGATGCAAAGAAACAATGGGCATTGTTTCCTTAGATCATTGATCAAGAAATCCACTGGCCCCTAATGGAAAGAAAACAAGAAGTCGGAAAATGTTGGGTACATATTTGCACGACTAGTCCACATGCAGTTTGTTGCACTAAGCATAGTCAAGAGTATAGGTCCCCTTATAAGGGGATGATAGCCCCATAGAAGGCCTTGAAGGGGCCCATCAAAAGAAAATTGATGCATAAGTTTTATCAAGCAATTTTTCTTGTTATAGTTTTTGCCTTTTCACGATTTCATAGCACATGGTTTTGTGGCCCATGGAAATGTAATCTCACTTAAGGAATTACAGTTGTATTCTAATCCAAGTTTTAGTGGATTGGGGTTTATATTGTATTATAACATTGTAAAAAATTAATATATTGGAAGATATTTTTGGTTTTCTAAAGTTTGAGTTTTTAGGGTAAAATATCTATGTTAAATGTGTGTTTGTGTCTTAGCATCTTTCTTGTTTTTATTAAAAATTTGTTTGCAACAATTAATTGGGTTCAAACCCACATCACCTCTTGTGTACAATTCCACATCCAACAATTAGCATTTTGATGGGTTCCTTTACAAGTGATCATGACAACTACTATTGGTATAAGTTCAACCTTTCCTCTAATGTCTTTCTTTTGGTTCCCCAAAGTGCATAACAATTTTTTCATTTTTAGGATTGACTCTTGAAGTCTTGAATGTTGCAAACTTGGTTTTTGTATGGTCTTCACCATCTTGAGCACCTGGTGATACATTTCCCAAATCCTTCTCCTTTGGCTAATGTGCAACAACACAATATATGTCTACAAATTCACAAGTTTCCTTAGTCAACTTCATTGCTAGCATTATTGGCACCCTTCCCCAATTAGTTAGCGAGTGCACCACAAGTCTTGGTTCCATCTAAGAACATCGATAGTTCTCATGGCGTACTATAAATACTTTTATAAGCATGAGAAAGCCTTGTTGTAAGTTGACTATATGGTCATCCAATGGAGCCACTATTGAGTCCAAACCAGAAAACCATTCTCCAACCTTGAAAGGTGCAACATGGAATATTATTGTTGTTGGCTACACAGCGTTGAAGATGCCCATGATGTTCTTAAGTTTACAATGAAGTGTTGTAGTGGTCCATTTGTTTACAAAGTTATGATTGCACCAATGTCTACCAAGGTTGCCACCTTCAACCCACTAATGGTTGCATTCACAAAACAAAGGTCATTCATGCGTTCACCTTGCAAATCGTGTCCATGACCTTCTACTACAAACTTGTCTAAAATTTTTGTCAAGGTGCCCATAACCTCCAACGATGCCTTCAAAGGCTACTACACTTTGAGCTAATTTAAGGGTGTTAGCTTCACCTTCAAAATTAATTACTTGGACTGTTATGAAACCAGTTCAAGAAAAGATAGAAAAGATAGATCAACGCCTTAGAATTCAGCCTCTTCGAGGGGGCAACCTCTTTTACATTACATAAATGAACAATTCTTGGATGATACAAATGACAAAACCTCCTTTCTATATATAGGAGTCTAAGGAGTCACAATATAATCCAGCTGACCTAACAATAATAATATAAAACCACAAAAATAACAATAGAGGGATTCTATGGGGCATAGAAATAACAATATGGGGGTAATAGGGGCACAACAATATAAATAAGGGGTATAACTACAATAGTAATGGGGTAATCACTAGTATTATAGGGACCCAACATGCCCCTCTCCTTCAAAAAAGTGTTGTCCTCAATGCTTGAGTAGTTCTGGATACTTCTGCATAAAATTCTCATCCTCCCATGTGGAATCTTCAGTGGATAAGTTCTTCCACTTGATAAGATACTCTGAAATTGATCGATTTCGTAGCTGTCGAGTTCTTGTTTCTGTGACTGCTTCCGGTTCCAATATAATTTTTCCTTCCTCGTCAAGTTCTGGCAATATTGTTTGAATTGGGAGCTTGTTACCTATAACCTTCTTTAAACATGAAACATGGAAAACTGGGTGCAATCGAGAAGCTGCAGGAAGCTCCAATTTGTATGCCATAGTACCAATCTTTTGCAACACCTTGTACGGACCATAATACTTTGGTGATAATTTATTATCCTTCTTAGCTTGCTTTAGGGACATTTGCTTATATGGTTGTAGCCGTAGGAATACCCAATCACCTACATCAAAACTTCTTTCACTGCGATGTTGATCTGCCTGTTGTTTCATTCTATTTTGTGCCAACACGAGGTTATCCTTTAAGAGTTGGAGGACTTGTTGTTGATGTTCGATGTGATGTTCCACTGCCTGAACCTTAGAATTTTCTCTTAAATATGATGTGATGGATGGTGGTTGATACCCATAAAGTGCCATAAATGGGGTCATTTTTGTTGCTGTATGGAAGGAAGTGTTATACCACCATTCAGCCAGAGGCAACCATTTGACCCATTGTGTCTGTTTATCAGATACAAAGCAACGAAGATATCCTTCCAAACATTTGTTTACTATCTCAGTTTGCCCATCAGATTGAGGATGATAAGATGAGCTATGAGCTAACTGAGTACCAAGACAAGAAAATAATTCTGTCCAAAAATTTCCAGTGAAAATGGGATCTCTGTCACTTACAATAATCTTTGGGTTTCCATGTAGCTTTTGAACTGTTTCCATAAATGCAGTAGAAACTGTACTGGCTTTAAATGGATGTGATAATGCACAAAAGTGTGCATACTTGGTAAGTCTGTCAACTACCACCATGATGACACTCTTTCCCTCAGACTTGGGTAAACCTGTGATAAAATCCATTGAAACCTCCTCCAAACGTTGGCTTGGAATGGATAAAGGTTGTAATAGACCCGGTGTCTTAATTGTTTCAACTTTATTTTGTTGGCAAACCAAACATTCCGCCACAAACTTTTGAATATCTGATTTAAGGCCATCCCCAAAAAATTCCTTCTTAACCCTGTGGTAAGTTTTTAAAAATCCTGAGTGCCCTCCTAAGGGAGAAGTGTGCAATTCCATAAGAATCTTTTGTTTTAGCTGGGAATTCTTACAGAGGTATAAGCGATCTTTGTACCATAACGAATCATTTTGCCAGCTAAATGTATCAGAAGTACTGGAATCTTGTTGTAGCTTTCGAATAAGTGCCCACACTTCTTCGTCATTCTTCCATTCCTCCCTTGCTTCGTTTATCCAATCTGGTTGGATAATAGAAATGGCACACAACAATGCTTCCACATCCTCATCCTTTCTTGAGAGTGCATCTGCCACCACATTTTGCTTCCCTTTTTTGTAGATGATTTCAAAGTCATAACCCAACATCTTTGTGACCCACTTTTGTTGCTCTTCAGAGGATAATCTTTGTTCTAAAAAGTATTTAAGGCTATCATGATCCGTTTTTACCTTGAAGTGTCTTCCCATTAGGTAGGGTCGCCATTTCTTAAGTGCATGGAGTATTGCCAACATTTCCTTCTCATAAATAGCTTTGCTTAAAAACTTTCCCTTGATTGGACGACTTTCAAAAGCAATGGGTCTTTCATCTTGCATTAGAACAGCACCAATTCCATTTCCTGAAGCATCACATTCCACAATAAAGGTTTTTGTGAAGTCCGGTGTAGCTAAGACCGGTGCTTGGCACATTGCCTCTTTAAGATGTTCAAAGGCCTTTGTTGCTTCCAGAGTCCATGAAAATGAATCTTTCTTCAATAATGTTGTTAGAGGTGCTGCTATTCTCCCATAATTCTTAACAAACTTGCGATAATACCCTGTCAACCCAAGAAATCCTCGCAGATGCTTTATGGATGTGGGGATTTTCCATTCCTTAATGGCTTTAATTTTGCTAGGGTCTACCTTAACTCCTTCATGAGATACAATATGACCCAAATATTCCACCTCCTGGACTCCAAAGAAACATTTGGATCTTTTTGCATATAATTGTTTCTCCTCCAATAGTTGTAGCACCCTGTCAACATGTTCAACATGATCCTTCCAAGACTTGCTGTAGATTAGTATATCATCAAAAAATACTAACACAAATTTTCTAAGGAATGGTTTGAAAATTGAATTCATCAAACCTTGAAATGTTGAAGGTGCATTGGTAAGGCCAAAAGGCATGACCAAAAATTCATAATGACCCTCATGAGTTCTAAATGCCGTTTTCGGAATGTCTTCAATCTTCATTCTGATTTGATGATATCCCGAACGAAGATCCAACTTGGTGAAGTAAATTGATCCATGCAATTCATCCAGTAATTCATCAATGACAGGAATGGGGAACTTATCTTTAATAGTGAGCTTGTTGAGCTCCCTATAATCTGGACACATGCGCCATGATCCATCCTTCTTGTGCACCAATACTACTGGAGCTGAGAAAGAACTTTGACTCGGTTGAATTATACCAGCCTCTAGCATTTCTGCAACCATACGTTCAATTTCACTTTTTTGGACATAGGGATATCTGTACGGCCTGATGTTTGGAGGAACACTTCCTGGAATCAGATGAATAGCATGATCATGATCACGCATAGGTGGGAGACCTTTGGGAGTCTCAAATACCTTGGAATGATTGTCCAGGACTTTTTGGAGATCTGGAGAAATAGATGATTCCAATGTGGAAACATCTAGCGAACATAATTGTGCAATTACACCTCTTTGCTCCTTTTTTAGAAGCTTTGTCATGCCATTAGAGCTGATTATCTTTCCTGGTTTCCCTGCAATACCCCTTAATTCAACTTCCTTTCCTTCCGTAGAAAATTTGATGAAAAGTTCTTGAAAATTAAAAGCTATTGTACCCAAGGATTGTAGCCATTGGACTCCTAGTACAACATCAGCACCTCCCATTGGAATGGAAAGCATTGGGCTAGTCAATACATATTCTCCCATGGATAGCTTGATATTATGGCACTTTCCAGAGCAATTTATTGTTCCTCCATTTGCAATCATCACTTGACACTCTGGTGCTGGATATAGGAAGCAATTCAATTCTTTTGCTACCCTACAATGAATAAAATTGTGGGTGCTTCCTGAATCAATCAACACTATTACCTTTTTCTTCTTGATTTGTCCTTCTATCTTGATGGTTTGAGGAGTGGTAATTCCCGCCAATGCATTACAAGATATGGTCGGATTTATTTTTTCTTCATCTAGGCTTTGTTCCTGGAGTATATCCTCTTCTTTTGACCTTTCTTGCTCCTTTTCTTCTTCCTCTTCACAATCTATGTAGAATAATTTCTTCTCAGCACACTTATGACCTTTTGTGTATTTGCTATCACAATTGTAACAAAGCCCTTTTGCTCTTTTTTCTTCCAATTGTTGTGGTGTCAACCTTGTAGGTTGTGGAAGACTATGGGAAACAACACTTCCATCTTTATAGTTGTGAATGGTATGCTTCCTAGTTGCCATAATTTTGCTTTCCATTTTTCTTGCTAACCTGAATGCCTTCTCTAATGAATCAGGTTCCCAAAGGCGAACATCATGTTGGATATTATCCTTTAAAGACCCTATGAACACATCAATCCTATGCTCCTCTGGAATATCTTTTACCCTTATGTTCAATTTTTGGAACTCCTCAATGTGCTCCATTATTGAACCCTTTTGTTTGAGACTTATCAATTGGCTAAAAAAAGTGTTGCTTTTTGTATCCTCATAATGTGCTATCAATTCTTCCGTAAAAATTGCCCAAGTGATAAATTGTTTACGAGAACAAAGCCATTGATACCATACAAACTGATTTGGTTCCAAATATACAGTTGCCATACGTACCTTTTGTGCGTTTTGCACATTATTGAGATCGAAAAATTGCTCCATCTGTAATATCCATGTGGCGGGATCCTTGCCATCAAACTTCCTCATATCGATTTTTGGAATATGGTAGGTCTTCAATCCAACATTAGATTCTATGATATCATGTTTAACATTTCTTTTGTTTGCATCATGAGTTTCCTTTACTACCTTTTCACCATTAGTAAGTATTCCTTGTAGAAAATTTGTCAAATCTGTCATGCATGTCTTCAAGCTTGTGTTCAAATATATCTTCAATTATTCCATGTCTGTCTTCAAATCTGTCTTCCAATCATCCATCTTAGCTTCCACGCTGTTTATCTTAGATTCCATGCCATTTATCTTAGCTTCTGTTAGCTTTTGTGAGCATGACATTTTTTGCACTTGTTCTTGTAATTTTGATATATCATGTAGCATTTCTTCCTCTTCTTCATGAGTCATGCTAGAGCTTTTAGGTTCCTTACTAGGTGTTTGCATTTTCTTTCCTCGGGGAATCAGTTACCGATAATAATACTTTACTATGCCCTTTGAATTCCTTCAAACCTAGGTTACACAAAAATTTAAAAAAAACTACACACCTTTTTTCACTTTGTAGAAACCTGATATTGAATCTAATGTATCTCTGTAATTCCAGATTCTCCAATTTTGAAATTGTGACCTGTAGTAGCCTTCTGCGTCCTCTTTCCAATGCCACAAGTCTGACCCAAATTGGATTCTCCAAGGAAGAGTTATGCAAAATCTCCCACAGTGACTTGATTATAGACTAATTCAGTAGAGCGAACTTGTACGACGTGCCACGAGTCACTGTTTAGACCTATGGATCTGAATAATGAATACAAGAAACTACAGTCCGTCCTCTTTCTGTACCTTCTTACGAAATTTCAATCCGATCCCCAGAGAGAAAGTTATGACGATTTTCCCCATGTCACCTATTTTGAATGTAATTCAGGAGTCTGCAAAAAGACCAACTTCCTCAGATCATATCTCCGCAAATATCGCGCGAAAAGCTCTGAAATTCGAACCCAAGGTTCAGCGCGATTTCTTCTCAAATGAGTTTTTTTTTGCGACTTCTGAAAAGTCACAGAAAAAAAAGTTATAGCGAAAATGCCGCGATGACCTGTTTGGAGCAGCAAAACCCTAGAATCCAAAGCTCTGATACCAAATGTTATGAAACCAGTTCAAGAAAAGATAGAAAAGATAGATCAACGCCTTAGAATTCAGCCTCTTCGAGGGGGCAACCTCCTTTACATTACATAAATGAACAATTCTTGGATGATACAAATGACAAAACCTCCTTTTTATATATAGGAGTCTAAGGAGTCACAATATAATACAACCAACCTAACAATAATAATATAAAGCCACAAAAATAACAATAGAGGGATTTTATGGGGCACAGAAATAACAATATGGGGGTAATAGGGGCACAACAATATAAATAAGGGGTATAACTACAATAGTAATGGGGTAATCACTAGTATTATAGGGACCCAACATGGACTTCTTCCAAGTTTTCCAACTTTATCTTCAAAAGACAATCTATAATAAGTTAATTCTAATAACAAAGAAAACAAACAATATATCCCAATTCACATAATGCCCAAATATTTACCTGATTAGCCAAGATTTACAACTTCTAAACCCAAACTTTAACCCTATGCTAATTTGCTCTAACTTTGTCACATGTCTTGTGTGTTATAACCCAAAAATATCTTAGATCCCAATATTCCAAGCCCAACACAATGACTTATATCTTGGTCTTCCATGACACTTTTCCTATGTTTTCCATGTCATACTTCATAAATGGGTTGATTCTCTTGGCATATCTAAAAAGTCTATCAGTGTCACAGTCTTTTATTTTTCACTAGATTTACATTGTTGACCCCAATGATTATGTTGCCTATCCTTTTTTTTTAAAGTCTAGCATAATTTTTAGATAATTGTTGGCCAGGCATATAAGGCAATTGTTGCCTACTCTTCAATGCCTAGTTACAATTGGTGGTACAAGAAAATTTGGCACTGACCTATAGCTCCAAAGTTGAAATGCTTTATTTGGCTAGCTCTGAAAAACGTGATTCTGACTTGGGATAATTTACAGAGTAAAAGTTTTACTAGCACGGAAAATTTTAGGGGCTAATGTTCCCTGAGTGGGCTAATTTTCCATGATTTTGCCACCAAAAAGATTGGCCAATTTCCAATTTTTATAAAAGACAATTTGCTCAAATTTTAAAATATAAAATTATTTTACCTTAAAAATCGCTAACATTATATAGAGACTATATATAAAATCATTATAAATTTGAATAATTTTGCAAACGTATCAATAAACATTTTATAATTTGCATATTAGGGACTAGTGAGATTCACCAATGTTTTTAAACTTCATGAAAATTTTCCATCCTTAAAATTTTCCTTGTTTACTAGGCCTAATGTCCACTCTCTCTGTTCTAAAGATTCTAAATCTGTTAATCATTTATTTTTTATGTGTGAGTTTTTCATGGACCTTTGGGATGCAATCCTTGATTTTCTAAATATTTTGGATAATGGCCCAAGGTCTTCTCTTGAGAACTATTTTCTCTTGTGGGAACTGAATATGGGAAATTTCAAAGCCCTACCTATCTTTATCGCTTTGGGAATTTGGAAAGTCATCGCTTCGGGAATTTGGAAAGTCGCGAATATGAAAATATTTGAGGGTTGCGAGATGGGTATATCAAGCATCATCCCATTCACAAATTTTTGGATTCTTCCATGAATTTATCAGGTCTTTAAAAAGTTGTTGGGCTTACTCCTTTCGTTTTCCTCCTAATTCTACCTTTGTTAATGTTGACTTCTTTGATGGAGCTTTTCAGGATGAATTTTTGGAGGGGATGCCATTGTCTTCCTTCCTGAAAATGTGATCTTTCAGATTTGGTTGAACACTAAATCAGGGTCAAACACCAATGCAAAGATTTCAACAGTCTAGGCTTTTTTTTCTTATGGCAGCTTCATTGAACATTGTTTCTCTCCAAATTTATGGAGATTCAAAGTGTGTGGTTGACTAGCTTGGTAAGAAAAGGAAAGGAATTTGTATATTCTTTCCATTCATCATTGCATGAATCAAATAAATTCTCTTAAGGGTCACTTCCATTCTCACTCCTTCTAGCATATCCTTAGAAAATGGAACCAATAGGCTGACTATCTGTCTAAAAGAGCCTTATTTGTGGAGGAAGGCTTGATCTATTTCGAAGAACGCAAAAGACTTCAACTTCTGAGTAGCAGTTCCATTCCTTTTCCCAATGATTATAAGATGGTTCCAAATTTCTAAATTCTCCATATTTTTTTATTGTGATCAATACTATCTCCTTGTATACAAGCTAGACACTATTTTGAGCTAGACACTATTTTGTTTTCTGGTGCAGATTGGGCAAGATACTTATCATCCTTTTGTAATTGTACTCCTCAAGGGAAATGGACGATTTCTCTTACGTGGGAAGAAAACACCGTCGTCTAATAGAGTTACATGGGGGCTAACGGTTCGCTTGGGAAGGAAAGGCCACGTCCTTATTAACAAGTGCTTATTGTTAACATTCAGGTGTTTAGTTTTGACACTCTTTGTCTGCGGTGGAATGGGTTTTAAATTTTTAATTTGTATCGGAAAGGAGTTTTATATATCTAGTTAATATTTCATTTTTCTGAATTCCCATACATATTATAAATCATTTTTAACTCATATTTTTAATATCTTTGTTGGATATTTGTTTTTTTATGTGGTGTTGTTGCTGTAGGCTCAGTTTATTGATTTAAAAAATATCATTGACCGATGCAAGCGCCATGTAACGGACTCACAAAAGTTGGCGGAGTCGTGTCGTTGTTAATAAAGATGTTTGAACTTGAGACTTGGAATTTTAGATCGGTGAAGTTGAGACCTGGACTTTTTGTCAGCCGGTAATGGCGCCGGCTTCTCGGCTTAACAGAAGATGGTTAATGTAGTCAACCATCTCTACTGTGTGACCGTAGATGGTCGTTCAATTGGAGTTGTCTGGTCAACTTGTTACAAAGACTGTTAGTGTAGTCAACCATCTCTACTGTGTGACCGTAGATGGTCGTTCAATTGGAGTTGTCTGGTCAACTTGTTACGAAGACTGTTTGTGTAGTCAACCATCTCTATTGTTGATCGTGACAATTGGGAAGATTGAAATGGTGAGGGCTAACGAACCTGTTATTGGGCATTAAATGCTCGCTTAGCTGCAAGCTCGATAGCCATATAGCTTTCGGTGGGGACGGAGTGTTCGGAAAACACCGCGTGCGTCTGTTTTATATGGCTATCGAGCTTGCAGCTAAGCTGGCATTTAATGCCCGATAGCAGGCTCGTTAGCTCTTCCCAGATTGAAATAGGGTTGAAGCTTCTCGTCTTGACCATTTTATAAAAGGAAACTGGGCATTAACAAATTGAGAAGCAAGTAATTTAATGTATCAATTTGTAATTTGCAATTGTTTATGAGTAATTAAGATAGAGTCAATGAAATAATACAGTGATATATTATTGGAAGGAAACCAGTAATATTAGTTTTTTGAATATTTTAAATTAAGAAAACTCTAATAGTTATGTTGATAGATATATTTATTTTGGAATAGTAGTTTTAAGAATTTAATTTAATTATCAATAATTATTAAGTGGATGGATTTTATAAAATATTTTTAGTAGTATACACAAATCAAAAGTTGAAATTTATTTCCAAAGTACTAATGTCTTTTTTACCTTTTTAATTTAATTCATTAATTAAAAACTTGTAGCATCATATGAAATGAGTTATGTTTTTTTTGGCATGTATGTCATTGGTGCATAGTATTGTAAAAAACCCATTTATAAATTAATAATCCCCAGATAAAGTAGGACAAATTTACATAATGAAAAATTGTATTACATGTTTTATATATATATATATATTCTTTTGAATAATAATAATAAAGTCATAGTTTAGTTAATTCTATTATATATATAAATTCTTCTTAATAATAATAATAATAATAATAATAATAAAGTTATAGTTTAGTTAATTCTTATGTTGTTTTTGTATTTTTTACAAACAACTTTAGATGTATGATGAAGTAAGTGTTTTGATGTTTATTATGGATTGATACCTATGACACTTACCAACCATTTAATATATATGGTTGCACTAGTAATATATAATAAGGAACTTATATTTTGAGGAGAATTTGAGCTTTCCTTTTTATAAAGAAATTAAATGTTTGTTATTGGATACCTCTTTGAACATCAAAAGAATTTATGTATCTTTCCTTGTTTCTAGAATAATGGGTTTGTAAGAGAGGAAGTCATTGAGGGGTAATAGCTCATGTTAGTGTAGGGTCCTAAAAGTAGATAGATAGGTTACTATGTATGGAGGTCATCTCTAGTAAATAAAACCCATGTAGTAGGGTGAGAGTCCTAATTGTAAGAAGGTTTACTAAAATGTTCTATCTACTAAAAAGTTTCATTCCATGTAATATTCCTATGAGGTAGAAAAAATTATATAAATAAGTAGAAGCGATGTAATCACATGTCTTATGAAACATATTGTAATAAAAAAATATGTTCAAATGGAGGTTGTCCCCTCCTAGAGGCTAGTGAATTTTTCTCTTATAGATAAATGTATAACATTTTGAGGTATTTTGAATATTTGTTAACTATTGTGGTTACAATATGTGATTTCTACAATTAATCTGGGTAAACTATATTATTTTTACCATGTATCTATTGATTTACTAATAAAGAATCCTACCAATGGTATCATATTATTTTATTGAGCGCATAATTTAGAGAAATTTTCTAGGCTATATATGTATTTAGATGTATATAAATAACATAGTGATTCTTCGTTCAATGGGTAAATATATAATAATTGAGGAATACATGCAATAAATACAAGTAGCTTCCATTGGTTGGACAACCTTGTAAACCCTATTGGTAACCTTTTGAGTATTACCACATCATGCATTACTTATATACATAATTTCACTTCACACACCTTGGGATGGTTAGTTGAAACCAACTTTAGATAATTTGGTCAATCATCTTTTTGCCATAGTGAAACACATAACAATTCTAAAGAAGATTATTCTCTAGCACTAGTATAATCAAGTAGTATACCAATGAGTGCAGTCGAGCTTCCTTAGTTAATGCCATAAGAAATTGGGGGGTTACTATCATTATACCCCACACATATATCAAGTAGATATAACACCCAATACTCCCTTGTCCTCAAGGCCCTTAAAACTCTACTCCTTACTACTAGTCCATGAAATCCCTACATAAATGGCTATAATGCAAATCTGTGCATTTTGTCACTAGAAACCCTACTTCATGCTACTAATCTTTGTATGTTCTCTCCACTCCAATATAACCACAAGTTAACCCACACTAAAATTGTAGAGCACCAACTTAAAGGTCTCTACTACAACTATGATGAAAAATATTTTCTTGAGCATAAATGTAAGGAGAAAAAAAAATATGGCCATTTTAGAGAACATTTTGAAAGATGAAGATGAAGCTACACCATAGGAGGCTGTAACTCCACCTATTTAAGAAATTCCTCCATTTACTCTATAGGATTTGGAACCATAGATATATGTGCATACCTTGATTGGTATTTAGGCTCCCCAAACCCTCAACTTGATTGGATCAATCAAACATCATAGAATCATTATCTTACTATATAGTTGTAGCTTCAAAATAGTGATATTTACTTGAAAAGCCACACATTTTCTATTGAAATGGGTAGTTGTGATATTATTTTGGGTGTTGAGTGGTTACAAACATTAGGTACTATCACCATGGATTTCTATGAGTTATAAATGAGTTTCTAGTAGGAGGGGCATTACAACCCCTTCAATGGAATCATAGTTAGTTCTCTAGAGATCACTGGCTCTCACCATGTGGAAAAGCTTCTTAAAAAAGGGAATTTATGCATTGTGGTCCAATTCCATGTCATTAAAGCCTTTGAGACATCTAACATGTAGGTAATCTTATCCAAACACTAATCTATTTTTGAAACTCCCTAAGGCCTACTACCTTCTAGAGGTGAGCATGATCATTCTATTCCACTCATACGATGTAGCCTCCACCTAATGCATACCCTTAACATCATCCATTTTCCCCCAAAAACTGAAACAAAAAGCTAGTTTAGGAGTTTCCATCCATTGGTGTCATCCACCCTAATACTAATCCTTATTCATCACTTGTTGTCATGGTCCTTAAGAAAGAAGGCACTTCATACATATGTCTTGAGTTTAGAGGCTCTCAATAGAATAAAAACCAAGGATAATTTCCTCATTCCTACTAGTGAGGACATTTTGGATGAGCTCAAAGGTGCTCAATTTTTCACCAATCTTTATCCCTATACCATCTATCACCAAATGCACATGAATGAGGCCATTATTCCCAAAATTACTTATTGCATTCATTAAGACCATTACAAGTTCTTGATGATGTCCTATGGCATTTTCAATTCTCCCTACACCTTTCGCCAAATTCTTGTTCCAATGTTTTATTTCCCCTATAACATCCTCAAATGTATTGGGCTAGGGGCTTACAAAATTGGAACTTTTCATCCACTCTAAAATTCATCCAACCTTTCATGTCTCCCACATAAAAGAAAGTGGTCATATTTAATTTTTGTACTGAAACTAGTTTTCTAGAATTGGATGAAGAAGGTTTCATTTGAATGTTGCATGAGTTTGAAATTTCCAAAAGAGTGTGTATTCTCCATCAACATGATATCCAACAGGTCTTGATATAGTGGAAAGATAAACCATCTGAAGATGCCACATGGGAACCAAAAAAAGAACCTTCAAGAATTCCCTCATATCCATCCTTCAGGGCAATGCCTCTTTTTAAGGGGTAATGCATGTTAGGATCCTACCCTATCTACCTAAGTACATACATATGTTTCTATATATGGAATCCATCTCTTTTAAATAAGACCCTTGTAGTAGTGTGAAAAAAATTATTGTAAGACAACTTACTAGAAGGTTTCACCTACTAAAAGATTTC
This sequence comes from Pinus tabuliformis, assembly GCA_031772625.1. NCBI lineage: Eukaryota > Viridiplantae > Streptophyta > Pinopsida > Pinales > Pinaceae > Pinus > Pinus tabuliformis. Next base: position 554,608,266 of record CM062805.1, on the reverse strand, counting down.
TTCTCTAAAATGTTCCTAAGAGGTAGATAAAACTATATAAAGAAGTAAAATCTATGTATTATGTCTTATGAAGTAAATTATATCGAATCTCTGCGCAATTAGAGTTTTCCCCCTCCAAGAGGCAAGCGAACATTTATCTCATCAATAAAGGTGTGATGTTTTATGGTATTATTGTTCTTTATTTGGCTATTATGGTTGCAATCTATTATTTATGTAAAAAATATGGGTAAAACTTGTTATTTTTTATTTGCATCCTCCAACGTAGGAATAAGGACTATCATAGCTCAAATGGTTGGGAATTAAGTCTCACACTCTCCCCACCCAAGTTCAATCCTTGATGAGACATTTGACTTGTTGTGATAATGGTAGAAGCTAGGCCATTGTCCCTTACTAGGTCATAAGTTATTGGTATGTCTAGCTTGTGGGTTATTGGATATACACTTGGGTTATAATGTTAGCTAATTGATTTTATCCTAAGCCTAGCCTAGATCACTCTAACAATGATTTCCTGTGGTTTAAAAAAAAGGTAAGAAAATAAGTCACGCATAGAGTTAAATCTACAAACATTTAATAAATTTCTTTGGAAGTAAGAAATATTTGTAAGGAAAATGGAAACAATTACAATATTTATAAGGAATCGACATCTTAAATTGTACTCCTCGATCGGGGTGTGAGTTAGCCCCAATGGGCATGCCCCAGCCCATAATTTAATACATATCTCCAAGATCTATATGACCACCCTCCATATGCATGCAACACTTGGAGAGGTGGCGGTGCTCATGCAAAGTTTTATTGCCAACCTTGAAGGTGGTAGAGTCATTACGACAAACGTTAAGGTGATTTTTCCCTCCGGTGAGATGGGTAAGTTGTTTTGTACCTTCTGGTTCCTGTGGATCTGGTCCGGGCTGTTCGTGTTAGGGAAATCATGGCCTCTGTCTTCTTCTGGTATTGGACGCGGCCACTGGTATGTCCCCACTCTTAATTTTTCTACCTTTGCATATACGAATCTGTGTATCTTCCCTCCAGTCTCTGGAATGCATAGTACTATGGTTTGGCGAGATTGGGATAGCAAGTTCCTGGAGCATGGCATAGTCTGGTTTTGGTTATGTGTTGAGTCAGTATTTGTGGTCTATGATATTTGGTTATCCCATATGGGCTCACGCAGGGGTTTCCCGACAAGCTGCTTTGTGTGTCGAGGTACTCCTTGCTTGGATAATTGCAGAATTGTAAGGGTCAACGTTTATGGTAAATTCTGTTTGTTTCTTGGGTATTATGAATTTGTATGGGTTCAATACCAAGCCAAGCCTGTCTGTAATCATTGCCTCGACCTTAGTCAGTATAGGGGAGTGGTTTGGGAAGCTCTACTAAAAATTATGAGTGTAAGTTCAGGCCTAGTGGATATTGTTCATTGTGTCTGGTTTTGTTGTTCGGTTGTGTGTGGGTACTGGTCAAAGGGAAATTATCAACTCAAATCTTGTCAATATAGTTCTAATTATGGGAAATTTGGTCCAATTTTTGCAACGCGAGCATACTTTATTTGGTTTTGGCATAAGGTTATTTATGGTTTGCGGGCAAGGCATAACTCTCAGCTCAACTGTTCTCTTTTTTTTCTTTTTTTTTTTCCGTCCATTGTTCTGTTGGTTGAATCGGAAAACTTTGGGACTCACTCGGACAATTCTGGGGCTTTTCCTGTGGATGGTGTTGTCAGTCAGTTTAGATTCGTCATTGGGAACTGGTGGAACGATGGTAGAAGTGAGTTCGTAATGAAGTGTTGGCTGCCGGTTGACAACATGCTTCAGAGCTGGTTCCTTACTCGGTTGGTTTCGTTTGTAATTTCTTTGACAGGTCTGTAGAATCTTAGTGCTGCAAATTTGACATGAAGAATCTTAGTGTTGCAAATTTCGTTTTGGACATGGAAATTAAAAGAGATTGGAAAGATAGGAAATTCTAATTAAATCAAAGAAATATGTTAAGACAATATTGTAGAAGTTTGATATACAAGAATGTAAACTAGTAAAGGTCCCTATTATTGTAGGTGTAAAGTTATCTCTATATTAGTGTCCTAAGACACACAAAGAGGAAGAGGACATCTCCCATGTTCCATATGCTAGTGCAGTTGCCAGTTTGATGTATAAAATGGTCTGCACTAGACCGAATATTACACCTGTAGTCGAATTTTTGAGTAAGAATATGTCATAACTAGGGAAGGGGCATTGGGCAACAATAAATAGGGTTTTCCAGGTATTTTCCTGGCAACACCAATTATGGATTATGCTACAAAGGAAGGCCAAGATTAGAGAAAGTGTTGCACATACATGTATTTGTTGATGTAGACTGTGATAGAGATTTGGATCACTACAAATATACAAGTGGGTATGTGTTTAACCTATCTAGATGTTGAAAAATGCAGCAAGAAATACTCAATTTGATCTTTCCTTGATTAAATTAAGAAAATTCGAATTTCCACATCAACATACAACTTGGATGATGTCAACTTGTGTGACATTTCTTGTGTCACCCAATTTACTCAGTAAATTTGAGTTGGAGGAGTTAGAGTTTAGTTCTACATGTGTAATTGCTAATTTGTAGCAATCAAGGTCAATTATCTCAAGTTGTTTTCAATTAAACTAGTTCCAACTTTTGGAGGAACTAGTGGAAGGTCCGTTAAGTAGTGGGACTTCAGTCAAACTCAGTGATCATCTAGTTAACTGATCAATCAACCCAAAATAGCTAGTGCATGTAGAGATTTCGAGTTACCCAGTTGAGGTGGAGATTTCAAGGCAGTGTAACATTCACTGTAGACTAGTCTTAAGTGTAGAGGTGTTGCATGCAGTCAAATGATCAACATAAGGAATTGTGTAATTCAATCAGAGGAATTTCCTAAATAATAGGGGCTAATTCCTCAAGGAACAATGCAAGGAAATAGGATTTCAATTCGAGGAAAACCCTGGCCTAGGTTGTGCACTTGCAGGGTGAGTTAGTTGAACAAAGCAATTGTAATACATCTCCATTCATTTGATTAATGTAAGTAGTCATTGGGTTTTTTAGCATATTTATTTCCCCTGATAAAAAAACTTGTTGCGTGTGTGTTATTTCTTCTTGCATGTCTAAGATTTTTGTTCTAAATAGTGAATTACTGTTCGCAAAGTAGTAGTGTAGGTTTGTGTCATGTGATTTTAATTAAAACTCCATGAGTAGTTGCAAATCTATAACCTAATTTCTACATGGTATCAGAGCTGGATTCACATTAGAGTAAGAAATTCGAAGTTGTTTCTTAGAGGTTTGAATTTGAAGATCAATGTAGCAGGATTTCTTCATAACTGAGAATATGGCATTTAATGGACTAAGGCTAGAGTATTCCTTGAAGGGCACCTCTAATTTTGTTTCATGGAAGGACCACATCAAGGCAGTATTGGATGACATTCGATTGCTAGAATACATCAAGGAAGATGTTGTAAAACCTGAAGCATCAGATGCCCATAACCTTGCTTAGTGGAAGAAAGATGTAGCAAAGGAAATGAGAATAATCTTGAATCTCCATGGAAAAGAAATTTTGTTCATGATGTGGAAAGCACTAACAAAATTGTTCTATAATAGTAGCGACCACAGGAAGTTGATGCTCAAGGATAAAATTCAAAGGATCAAGATGCAAAAGAATGACACAATTCTACAATATCTGAGCAAGTTTACAAAGTCTCGTGATGAACTTGGTAACCCTAGCCCTTCTGGGCCTTCCCAAGAGCTAGCATAGCTATCAAAATTCAGTGAATGTGAGGGAGAAACTATCAAGATGGGAGCATTGATGGTCTGATTTGGTACATGAGGAAATAAGGTGGAATACCAGATATGGGACTTCATCCAAGGGATAGGATGAAGAAAACTTTTCATTAGCTAGAAAGGAAAAGAAGGAAAAGGGGAAGAAATCCCAAACCAAACCAGAATCTAGTCAAGGGGGAAGAAGAAAGATTTGTCAAAAAATAAATGATCCAATTACCATGAATTCAGGAACTATGCCACGAAGTGTCCACATAAGAAGGCAAGAAAGAATACCTCAGGAGGAGCAACAGGTGAAGCTTTGGCTTCACAATTCAAGCTTGAATTTACCATCATTGCATGCATGGCCAAAACAATGATGGGGAGTGTGTGGTACTTGGACTCAGGTAGATCGTTCCACATGACGAGAAATAGAGATTTTTTTAGTGGCCTGGAGGAGAAATATTTGTAGATGCACATAGAGATGGGGGATGATGGAAGGTATAACATGACTGGGATTGGCACAATCACCTTTTAGAGGGAGTCAGCCCCCCCCTCAAGCTCAAGGATGGCATGTTTGTTCTGGGCTTAAAGAAAAGTCTTGTATCTATTGCTATTTTGAAAGACTGTGGTTATGATGTGATCTTTAGTTTAGGAAAGGAATTGTTGAGACACATAGCCACAGGACAGGTGAATCAGATTAGGGTTCGTGTGAAGAACATGTACAAGCTAGATGTGGAGGATTATGCTGCATTGAGCACAAAGGCGGAGAAGGTACAACGTTGTGATGTTGCTAAAATTTGGCATAGAAGACTTGGCCATTTGCATCATGGCGCTTTGAAGATCATGCAACAAATAACCATATGCCTCCCCAAAGGAGCACTCGAGTAGCAGGATGTATGCGAAAGATGTACTTTAGGGAAGTACAAAAAATACACATTCCATGATCGGGACAACAAAGCACATGTAGTCCTTGAAAGGGTCCACTCTGATGTCTGTGGACCTTTCTCAACAACCTCCATTTTTAGGCACGAATATTTTGTCATTTTTATTGATGACTTCTCATGGAACTGTTGGATCTTCTTCATACGGAAGAAGGATGAGAAATTCTCCAAGTTCGTAAAATTCAAGGCACTGGGTGAGAAAGAAATGGGCAAGAAGGTGAAGGATCTCAGGAGCGATAATGGAGGTGAGTATGTGTCGAATAAATTTAAAAATTTATGTGCAAAAGGAGGCTTTCAACAAGACTTGACAACACCCCACAACCCACAACAGAATGGGGTGGCTGAGAGCAATAAATATAGCATTGTGAGAGCATCGAGGGTGATTATGCATGATCAAGGCCTACCTCTGCATTTGTGGGCTGAGGCATGCAACACATCAGTTTATTTGCAGAACCAGAGTCCTCATGGGATTCTAGGCATGATTACACTGGAGGAGGCTTCCTCAGGGAGAAAGTTGGATGTGTCGCACTTCAAGATTTTTGGATCCTTTGTTTACTTCCATGTCTCCAAAGAATCAAGGAAGAAGCTAGAGTTGACAAAATAATTGGGGGTATTTGTGGGTTACACAGAAACTCCGCACAACTACCGTGTGTACTTGCCATCCCCTAGAATGGCAGTTGTGCGAAGTGATGTGCATGTAGTTAGATGATCAACCTAAGGAATTGTGCAATTCAATTAGAGGAATTTCCTAACTAATAGGGGCTAATTCCTCAAGGAAGAACGCAAGGAAATAGGAGCTCAAGCAGAAGTAGAATTTGACTAAGTGGTTAGAGGTCTTCAATGAGCAGAGGGGTAGGTTGTGCACTTGCAGGGTGAGCTTAATTGATCAAAGCAAATGTATTACATCTCTATTGATTTGATTAATGCAAGGCATTGGGGTTTTTAGTAGATTGCTTTCCCCAGATAAAAATACTTGTTTCATGTGTGTTATTTCTTCTTGCATATATGACATTTTTGTTCTAAATTGTGAATTAATGTTCGCAGAGCAGTAGTGTAGGTTTGTGTCTTGTGATTTAGATTAAAAATTCATGAGCAGTGTCAAATAAACAACCTAGTTTTTACATTGGATGAGCAATCAATTAGATGAGCAAGAAACAAACTATAATAGCACCCTGAATTATAGAAGCTAAATACATGGTAAACACCTATGCAAGCAAGGAAGCAATATGGTTGTAAAGATTGTGTCCATATATTGGGTTGGTACAACAAGCTATAAGGGTAGATTATGAATCATGACAGTTAGAGTGCAATCTTCCTAACAAATAACTCATCTTATCATTCGAAGACAAAGGATATTTATGTTCAGTATACAGACATGGTTAAAGATAAGAAGGTGTGACTAGTGAAGATGGACACCTTAAAGAATGTCGTAGATTCATTAAAAAAGTCTATGAACATTAAGGAGTTTTCTTGATGCAACGAAACAATGGGCATTGTTTCCTTAGATCATTGATCAAGAAATCCAATGGCCCCTAATATGAAAAGAAAACCACAAGTGGGAAAATGTTGTGTATGCATTATATTATTTGCACAACTAATCCACATGCAGTTTGTTGCACTAAGAATATTTGGGAGTAGAGGGCCCCTTGTAAGGGGATGATATCCCCATATAAGGCTTTGAAGGGGCCCATCAAGAGAAAATTAATGAATAGGTTTTATCAAGCAATTTTTCTTGTTATAGTTTTCACCTTTTCGTGATTTTATAGCACATGGTTTTGTGGCCCATGGAAATGTAATCTCACTTAAGGAATTACAGTTGTATTCTAATCCAAGGTTTAATGGATTTGGGGTTTATATTGTATTATAACATTGTAAAAATATAATATATTGGAAATTATTTTTGGTTTTATAAAGTTTGGGTTTCTAGGGTAAAATGTGTATGTTAAATGTGTGTTTGTGCCTTAGCATCTTTCTTGTTTTAATTGTACATGGTTCAAACCCACACCACCTCTTTTGCACAATTCCACATGAAACAATTAGCATTTTGATGAGTTCCTTTGCAAGTGATCATGACAACTACTATTGGTATAAGTTCAACCTTTCCTCGGATTTCTTGCTTATGGTTCCCCAAAGTGCATAATATTTTTTTCTTTTTTTAGGATTGACCCTATTGAAGTCTTGAATGCTGCAAACTTTCTCTTTGTATGGTCTTCACCATCTTGGGCACCTAGTGATACATTTCCCAAATCCTTCTCTTTTTTCTAATGTGTAACAACACAAGATATGTCTACAAATTCACAATTTTCCTTTGTCAACTTCATCGCTAAGATTCTTGGAATCCTTCCCAAATTAGTTAGCAAGTGCACCACAAGTCTTGGTTCCATCTAAGAATGTCGATAATTCTCATGGGGTACTGTAAATACTTTTATAAGCTCGAGAAAGCCTTGTCGTAAGTTGACTATATGGTCATCCAATGGAGCTACTATCGAGTCCAAATTACAAAACCATTCTCCATCCTTGAAAGGTGCAACATGAACTATTATTGTTGTTGGTTACACTGGCTTGAACATGCCCATGATGTTCTTAATCTTACAATGAAGTGTTGTAGTGGTCCATTCATTTACAAAGCTATGATTGCACCAATGTCTACCAAGATTGCCACCTTCAACCTACTCATGGTTGCATTCAAAAAACAAAGGTCATTCATGCGTTCACCTTGCAAATCATGTCTAGGACCTTCTACTACAAACTTGTCTAAAACTTTTGTCAAGGTGCCCATAACCTCCAATGATGCCTTCAAAGGACGCTGCACTTGAGATACTCTTAAGGTTGTTAGCTTCACCTTCAAAATTAATTACTTGAACTTCTTCCAAGTTTTCCAACTTTATCTTCCAAAGACAATCTATAATAAGTTACTTCTAATAACAAAGAAAATAAACAATATATCCCAATTCCAATAGTGCCCAAATCTTTACCTGATTATCCAAGATTTACAACTTCTAAACCCAAACTTTAACTATGTGTTAATTTTCTCTAACTTTGTCACAAGTTTTGTGCGCTATAACTAAAAAATATCTTAGATCCCAATATTCCAAGCCCAACACCATGACTTCTATCTTGGTATTCCATGAAACTTTTCCTATGTTTTCCATGTCATACTTCATAAATGGATTGGCTCTCTTGGCATGTCTAAAAAGTCTACCCTCAAAGTCTTTTATTTTTCAGTATATTGACATCATTGATCCCAATGAGTATGTTGCCACATCTTTGTTTTCGTAAGTCTAATAGAATTTTCAAATTACTGTTGGTTTGGCATATAAGGCAATTGTTGCTTGCTCTTCAATGCCTAGTTTCAATTGGTGGTACAAGAAGATTTTTCATTGGCCTATAGCTCTAAAGATGAAATTATTTATTGGGCTAGCTCTGAAAAACACAATTACGACTTGGGATAATTTGCAACGTAAAGGTTTTATCAGGCCTAATGTTGGTTCTCTCTGCTCTAAGGATTATGAATTTGTTAATCATTTATTTTTCATGTGTGAGTTTTCCATGGCCCTTTGGGATGCAGTCCTTGATTTTCTAAATATTTTGGATAGTGGCCCAAGGTCTTCTCTTGAGATCTGTCTTCTCTGGTGGGCGCTGAATATGGGAAATTTCAAAGCCCTTCCTATCTTCATCACTTGGGGAATTTGGAAAGTCAGGAATATGAGAATATTTGAGGGATGTTAGATGGGTATATCATGCATCATCCCACAAATTTTGGGATTCTTCCATGATTTTATCATGCCTTTAAAATGTTGTTGGGCTCGCTCCTTTCGTTTGCCTCCTAGTCCCACCTTTGTTAATGTTGGCTTCTTTGATGGAGCCTTTCAGGATGGAATTTGTGGAGCTGGTGCCATTATAGTCCTTCCTGAAAATGCAATCTTTCAAATTTGGTTGAACACTTGGTCGAGGTCAAACACTAGTGCAAAGATTTCATCATTCTAGGCTCTTCTTCTTATGGCAACCTCATTGAACATTGTTTCTCTCCAAGTTTATGGAGATTCAAAGTGTGTGTTTGACTGACTTGCTAAGATAGGAAATTTGTATATTCTTTCCATTCATCAAATAAATTCTCTTGAGGGTCACTTCCATTCTCTCTCCTTCTTGCATATCCTTAGAAAGTGGAACTAGTAAGCTGACTATCTGTCCAAAGGAGCCTAGCCTACTATCTGTCCAAGAGAGCCTTATCTATGGAGGAAGGCTTGATCTATTTCGAAGAATGCAAAGGAGTTCAGCTTCTGAGGAGCGGTTCCATTCTTTTTCCCAGTGATTATCCGATGGTTCCAACTTTCTAAACTCTGTGTGTTTTTTATTGTGGTCAATATTAAATAATTTTTTAACTCATATAATTTAAATGTTTCTTTAATCTCTTTGTTGGATATTTGTTTTTTATATCGATTTAAAAATCATTGGCCATGTAACGGACTCACAAAAGTTGGTGCAGTCGTGTCGTTGTTAATAAAGATGTTTGAACTTGAGACTTGGAATTTTTAGATCGGTGAAGTTGAGACCTGGACTTTTTGCCAGCCGGTGATGGCGCCGGCTTCTCGGCTTGACAGAAGATGGTCGTTCAATTGGAGTTGTCTGGTCAACTTGTTACGAAGACTGTTAGTGTAGTCAACCATCTCCTCTTAACCATTTTATAGGGTTGAAGCTTCTCCTCTTAACCATTTTATAAAAGGAAACAAGGGATTAACAAATTGTGAAGCAAGTCATTTAATGTATTAATTTGTATTTGTTTATGAGTGATTAAGATAGAGTTCATAGAGCTTGAAATTAAATGTATGTTGAAAGAAAATATTTTAGGGGATGTTCATAAGGGCGTTAGTGCATGAAAGTATGGTTGGAGAAATATAGAAGGAAAGGTGAAATTAGTATTTTAAATAAAAGGTAAATAGTTATTTCCATAGATATATTTATTTTGGAATAATATTTTTAAAATTTTAATTTAATTATAAAAAATTATTTGGTGGATGATAGGGATTTAATTTTCATAAAATATTTTTAGTAGTATGCACAAATTAAAGGTTGAAGTTTATTTTCAAAGTAGTTATGTCTTTTTTACTTTTTTAATTTAATTCATTAATTAAAAACTTCTTGTATCATATGAAATGAGTTATAGATTTTTGGGCATATAAGCCATGACATTGGCTCATAGTATTGTAGAAAAGTCCACTTATAAATTAAGAATCTTCATGATTAAGTGGGACTAATCTACATAATTAAAAATTTTGTTACATGTTTTTTTTTCCCTTTTTTTTTAATATATATATATATATATATATATATATATATATATTCTTTTTAATAATAATAATAAAGTTATAGTTTAATTAATTCTTATGTCGTTTTTTGTTTTTTTTTCAAACAACTTCAAATGTATGATGAAGTAAGTGGTTTGATGCTTATTATGGATTGATACCTATCGACATTTACCAACCATTTAATACATATGGTTGCACTAGTAATGTATTATAAGGAACCTATATTTTGAGGGGAATTTGAGCTTTCCTTTTTATAAAGAAATTAAATGTTGGTTGTTGGATACCTCTTTGAACATCAAAAGAATTTATGTATCTTTTCTTGTTTCTCGAATAATGGGTTTGTAAGAGAAGAAGTCATTGAGGGGTAATCGCTCATGTTAGCGTAGGGTCCTAAAAGTAGATAGATATGTTACTATGTATGGAGGTCATCTCTAGTAAATAAAGCTCATGTAGTAGGGTGAAAGTCCTAATTATAAGAATGCTTGCTAAAATGTTCTATCTATTAAAAAGGTTCATTTCCTGTAATATTCTTATCACGTGGAAAAAACTATATAAATAAGTAGAAGCAATGTAATCACATATCTTATGAAACATATTGTAATAAAAAATATGTTCAAATGGAGGTTGCCACCTTCCAGAGGCTAGTGAATTTTGCTCTTATAGATAAATGTATAACATTTTGTGGTATTTTGGATATTTGTTAACTATTGTGGTTACAATATGTGATTTCTACAATTAATCTGGGTAGAATATATTATTTTTATTATGCATCTATTGATTTACTAATAAAAAATCCTACCAGTGGTATCATATCACTTTATTGAGCACGTAATTTAGAGAAATTTTCTAGGATATATATGTATTTAGATGTTTATAAATAACATAGCGATTCTTCGTTCAATGGGTACATATTTAATAAGAGAAGAATACATGCAAGAAATCAAAGTAGCTTCCCTTGGTTGGACAACCTTGTAAACCCTATTGGTAACCTTTTGAGTAGTACCACATCATGCATCACTTATATACATAATTTCACTTCACACACCTTGGGGTATGTAAGAAGTTCCATTGGTTATTTGAAACCAACTTTAGATAAGATGACCAATCATATTTTTTCCATAGTAACATAGAGAACAATTCTAAAGAAGATTATTCTCTAGTACTATTATAATCAAGTAGTATACCAATGAGTGCAGTCGAGCTTGCTTAGTTAATGCCTTAAGAAATTGGGTGGAGTACTAACATTATACCCCACATATATATCAAATAGATATAGAACCCAACACTCCCTTGTCCTCAAGACCCTTAAAACCCTACTCCTTACTACTAGTCCATGAAATCCCTACATAAATGACAATATTGCAAATTTGTGCATTTTGTCACTAGAAACCTTGCTTCATGCTACTAATCCATGTATGTCCTCTCCACTCCTAAAGAACCACAAGTTAACCCACACTAAAATTGTAGAGCATCAACTTAAAGGTCTCTACTACAACTATGATGAAAAGTATTTTCTTGAGCATAAATATAAGGAGAAAAAAAATATGGCCATTTTACAAAACATTTTTAAAGATGAAGATGAAGTTATACCATAGGAGACTCTAACTCCACCTATTCAAGACATTCCTCCATCTACTCTATAGGATATGGAACCATAGATATCTGTGCAAACCTTGATTGGTATTTAGGCTTCGCAAACCCTCAACTTGACTAGATCAATCAAACATCATAAAATCATTATCTTACTATATAAATCTAGCTTCAAAATGGTGTTTTTTACTTGAAAATACACACATTTTCTATTGAAATGGGTAGTTGTGACATTGTTTTAGGTTTTGAGTGGTTACAAACATTAGGTACTATCACCATGGGTTTCTATGAGTTATAAATGAGTTTCTAGTAGGAGGGGCATTACAACCCCTTTAATGGAATCATAGTAAGTTCTATAGATATCATTAGCTCTCGCCATGTGGAAAAGCTTCTTAAAAAGGGGAATTTATGCATTGTGGTCCAATTCTATGTCATTTAAGCCTTTGAGACACCTAACATGTAGGTAATCTTAGCCAAAACACTAATCTATTTTTGAAACTCCCTAAGGCTTACTACCTTCTTGAGTTGAGTATGAAAATTCTATTCTACTCATATCATGTAACATCCACTTAATCCATACCTTAAAATCATCTATTTTCCCCATAAAACTAAAACAAAAAGGCTAGTTTAGGAGTTTCCATCCATTGGTGTCATCCAGCCTAGTATTAGACCTTATTCATCACTTGTTGTCACGGTCCTTAAGAAAGAAGGAACTTCATACATATGTCTTGAATTTAGAGGCTCTCAATAGAATAAAAACCAGGATAAGTTCCTCATTCCTACCATTGATGATATTTTGGATGAGCTCAAAGGTGCTCAATTATTCACCAATCTTTATCCCTATACCATCTATCACCAAATGCACATGAAGGAGGAAAATATTCCCAAAACTACTTATTGCATTCATCAAGACCATTACAAGTTCTTGGTGTTGTCATATGGCCTTTTCAATTCTCCTTACACCTTCCACTAAATTCTTGTTCCAATGTTTTATATCCCCTATAACATCCTAAAATGTATTGGGCTAGGGGCTTACAAAACTGGAACTTTTCAGCCACTCTAAAATTCATCCAAACTTTCACGTCTCCTACATAAAAGAAAGTGGTCATATTTAATTTTTGTACTCAAACTAGTTTTCTAGAATTGGATGAAGAAGGTTTTATTTGAATGTTGCATGATTTTGTGATTTCCAAAAGAGAGTGTACTCTCCAACAACATGATATCTAAGATGTCTTGATATAGTGGAAAGATACACCATCTAAATATGCCACATTGCAACCAAAAAAGATCCTTCAAGAATTCCCTCATATCCAACCTTCAGGGTAATGTATCTTTTTAAGGGGGAGTGCCTGTTAGGGTCCTACCCTATCTACCTAAGTACATACATATGTTTCTATATATGGAATCCATCTCTAGTAAATAAGACCCATGTAGTAGTGTGAAAAAAATTATTGTAAGAAGGCTTACTCGAAGGTCTCACCTACTAAAAATTGCTTCTCTAAAATGTTCCTAAGAGGTAGATAAAAATATATAAAGAAGTAGAAGCTATGTAATTAGATGTCTTATGAAGTATATTGTATCAAAGCTTTGCACAATTAGAGGTTTCCCCCTCCAAGAGGTAAGTGAACATTTCTCTCATCAATAAAGGTATGATGTTTTATGGTATTATTGTTCTTTATTTGGCCATTATGGTTGCAATCTATTATTTATGTAATAATTATGGTTTAAACTTATTATTTTTTCTTTTCATCCTCCAATTTACTAATAAGGACTATCATAGCTCAAATGGTTTGGAGTTAAGTCTCAAACTCTCCCCACTTGAGTTCAATCCTTGATGATACATTTGACTTGTTGTGATAATGGTAGAAGCTAGGTACTTGGCCCTTACTAAGTCATAAGTTATTGGTATGTCTAGCTTGTGGGTTGTTGGATATATACTTAGGTTATAATGTTAGCTAATTGTTTTCTTCCCAAGCCTAGCCAACATCACTCTAACAATGATTTTCCATGGTTAAAAAAAAAGGGTAAGAAAATAAGTCACACGTAGAGTTAAATCTACAAACATTTAACAACTTTCTTTGGATGTAAGAAATATTTGTAAGAAAAGTGGAAACAATTACAACCTTCATAAGGAATCAACATAGTAAAGTGTGAATTTGAATAGACAATGATGTATGCCACAAATTTCATCATGGGTTGAAGATGAGAAAATGAAGTCTTCATCCAAGTCTAATTCCCTATTATATAGCTTACATAGATGTTGGTTATGAAGAATTTCATGGTTAATTTACATTCTTAGATTCAAAGTATGACATATACAACCATGCCACCAAAGGTGTATATTTGATATATTTACTGAATATTTATGAGTATTCAACACATCTTCTTCTAGAAACTTCTTAGTGTTTCATGTTGTATTAGAGAAACCTTGGTTATGCTCTCCTTATGGAGAGGAGCCAAATTCTAGGGATCCATATATGCAAAAATTTTAATTTGTACTTTTATGTTTGGAGAATTTGAGATCCATTTGAAATTTATATGGTTATTGTTGTTCATTGTGAAGCCTTGATTATCTTTGAAGACTTATATTTTTAGTTCTTGTTGTTGAGAATGTGTGATCCAAGAGGATTCCTATAATTGATCCAAGCAGATTTATGTTCCCACATGCCCAAGTCTGGTTTTACAAGTAACAAAACTATGATTGTGGTGTATAACATAGCTTTGGAGGGTAGATTTGAAGGGATTCTAAGTTTCATTGCATAGGAATATCTCTCCTTAATATTAACCTACCATTATTCCATATTTGTGACCTCATCGTGAGTCTACTTGGTTTTCCTTCCTATGTAGATTTTCATCATCATCATCATCATCATCATCATCATCACACACACACACACACACACACACACACACACACACACACATATATATATATATATATCTACATATATATATATATATATCTACATATATATATATATATATATATATATATATATATATATATATATATATATAGATATATATCTATATATATATATATATATATATATATATATATATATATTTATGTATGTATGTATGTATGTATGTACATACATACATACATACATACATACATACATACATACATACATACATATGTGGACAACATGTTGAGTCTGATGGGGAAGATTTTCTTATGAGAGAGAACTCTAATTATACACCTAATAACTTCTACATATATATCATTCAAATTCAATAGAGGGGGTTATGGTCTATATCACTTTAGTCACCATTGAGAACATGATTGGGGTTTTCCCCACGGAGTGAGGTTCTAAAGACATCAAGTCTCTTGAAAAGAATCAAGTCCCATATTAGTGGGTATTACACCAAAAGGATCCTGGTGATCATTTTAGTGGAACTACAAATTATTATTTCCTTGGGAATATAAATGAAGTTCACATTATTCTCCAAGCCATCATGGAACCTTAAGGTGGAAACAAGGATAAAGCCAAGTTGGCCTAGTAAGACGGATTGAGAGAGAGCCCCACCAAAGTCATCAAAGTGAATGACATACACTTGTTTGCACATATCAAAATCAACGCTAGAGAGCTCCTTTATTGGGATAATTTCCAATTCCAGGTTCATTTATTTTAGGAAGACGTTATTATTATATTCACAGAGAACATTAAAGGTAGTTTAATTTGTAGATCAAAGGACAAAATTTGATGTAAAGGGTGAAATGATGTACTTGTTGGAAATAATACTGAGAGGGGGGGTGAATCAGTATTATCTAGTCAAATATTCCCTTTTTCAAATCCAGATAATATACGCTACTTCAGTTAATTAAAACCGCATATATACGCAACTATGAAGAAGGAAACCCGTGTATACAATGTAAACTTATAATTTAATTTATCTTACAGATGTTGATTATTAATCTCTGTATCAGAATCAAATAACCAGTAACCAGAAACAGTAAAACAGAGCAGAAGACAATCACACACAAGAACACAAGATATAAGGTGGAAACCCAATGTGGGTGAAAACCACCTGCTGCAATTTGTCTCTATCTTCTTTTAATTAGAAGCTTATTTTTACAATGTACTAGTGTAGTCCTTTACCAGTACGCAGGCTACAACCTGCAGAGAGCTACAACCCTCTCTCGTTCTCCAACGTCTCTTGGAAGGGAGCTACAACCCCCTTAGCTCTTGCACTAGCCAAGATACTAGTACGTAGGTGCTGGCCTACAGAAGGCTACAACCTTCTCTTTCTTCCAGGGACCACGTTTCATAAATTTTCAGACTGGATCCATGAACATCAATCAATCATCAAAAATTTCTGCATCAAACAATCTCCTTTTCACCAATTAGAACTGAATCAAGTAGATACTTCTCTGACAGCTGTACCCAAAACATAGTAACAGTAACCATACACCAAATTCTGAACCCAGAACACTGCAACAATAAACAGAAGCAGCTAGAACCCAACTCAAGAGATGTACGCTACTTCAATAACCTGAAACCAGTGTGCATACGCTTCTGTGTTTGGAGAAACCTGCGTATACGCTGTTTTTATTCACCAAACCAGCGTGTATACGCGCCTTCGCTTCACTGAACCTGCGTACAGATCTATAAAGGATAATTCACTCTTTCAAATATTCTGATACTAATTAACCCAGATTATCATATTTATAGATCAAGCATGCGCCACATATAACAGATCAAAATCATACAAAGATACTATCATTCAAGCCTTAAGATTATGACCCATCTATAGAACTTATCCTTCTCTTTGCGCTAAGGTTCCTCCTTCATTCAGATCCAGATCTGCACCATAACCCCAATCACCAATATTTCAGATTTAGCACATATTAGATATTCAATTAATTCAGATGATCCTTTGCCAAATGATCTCCTTCCCCTTTTATAGTCTTAGGCCTTTCACAATACCATGGTCCAAAACCATAACAAAACAATACCATGGACCCAATACTTGGGATCAACACTTCTGACGAGATACCATGGTCCAAAACCATAGGTTCAAATACCAAGGACTAAATACCACGGACCAAAAGTAAGTTCTCCAACATATACGCGCTTTTCCTTGCGTGAAAGTGCGTGTATATGCATACGTGCCTTTGTAACGTCTAACCTGCGTGTATACGCGCCTTAGTCTAGATGAACCTGCGTATATGTCTTTTCCTTCATTCTGAAAGCCTGAACTGAGATCTGTCATTAGAGAGAGTTGCCATCAAGGACAACACCTATGCCATAGCTTCAAACCTGTGCCATAATGCCAACAATCTCCCCCTTTGGACTTGATGGCAACCCCAAGATCCTCAAAGATTTTGTCATTCTCCCCCTTTGTCATCAAGGGAAAAGGGTTGTGCTCCCCCTGAGTACATGCTAAAATCTCTGCCCTACTGTGCTGACCATGCTCCCCTTGACTGTAGGCAAGATCTGCAAAAAGATGTTCTTCAAGAAGAATCGTGACTTATACATCATAAAAGACCTTCCTATCACCGAAAGACTCAATACATACATCCATCACCCAACCAAGTGGGGATACATCAGAAATTTACATATGACAACCAAGTACATTACATCTTCATCCCAGGCATAGTGGGGAAACCAAAATAGGCCGTTACATGACCTTGACACCATAAAAGAGATACATGACATAGAGATGAAATATCTAGAGCAAGACTTATGAAAGTCACTAATAACTGATATCAGCAGCATCTGTCAATCATCATTCAGATCAGCAACCATGATTTCCTTCTGTTCTCCCTCTTCATTTGTTTCACCTGAAACCAACAACAGCTATGAACTAGAACCAAAAGCTTCTAAGGTAATGCCAACAATGCATCATTAGAAGTTTATCTGCTCCCCCTGAACCTGTGCCAGATGGTCTCTGTCAGACCCATATCAGACTATCTTCAACCAGAGCCTGTCCCTACTGATATCCATCAAGCCTCCATATACGCGACTGTATCTGTATAAACCAGCGTATGTACGCAGATCCTCTTCATCCAACTCACGTACACCCATTTTTCTCTGAAACAGACAAGTTTCAACAGCAAGATGATGCATCAACTACTCCCAGCTTCTGTCTGAGGTATTCAAAAGTTTCCATGGGCAGTGGTTTGGTGAGAATATCAGCAACTTGTTCCTTAGAGGGAACATACTCCAATTTGACCTTTTGTTCCAACACTTGTTCCCGGAGAAAATGATACTTGATCAGTATGTGCTTAGTCTTTGAATGCATGACAGGATTCTTTGAGATACTGATAGCACTTGTATTATCACATAGGATGGAGATGGGTGGAGTACAAGTGATTTGAAAATCTTGCAAAGTTTGCATCATCCAAAGGAGTTGTGTGCAACAAGATGCGGCAGCCACATATTCTGCTTCAGCTGTAGATAGAGCAATCGAACTCTGTTTCTTGCTGAACCAAGATACTAATATGGAACCCATAAAGAATGCACCACCACTTGTGATTTTTCTGTCATCCACGCTTCCAGCCCAATCTACATCTGTATAAGCATGAAGAGTGAGATCTGTATCTCTTGGATACCACAAGCCATAGTTTTGAGTTCCTTGAAGATACTTGAAAATTCTCTTTACTGCTTGAAGATGGGTTTCCTTAGGATTTGCCTGAAATCTTCCAACTATTCCCACTTAATGAATGATGTCTAGTTGGGTACCTGTCAAATAAAGTAGACTTCCAATCATGGATCTATAGGTTGGTTGATGCACTGCTTGCTTTTCATCATTTGCACTGACGCTGCATCCTGTAACCATAGGGGTACATACTGGTTTCAAATCTTCCATGCCATATTTCTTCAAGATCTGCTTGAGATACTTGGTTTGAGACAAAAAGATACCGCCTTCATTTTGTTGGATTTGTAGACCAAGAAAATATGTCAGCTCTCCAAGTACTGACATTTCGAATTCTTTCTGCATCACCAAGGCAAAGTCTTGACTCATAGTTTCTTCATTGCTGCCAAAGATAATATCATCTACATACACAACAAGTATTAGCAATTTGTCATTTTCAATTTTTATATAAAGATTGCTATCTGCTGATCCTTTTGAAAAGCCTTGTTGATGAAGGTATTTGTCCAAACGATAGTACCAAGCCCTTGGAGCCTGTTTAAGACCATAGAGAACCTTTTTTAGTCTGCATACAAGATTTGGATCATTCCCAAGAATGAAATCATCTGGTTGCTCAATGTACACTTCTTCTTCTAAGTCTCCATTCAGAAAGGCTGATTTCAAGTCCATTTGAAATACTTTGAACTTCTGAAAGCTAGAGAGAGCAAGGAACATTCTGATGACCTCAAGTCTAGCAACGGGAGCAAAAGTTTCTTCAAAGTATATTCCTTCTTGTTGAGCATACCCTTTACAAATAAGTCTGGCCTTGTTTCTAATCACTTCTCCATTTTCATTCAACTTGTTTTTGAAGATCCATTTTGTCCCTATGACATTCTTATCTTTTGGTCTAGGAACCAACTCCCAACTGTCATTCTTTTCAATCTGCTCAAGTTCTTCATCCATTGCCTTGACCTAGCATTCATCTTTGCATGCCTCTTTTACATTTTGTGGTTCAGTGGAGGAGAGCAATGCCAAATAGCTTGAGGCTTCTGCAATTATTATTCTTGTTTGTATACCTTCCTCCTTTTGCCCCAATATTTGAGATTCTGGATGATTCTTCTGAACGTACCTGGATGGAGTCTTATCTTCTATTCTTATCTGTTCTTCTGGTGCCTCTGGAGCTTCTTCTTCATCATAAGTCGGATTTGATGTTGAAGGATAGTCCTCATCATCTTCAAAATCTTCGAAATTCACTTGCCTAGGAATGTTTCCTTCTTCATCAACCACTACATCAATGTTGTCAACAATTCTTCCAAGTCTTTTGTTGTAACACTTATATGCTTTGTTGTGGGGAGAATAACCAAGGAGAATGCCTTCATCTGCTCTAGGTTCAAACTTGCCAAGATTTTCATCATTATTTTTAATATAGCATTTTCTTCCAAAAATTTTGAAATATTTTACCGAAGGAGTCTCACCATACCAGAGCTCATGAGGAGTTTGAGTGTTGTTCACCCGAACATTTGTCTTGTTGAGAATAACAACTGCAACAAATGCGGCTTCACCCTAGAAAGTTGCGGGAGTTGCAGACTCATCAAGCATTGCACGAACCACTTGTTGAACCGTTCTGTTCATCCTTTCCACTACTCCATTTTGCTGAGGAGTCCTAGCTGTAGAGAATTCCCTTCTTATTCCATGTTCTTCACAAAAATCGAAGAATTCATTCGAGGTAAACTCTCCTCCTCGATCAGACCTGAGGCATTTGATTATGTGATCTGATTCGTTCT
This sequence comes from Pinus tabuliformis, assembly GCA_031772625.1. Taxonomy (NCBI): domain Eukaryota; kingdom Viridiplantae; phylum Streptophyta; class Pinopsida; order Pinales; family Pinaceae; genus Pinus; species Pinus tabuliformis. Next base: position 554,588,307 of record CM062805.1, on the reverse strand, counting down.
CCACCAAGGCTTTGAATGATTTGAACTTTTCAAAGGCTTCGTCTTTGTGCTTCATAAGTCCTATCCAACACATCCTGGAATAGTCATCAATGAATAATATAAAGTATTCTTCCCCTCGAGGTGACCTTTTCCTAGTTGGACCACATACATCAGTATGGACAAGTTCAAGCGGCCTGCTGGCTGATCCTTCCTTCTCAGGGAAGTTAGTTCTGGTTTGCTTACCAAACTGACATGATTTGCATATTGTATTGTCTGGGATTCTGATGTCTGGAAGACCACGAACTACCTGGTATTTGCATGCTTTCCTTATCTGTGAGAAACTAAGATGCCCCAATCTTCTGTGCCATAGCTAGTGTTCATCATTCTTGCTCAGATAACATTGATGTTGTCCTTCTTTGAATATGTATAAATTATTTGGAGTCCTTACGCCTTTGATCACTGTTTTTCCTGTATCAAGATCACGAACACTACATCCATTTGATCGAAATATTACCTTAGTTCCTTGATCACACATCTGGCTGACACTTAATAGATTATGCTTTAAGCCATCAACATACATGACATTTCCAACTTTGACCCTTTCTTTCAACTGAACAGAACCTTTACCTTTTATGAGAGCAGGGGTGTCATTTCCAAAAGAAACCTTCTTCTCCTTCTCTAAGGCACTGTATGACTGAAGTTTTTCTTTATCACCTGTCATATGTTTCGAACATCCACTGTCAATGTACCATTGATTTTCCTGCCCTTCCGCATATAAGGCTATTCCACATCTTTCTGGTTGGGGTTCTTTTATTCTCCATGATTTGGCACTTGAGGTTTGCTCCTTCTGAGTTGTCTACCGAAACCTGCTCCTGCATTCAGAATCTTCATGACCGAAATTGTTACAAATAGAACATTCTATTTCATTTTCAAGAGCAGAGAAGTTGTTGTAGGTCCTTTTCATGATCCTAGTCATACTCCTCTATTTATGAGCTTCTTTAGTCATGATTGTCTTATAGGCAACACATTGAGCTTCTTTGTGACCAAAGTTATGACAAGAAAAACATTGGCCATTGAAGAAACTCCTGTGATTATCAAATCTACCAGCCAAATGATTGTAGCTCCTATTGACATCCATTCTTGAGGCAAATTGAGAAGGTTTTGCCTGTGGCTGGTTGTATCTTTTGTTTGTCCTTAAAGTAGATTGCCCCCGATTTACCTGTTGATTTCCATTGGGTCTTTGTTCAATTCTCCTTGTAGCATCAAGATAACTCTTGGAGGTAGATGGTTTCTGCGCTTGAGTTGTTTCTTCATTATATCCTAGACCTGTCTTGATTAGTGGAGAGCGCTGCACTTTGATAATCTCATCTAACGTGTCAGATCCTTTAACAAATCTAAGATTAAGAGCTTTTGTTTTCTCAATCTCTTTTCTCAGTCCCACAGTTTCACATTCTATTTTTTCATGATGTTTTTCCTTTTCAGCAAGTTGGAATTGTAGAGTATCTATGATCACATTCTTCTCTTCTAAACAAATTTTGAGTCTAGAAATCTCTTCATAAAGACTTTCTTCATCTATAGCATCCACAAAATCATCATCTTCAAAAGCCATTAAAAGTTTATATTTATTACCTTGTTCATCTTCGTCACTATTTGAAAGTCCATCACTATCTTCATGAGTGTAATAGCTTTTCTTATTTACATTCTGTTTCTTGTTCCATCTAATAGGTTCCTTACCCTTGTCAATCTTATCCTTATGAGGACATTTGGCAGCATAGTGACCGACTCTTCCACAAGCAAAGCATTTGAAAGGTAACTTACCTCTGAATCTTCTAGCACCCCGTTGAAGGTTCTTGAAAAAATTTGATTCTTCCTCTTCTTCTGACACGTGTCCTGACTCATAGTAATCTCCTTTGCCTAAAGCCTTGAAAGCAGCTTCTCTCCTATCTGATGGTCCTCCTTTCCTCATTTCATAAGCAGTCAGAATTCCGTGTAGCTGTGACATGGTAAGGTTTCGTAGATTCTCCTTTTCTTCTATTGCAGAAACTTTTGATTCAAACTTAGGGGACAAAGGTATTAGAAATTTTTCAACCACAACAGCCTCTTTTATTTCTTCACCCAAAATTTTCATACAATTAACAATCTCATCTACACGAAGGAAATAGTTAGCCACACTTTCATCATTGTGCATTCGGAGATTTTCATACTGAATTATGAGGGTTTGAAGTTTTGCTCGTTTTACCTGTTCATCTCCTTCATAGCTCAGAACAATCGTGTCCCATATTTCTTTTGTGGATTTATACTGCATAACCTTGACGAATTCCGATTGAGATAAACATCCTAATAGAGTATTGATAGCCTTTGCATTTGTTTCATATTGCTTCTTACCAGCCGGATCTGTAGGAGTTGTGGATGGAAAAGTATACCCTGTATCTATGATATCCCAGACTTCTGTACCAAGAGATTGTAGATAGGATGTGACTCTCACCTTCCAATAGACGAAGTTGATCCCATAAAAAATTGGTGGCCTGATAGATGCTTCTCTCTCGTTGTTGCTCATGATGATGGATCTTCCTTCAAGCGATCAAGCTTCTTCAGAAGGACCTGCTCTGATACCAATTGTTGGAAATAATAATGAGAGGAGGGGTGAATCAATATTATCTAGTCAAATATTTCCTTTTTCAAATCCAGATAATATACGCTACTTCAGTTAATTAAAACCACGTATATGCGCAACTATGAAGAAGGAAACCCGTGTATACAATGTAAACTTATAATTTACTTTATCTTACAGATGTTGATTATTAATCTGTGTATCAGAATCAAATAACCAGTAAACAGAAACAGTAAAACAGAGCAGAAGACAATCACACACAAGAACACAAGATATAAGGTGGAAACCCAATGTGGGTGAAAACCACTTGCTGCAATTCGTCTCTATCTTCTTTTAATTAGAAGCTTCTTTTTACAATGTACTGGTGCAGTCCTTTACCAGTACGCAGGCTGCAACTTGAAAAGATCTACAACCCTCTTCGTTCTCCAGCTTCTCCTGGAAGGGAGCTACAACCTCCTTAGCTCTTGCACTAGCCAAGATACTAGTACGTAGGTGCTAGCCTACAGAAGGCTACAACCTTCTCTTTCTTCCAGGGACCACGTTTCATAAATTTTCAGACTGGATCCATGAACATCAATCAATCATCAAAAATTTCTGCATCAAACAATCTCCTTTTCACCAATTAGAACTTAATCAAGTAGATACTTCTTTGACAGCTGTACCCAAAACACAATAACAGTAACCATACACCAAATTCTGAACCCAGAACACTACAACAATAAATAGAAGCATCTAGAACCCAACTCAAGAGATGTACGCTACTTCAATAACCTGAAACCAGCGTGCATATGCTTCTGTGTTTGGAGAAACCTACGTATACGCTGTTTTTATTCACCGAACCAGCGTGTATACGCGCCTTCGCTTCACTGAACCTGCGTATAGATCTATAAAGGATAATTCACTCTTTCAAATATTTTGATACTAATTAACCCAGATTATCAGATTTATAGATCAAGCATGCGCCACATATAACAGATCAAAATCATACAAAGATACTATCATTCAAGCCTTAAGATTATGACCCATCTATAGAACTTATCCTTCTCTTTGCGCTAAGGTTCCTCCTTCATTCAGATCCAAATATGCACCATAACCCCAATCACCAATATTTCAGATTTAGCACATATTAGATATTCAATTAATTCAGATGATCCTTTGCCAAATGATCTCCTTCCCCTTTTATAGTCTTAGGCCTTTCACAATACCACAGTCCAAAACCATAACAAAACAATACCATGGACCCAATACTTGGGATCAACACTTCTGACGAGATACCATGGTCCAAAACCATAGGTTCAAATACCAAGGACAAATAACACAGACCAAAAGTAAGTTCTCCAACATATACGCGCTTTTCCTTGCGTGAAAGTGTGTGTATACGCATACACGCCTTTGTAACGTCTAACCCGCATGTATACGCGCCTTAGTCTAGATGAACCTGCATATATGTCTTTTCCTTCATTCTGAAAGCCTGAACTGAGATCTGTCACCAGAGAGAGTTGCCATCAAGGACAACACCTGTGCCATAGCTTCAAACCTGTGCCATAATGCCAACAGTACTTTGTATCCCTCGGAATGGATTGGTTCATCAATTGAAGTGAACCCAAAGACATAGCCCATATAGGTAAAATCCATTATCAATTTCTTGAGTATTGCTTATTTTGTTTTAGCTTTGGTTTTTAAATTTCAGTTTAGAATTATTGATTTATAATTAAATGAGAATTTGTTTATAATAATTTGAATTAGTGAAAGAATCTTATAACACTAATTTTCGATCAAGTTAATTGGTATCATAGCCATGGACCAGGGATATGTTGATTTGTATTTCTACAAATGTTGGTGTTGAATGCTAACCTAGTCTAAGCTCAAGTGGGGATAAGGGTTGCTTGAAGTGTACAACTATGAGATTGGTTCAAGACATGCATTCCCAATGGAAAGTAATGGAATATTCAAGGGAAGAAAACCCCTTTTAATATGAAGCAATGTTTGTGCAAACATTTTTGGAGATGAAAACCATGGTCGAAGAATTATATAAGGAGTTAAATAAGAAGGAAGAAGTCCCAAATCAAGGTAAAGGAGAAGGAGGCAATAATGACCCTCCTAAAATTATTTCTTCCTCATCCTCTCTTTCAAGTTCAAGTTGCCCTTTAATTCCACATAAAAAACAACTAGAGAAAACAATTCTATTTTTTCTATGTCTTGGTTGAAATTAGACCTGAAATTTGATTTGCCAATATAAGATGGAGAAATGAACATAGAGAAATTAGGTCATTGCATAAATAAATTTGAAGTATAATGTAGATTTCAAAACATTTTGGATGAAGAAGCCAAAGTCTAGCTAGCCACTCTTCAATTTAGAGGCACAACATTGGCCTAATGGAAGAGAAAGAGTCAAGAAGATCTCCATAATAAAGGAAAAATAGTATCTACTCGATATGAATTTACAACCAATAAATAATTAAGTATTTTTATCCTTTAGATTATATTAAAAAACCAATAATAAATTCGCAGAATCTAAGTAGAAATATAGGACATAGTGTGCAAGACTATACTTAATAGTTTAGAAAGAGGGCACTAACATTCTGCATTCTTCCTTATACACAATAAACTATTTTAAAGGATATTGGTAAGTTGCATAGCTATTTGAGATATACCTTTCTTATTTTTAATTAATATAATATAGATGAAGTTTGTGTGGAAGGAATTCATATTGAGTAGAGGGGAAAGAATGTTAAAGAAAACTTCTCAAATAAATCAATTCAACTCGTTGAGGGAAAGCACAAAGGAAAGGGTAAAATGGAACAAACAACCATAGTGAAGAAAGAAGTTGAGAAACGTTCATGTTCACATTGTGAAAGGAAGGGCATGTTGAGGCTAAATATTGGGAACTCCATCCAGAACTAAGACCAACGAGGTTTAGAAATAACAAGGGTAATAAAAATACCAGTGCTACAATCAAATAGGATATTGGATCATATTTAAGTGATTAAACCACGATATAACCATGTGAATACAAAGTATATATTCTTGTATTATTTTTGTAGATGAGACTCATTCTTTAAAATATGAAACTATGCATGATGAAAAGAAAAAAATAGGTTATTCCATATTAGAATTATCTCGAAACATACCAATATTGATACACTCTTTGGTAGTGGTTCACATGATAATTTCATTTATCAATAAATTATTAAGGCATTAGGACATGATACTAAGCCTCATCCAAAATGATATCCTTTAGGATGGGATGTGGAGATACTATGTTTCAGATACCTAAACAATGTAAGCTTAGATTTATAATCACCACTAAGTTCATAAATGAGATAGAATCAGATGTCATACCACTTGATATTTGTGGAATTGTTTTAGAAGTCCTTATTTGTATGACATGAAAGCTATATTCTATAAGTAGGAGAAAGTATCATCTTACAAAGGACATGATTGAGTATATTGTAAGAGCCCATTGTGTGGAGACTAACTTGTCTCTGGTTACTATAGGATAAATGAAAAGGTTTGTAAATGCAAGAAATAATATTGTACCTATGATTGTAAAAGACAAGGATGATGATAAATCAAAATCATTCAAAGGGTGTGATATTGAATATAAATATGAATTATTTAAGATTATTTTTAACTTTGTTGAACTATTTTAGGAACCAAAAAGATTACTTCGAAGGAGAGATACAAAATTATATTCCATTGCAACAAGATGCACTTCTTCCTAACAATTGTATGTATAGGTTATATGTGCTTAATAATGAAGAAGTAAAGAAGAAAATTTGAGAATTTATTAAGAAATAATTCACTTGACCAAGTACTTCTTTATCCAGATCGTCCATTGTGTTGGTACCAAAGAAAGACAATACATAGAGAATGTGTGTGGACTTCCAAGCATTGAACAAAATTATAGTGAATAAACATTTCCATATTCCTTGTATTGTTGATTTATTAGATAAATTGAAACATACATCTTATTACACTAAATTAGAATTAAGATGTGGTTATCATCAAGTAAGTATTAATGAAGATGATATTTTCAAAACTACTTTTAAAACAAAATAAGGTTTATTTGAATGGTTGGTGCCATTTGGGCTTTGTAATTCTATCACTACTTTCATGTAGGGTATGATTGATGTATTTAGGATATTCATAGATGATTTTGTAACAATTTACTTAGATGATATATTGATTTTCAATAAAATTTGGGAAGACCAGGTAAAACATTTTAGGAAAGTCGTAGATGTTTTGAAAAAGGAGAAATTGTGCCAAAAAATGTTGAAATGTGAATTTGGAAAAACATATTTAGTTTATTTAGGCTAGTAGGAGACGATGAATTGAAAATTAATCCCTCTAAAGTTGAAGCCATTATGGAGTGGCCTAAGACTAACAATGTAATAGAACTTAGGAGTTTCCTAGGTGTAGTTAAGTATTGAAGAAAGTTCATTGCTGATTTTTCTTTTATTCCATCTCCTTTACATGCTTTGACATGTACTCAACAAGTCTTTTAGTTGGGAGGTAAATAGAAAAAATCGTTTGAGACTTTGGAAGTAAATATTAATACATTAACCCTAATTATGGAATCACAAAATTTACCACAACCATTTGAGATTTTAACCAATGCAAGTGATTATGCCATGGGGGTAATGCTAATAAAAAGGGGAAAAACCAAATTTTTACCATTTGAAGAAATTCACTATTTACCTAAGAATTTATATATTATGATTCTTACTTATGGAAAAAAAATTATTCTTTTGGTTTAGAGATTGAAGAAGTGGAAACATTATTTGAGGCGAAAAGAAACATTCTGTAACAACCTCTGGTTGATTTTCCATGTAAATAAAATAAAACCAAGGTCATGGGATGTTGAAATATGTAACTAGGTTCATTATTCATAATGACACATGTAATCATGATGTTATTTATTTTATGTAAAGAGAAAAATAAATTTATTATTGTTATTATTGAGGCACAAGTTTCATGCTAAAGGGAAAACAATTTTTTAGGCCAAGCACCCATTGAGTGCTTCTAGGGATTGTTATGTAGTCTACAAGTCAATTGAGACATTGTCATGTATTGAACACCCATTTGGGCATGTTACATATTGTAAAGGAAAATTTATTTGAGTAAAAAAATAGAGTCAAAGACCCTCCAAGGCCTTGTCAAATTTGCAAACAACAAGTTGGCCTTATCAAGTGACAATTTGGCATAGGGATAGGGACAAGTTAGCCTACAAGATGTGATAGGAAGCCTATATAAAGGGCTCGACCTCATTTGCAAATATCATCCAATCATATCACAAAAATTTGATAAGAAGACAAGAAGAAGTCTCATATCAAAGAGAAGAAGGAGGAAGTATAAAGAGAAGAATATCAAATGATTTTGGACTATTTTTGGGTCATCACTCTCGCACGTGTGAAGAGGAGCTAGGGACTTCTAAATTTACAACAAATCAAAATTGCAGTCATCAACAAAAGCTAAGTTTTGGGTCAAAAAGAAATCTCCCTTGCAAGCCAAATTGATATGGAGGAGAAGTCATCTCAAGCACAAGAGAGAAGAGGATTAAATCACTGTAATTTTCTCACACGTGTAACCAAGGGTTTTTACAACATTGGCCAAAAATTGTAGGTCGAAATTGCAATGAAATTTGTAGGTATGAAATTTTTGTCAAAGGTGAATTGAAAGCTGTTAGAAGGAAAGTTTGACTTGGGATGTGAAAGTGCTTCAAGGAAAAAGTTTGAATTGGACTTGGAGGGGTCTCAGTCAAGGGTCATAGGTCTTGGAATTTGTCAATTGAAGTTATATAAGAAGAGGATTCCTTGTGGGATTTTCTCTCAACAGGAGAGGTTTTGGACCTAGTTGATCGTCTATATCTTGTGTCATTTTGTCACATTGTTCTTTATTGTTTTGGTAGTTGTTTTATGATGAGAAAACTAATTATAATCAAGTGAATGAAGAAGCTAATATTTTTTTTTGATATCTTCTTGGTATAAATTTACAACCAATAAATAAATAAGTATTTTTATCCTTTAAAGTATATTCAAAAGCCAATAATATATTAGCAAAACCTAAGGAGAAATATAAGACATAGTGCGCAAGAATATACTCAATAGCTTAGAAAGATGGCACTAACATTATGCATTCTTCCTTATACACAATAAACTCTTTTAAAGGATATTGGTAAGTAGCATAGATATTTGATATATACTATTGTTATGTGTAATTAAACTAATATAGATGAAGTTTGTGTGGAAGGAATTCATATTGAGTCAAGGGGAAAGAATGTCAAGGAAACTTTTTCAAATAAATCAATTCAACTAGTTGAGGGAAAGCACAAAGGAAAGGGTAAAATGGAATAAGCAACCATAGTGAAGAAAGAAAATGAGAACCCTTCATGTTCACATTATGAAAGGAAGGTCATGTTGAGGCTAAATATTGGGAAATCCATCCAGAACTAAGACCAAAGAGGTTTAGAAGTAAGAAGGGTAATAAGAATACCACAACTACTATCAAATAGGTTATTGGATTAGATTCAAGTGATTAAACCAAGATATAAAAATGGGAATACATAGTATATCTTCGATTATTTTTAGAGATGATACCCATTCTTTAAAATATGAAACTATGCATGATGAAAATAAAAAAGTAAGTTATTCCATATTAGAATTATCTCAAAGCATACTAAGATTGATACACTCTTTGTTAGTGCTTCACAAGATAATTTCATTAATCAAGAAATTGTTAATACTTTAGGACTTGATACTAAGCCTCATCCAAAATGATATCCTTTAGGATGGGATGTGAAGATACTATGTTGCAGATACCTAAACAATCTAAGCTTAAATTTGTAACAACCACTAAGTTCATAAATGAGATAGAATTAGATGTCATAACACTTGATATTTGTGGAATTGTTTTCAGAGTCCCTATTTGTATGACATGAAAGCTATATTCTATAGGTAGGAGCAAGTATCATCTTACAAAGGACAGGATTGAGTATATTGTAAGAGCCCATTGTGTGAAGACTAACTTATCTCTTGTTACTACAGGATAAATGAAAAGGCTTGTAAATGCAAGAAATAATATTGTACTTATGATTGTAAAAGACAAGGATGATGATAAATCAAAACCATTCAAAGGGTGTGGTATTGGATATAACGATGAATTAGTTAAGAGTATTTTTAACTATGTTGAAGTGTTTTAGGAACCAAAAAGATTACCTCCAAGGACAGAGATAGAACATGAGATTCAATTGCGACAAGATGCAATTCTTCCTAACAATGGCATATATAGGTTATATGTGCTAATAACGAATAAGTAAAGAAGCAAATTTGAGAATTTCTTATGAAAGAATTCACTTGACCAAGTACTTATTTATCCAGATCGTCCATTGTGTTGGTACCACAGAAAGACAATACATGGAGAATGTGTGTGGACTTCCAAGAATTGAAAAAAATTATAGTGAAGAGCCATTTCCATCTTCCTTGTATTGCTGATTTATTAGATCAATTGAAACATGCAACTTATTTCACTAAATTATAAATAAGATGTGGTTATCATCAAGTAAGGATTAATGAAGGTGACATTTGCAAAACTACTTTTAAAACAAAATAAGGTTTATTTGAATGGTTGGTACCATTTGGGCTTTGTAATTATGTCACTACTTTCATGTAGGGTATGATTGATGTATTTAGGACATTCATAGATAATTTTGTAACAATTTAATTAGATGATATATTTATTTTCAATAAAATTTGGGAATACCATGAAAAGCATTTTAGGAATGTCCTGGATGTTCCGAAAAAGGAGAAATTGTGCCAAAACATGTTGAAATGTGAATTTGGAAAAACATATTAATTAGTTTTGTTTAAGCTAGTAGGAGAAGATGAATTGAAAATAAATCTCTCTAAAGTTGAAACCATTATGGAGTGGCCTAAGCCTAACAATGTAATAGGAGTTAGGAGCTTCCTAGGTGTAGTTAAGTATTGAAGGAAGTTCATTGCTAATTTTTATTTTATTGTGTCTCATTTACATGCTTTGACATGTAATCAATAAGTCTTTTAGTTGGGAGGTAAATAGAAAAAATCCTTTTAGAGTTTGGAAGTAAATATTAATACAACCACAATTCTAGCATCACCAAATTTACCACATCCATTTGAGATTTTAACTAATGCAAGTGATTATGCAATGGGGGGAATGCTAATAAAAGGGGGAAACTGATTTTTTTACCATTCTAATAACTTCATTATTGCCCTAAGAATTTATATATTATGATTCTTACTTATCGAAAATATTGTATGCTTTTGATTTAGAGTTTGAAGAAGTGGAAACACTATTTGAGGGGAAAAGAAACAATTTGTAACAACCCCTGGTTTATTTTCCATGTAAATAAAATAAAACCAAGGTCATGGGATGTTGAAAATACGTAACTAGGTTTGGTCTTCATAAAGACACATGTAATCATGATTTTATGTATTTGATGTAAAGAGAAAAATAAGTTTATTATTGTTATTCTTGAGGCATGGGTTTCATTCTCAAGGGAATTTGTTTTTTAGGTCAAGCATCCATTAAGTGCTTCCAAGGCTTGTTATTTAGTCTACAATTCAATTGAGTCATTGTCATGTATTGAAGACCCATTTGGGCATGTTACGTATTATAAAGGGAAAATTTATTTGAGTAAAAAAATAGAGTCAAAGATCCTCCAAGACCTTGTCAAATGTGTAAACAACAAGTTGGCATTATAAAGTGACAAGTTGGCCTAGTGACAGGGACAAGTTGACCTAAAACATGTGACATGAATCCTATATAAAGGGCTCGACCTGATTTGCAAAGATCATCCAATCAGATCACAGAAGTTCGATAAGAAGACAAGAAGAACCCTCATATCAAAGCGAAGAAGGGGGAAGTATAAAGAGAATATGATCAAATGATTTTGGATTGTTTTTGGGTCATCACTCTCACACGTTCAAAGAGGAGCTAGGTAATTTTGAAATTGCAGCAAATCAAAATTGCAGTCATCAACAAAAGCCAAGTTTTGGGTCAAAATTAAGTGTCCCTTGTAAGCCAAATTGATAGGGAGGAGAAGTAATGTCAAGCGAATGATAGAAGAGGACTAAATCACCATAATTTTCTCACACGTGTCAGTTAGGGTTTTTATATCAGGGGCCGAGAACTACAGGTTGAAGTTGCAATCAAAGTTGTAGCTCCAAAATTTTGGTTAAAGGTGAATTGAAAGCTGCTGGAAGGAAAGTTTGATTTGGGTTGTGAAAGTTCTTCAAGAAAAAGTTTGAATTGGTCTTGGAGGGGTCTCGGTCAAGGGTCATAGGTCTTAGAATTTGTCAATTAAAATTCTATAGAAAGAGAAGAGTTCTTGTGGGTTTTCGTGTCAACAGGAGAGGTTTTGGCCCTAATTGATTTCCTATATCTTATGTCCTTTTGCCTCATTGTTTTTTATTGTTTTCATAGTTGTTTGATTATAAGAACACTAATTATAATCAAGTGAAAGAATAATCTAATAATAGATTTTGGTATCTCCTTGGTATGAATTTAAAACCAACAAATAATTAATTATTTTTATCCTTTAAAGTATATTCAAAAACCAATAATAGATTAGCAAAACCTAAGGAGAAATATAAGACATAATGTGCAGGACTATACTCAATAGTTTAGAAAGAGGGCACTAACATTATGAATTTTTCCTTATACATAATGAAGTCCTTTAAAGGATATTGGTAAGTTTCATAGCTATTTGAGATATACTATTATTAGGTTTAATTTGACTAATATGGATGAATTTTGTGTGGAAAGAATTCATATTGAGTCAAGGGGAAAGAACGTTAAGGAAAATTTCTCAAATAAATCAATTCAACCAGTTGATGGAAATCACAAAGGAAAGGGTAAAATGGAACAAACAACCATAGTGTATATTGAAGATGAGAAACCTTCATGTTCACATTACGAAAGGAAGACCATGTTGAGGCTAAATATTGGGAACTCCACCCAAAACTAAGACCAAAGAGGTTTAGAAATAAGAAGGGTAATAAGAATATTACTGCTACAATCAAATAGGATCTTGAATCAGATTCAAGTGATTAAACCAAGATATAACCATGGGAATAGAAAGTATATCTTCATCTATTATTTTTAGAGATGACACCCATTCTTTAAAATATGAAACTATGCATGATGAAAAGAAATAAGTAAGTTATTCCATATTAGAGTTATCTCAAAACTTACTAAGGTTGATGCACTCTTTGATAGTGGTTCACAATATAATTTCATTTATCAAGAAATTGTTAAGTCATTAGGACTTTATACTAAGCCTCATCCAAAATAATATCCTTCAAGATGGGATGTGAAGATACTATGTTGCATATACCTAAACAATGCAATCTTAGATTTGTAATCACCACTAAGTTCATAAATGAGATAGAATTAGATGTCACACCACTTGATATTTGTGGAATTGTTTTCATAAGTCCTTATTTGTATGATATGAAAGTTATCTTTTATAGGGAGGAGAAAGTATCATCTTACAAAGGACGAGATTGAGTATATTGTAAGAGCCCATTGTGTGAAGGCTAACATGTCTCTGGTTACTACAAGATGAATCAAAAGGCTTGTAAATTCAAGAAATAATATTGTACTCATGATTGTAAAAGCTAAGGATGATGATAAATAAAAATCCTTCAAAGGGTGTGATATTGAACATAACGATGAATTAGTTAAGATTATTTATTACCTTGTTGAATTGTTTGAGGAACCATAAAGATTACCTCCAAGGAGAGAGATACAACATGAGATTCAATTGCAACAAGATGCACCTATTCCTAACAATGGAATGTATAGGTTATATGTTCTTAAGAATGAAGAAGTAAAGAAGCAAATTTGAGAATTTCTTAAGAAATAATTCATTTGAACAAGTACTTCTTTATCTAGATTGTCCATTGTGTTGGTACCAAAGAAATACAATACATGGAGAATGCGTGTGGACTTCCAAGCATTGAATAAAATTACAGTGAAGAACCATTTCCATATTCGTTGTATTGATAATTTATTAGATAATTGAAACATGCAACTTATTTAACTAAATTATAATTAAGATGTGGTTATCATCAAGTAAGGATTAATGAAAATTATATTTGCAAAACTAATTTAAAAAAAGAAGAAGGCTTATTTGAATGGTTGGTGCCGTTTGGGCTTTGTAATTATGTCACTACTTTCATGTTGGTTATGATTGATGTATTTAGGACATTCATAGATGATTTTGTAACAATTTACTTAGATGATTAATTGATTTTCAATAAAATTTGGTAAGACCATGGAAAGCATTTTAGAAAAGTCCTAGATGTTTTGAAAAGGGAGAAATTGTGCCAAAAAATGTTGAAATGTGAATTTGGAAAAACATATTTAGTTTATTTAGGCTAGTAGGAGATGGTGAATTGAAAATTAAACCATCTAAAATTGAAGCCATTATGGAGTGGCATAATCCTAATAATGTAATAGAAGCTAGGAGCTTCCTAGGTGTAATTAAGTATTGAGGGAAGTTCAATGCTGATTTTTTCTTTTATTGCATCTCCTTTACATGCTTTGAAATGTACTCAACAAGCCTTTTAGTTGGGACATAAATAGAAAAATCCTTTGAGACTTTGGAAGTAAATATTAATACAACCTAAATTCTAGCATCTCCAAATTTACCACAACCATTTATGATTTTAACCAATGCAAGTGATTATTCCATTGGGGAAATGCTATTAAAAAGGGGAATGCAATTTTTTACCATTTTAAGAACTTCATTATTGCCATAAGTATTTATATATTATGATTCTTACTTATGACAAAGAATTATGTGCTTTTGGTTTAGAGTGTGAAGAGGTGGAAACACTATTTGAGGGGAAAAGAAACAATCTGTAACAACCCATGGTTGATTTTCCATGTAAATAAAATAAAACCAAGGTCATGGGATGTTGAAATATGTGACTAGGTTCTGCCTTCGTAATGGCATATGCAATCATGATTTTATGTATTTGATGTAAAGAGAAAAATAAATTTATTTTTATTATTCTTGACGCATGGGTTTCATGCTCAAGGGAAATTTTATTTTTAGGTCAAGCACCCATTGAGTGATTCTAGGGCTTGTATTGAACGCCCATTTGGGCATGTTACATATTGTAAACGGAAATTTATTTGAGTCAAAAAATAGAGTCAAATGCCCTCTAAGAACTTGTCAAATGTGCAAAAAACAAGACTTATCAAGTGATAAGTCAGCCTAGGGACAAGGACAAGTCATCCTACAAGATGCTACATGAATCCTATATAAAGGGCTTAACCTCATTTGCAAAGATCATTCAATTAGATCACACAAATTCGATAAGAAGACAAGAAGAAGCCTCATATCAAAGCGAGGAAGGAGGAAGTATACAAAGGAGAGGATTGAATGATTTTGGATTGTTTTTGGGTCATCACTCTCACATGTGTGAAGAGGAGCTATGGAATTCTAAAGTTGCAACAAATCAAAATTGCAGTCATCGACAAAAGCCAAGTTTTGGGTCAAAAAGAAATTTCTCTTACAAGCCAAATTTATAAGGAGGAGAATTCATCTCAAGTGAAGGACAGAAGAGGACTAAATGACCATAATTTTCTCAGGTGTGTCATCTAGGGTTTTTATAGCAGTGGCCAAAAACTACACGTCAAAATTGCAGTCAAAGTTGCACGTCTGAAATTTTGGTTAAAGGTGAATTAAAAGATGCTCGAAGGGAAGTTTGACTTGGGTTGTGAAAGTGATTCAAGGAAAAAGTTTGACTTGGATTTGGAGGGGCCTTGGTCAAGGGTAATAGGTCTTGGAATTCATCAATTGAAGTTCTATAAGAAGAGAAGTTTTCTTGTGGGTGAACATGAGAGGTTTTGGCCCTGGTTGATTGCCTATATCTTGTGTCCTTTTGTCTCATTGTTCTTTATAATTTTTGTAGAAATTGTTTGATGATAAGAACACAAATTATAATAAAGTGAAATAAGAAGATAATCAAGTTAAGCAAGATATATCACAAGAAATTATCAAAGTAAGTGAAATCACCTATTCTAGCTGCCCCTAGATTTCTCAACATGGTATCAGAGCTAAGGTGAAAAAACAAGGGAAGGCAGCTTGAAGAAGGACCATCAAAAGGAGTATGAAGAAAGGTTAAGACATCATAGAGAGCATTGTGTCATAAAGAAGGACTAACTCACTCATCATCTTGAAGGAAATAATATCATAGAAGGCCTCAATACCCTAGCTCTTCAATATAAGTGTTCCACACTTGAAGCATTCTTGGGAAGCTCACACATTTTACAATCATCATCTTAAGGAAGATCTAAAGGATCCCACCTCCACTCAAAGAAAGGAGGAATACACTTTTGAAGCATCTTGAAGTATCCATTTCAAGGAAGAAAGAAGAGGTGTTATCAATCATCAAAGGAATCAATGTGTTCTCCCTCAATTTTAATCAATAATCTCATCACAAGCATATTTGAAGAAGGACATATCTAGAAGAAGCATTGTCAATGGTCATATTCAAGGAAGCAAACATCGTCATCAAAATCAGGAAGACATCAAGTCGAATATATCACCATCAAAGGAGCATATTCACTTGACAAGTGAGTATCATTATATCTATGATTGAATCTACTTTCAAAATGACTTCATTCTGCAAGGAAAGCAATAAGTTGGTTGGGTCATCAAATTTCCTTGGATGGAAGAAGAGAATAGTTTTGATCCTCATAGAAAATGGAGTCATTGGATATGTTAAGGGTTCAATTCTCAAACCGCCAAAAGAAGAAGCTAAATATCTAGAAAAGAATATGAATGAGGATATAAGGGCTCAAATAATCCTTATAGAATCAATCAAGGATTATCTCATCCCTTATGTAGCTAAATTGGAGAAGTCAAAAGGCATCTATGGTAAGCTAGTAGAATTATTTTCCGTACTATAGGAGAAGTGATATCTTTGAGAACTAAGCTATATAAGGTAAAGGTATCAAAGGAAGAAGGGATAACCTCATATCTTATGAGGGTGTCACAAATTCGAGACCAATTACAAAAGTTGGGGTAAATAATGTCTGACAAAGAGATTACCACCATGGTGCTCAATGCACTACATGATGAATGGGGTAATTTTGTATCAAGCATCTATGGAAAGAAGGAAGCCACGCCATTTAGTGAACTATGGTCATTGTGTAAGATTAAATAAAGTAGGTTGAAAAAAAGGTGATGTAAGTGAACAAGTTCAAGCATTTTATGCCATGGCAAGGAGAAAAGGCAAGTTTGGGAATTTTGGTCCTCAGAAAAAGAAGAAGACCGATATGTCAAAAGACTAATGATATGTGTCAGGAATATGGGAATTTCAAGAGAGATTGTCTAAAAATCAAGAAGGACAAAAGGAAAAGAAAATAAACAAATGAAGCCCATGTCAATAAATAAGTGGAAGAACTTGAGAAGAAGAAATCAAAGAACGAGGAAGTGAAAGATCTCTACAATGATGGAGATAATATCCTTCAGTTAAGTTCTTTTTAGTTTTTGTGAAAGACAACTATCATAGTAGCAAGCGTTAAGAGTATGATTAGGATATGACATCATATTAGAAGCATACGATGAAAGCAAGAGCTCATGACATCATTATAGAAGCTTGAAACGATAGCTGAAGTAGAAGACTACATGGATGTAGCAATCATCATAAAAAGGAAGTATCTCTTGCTAACCTTATTAAAAGCATAAGTAGCATATATGAAGAAAGTCATCTAACTCGATAGAATATAGAAAGAATCATCATACATAATCATTATTAAGAAGGAGAATTTGCTGGATGAGGATAATTAAGATCCTCCATTGGAGTATTCATTAGAAGGTTCACCTCTACTTGGAAGAAGCAAGTGTCTCATTGATCGTTCCACCTTGTGTGTGATCCATTGTTTAGAAGGATGATGGTATGGTGACAAAGGAGTGCAACATCTCAAAATGGTTCAAGATTTTTCAAGCAATGAAAGGAAGTTGTTGAAGGAAGTCTAGATGACCAAAAGAAGAAAAGAGGCATGTATATATTTGATAGATTAAGTAATGTCATCATATAGTTGCAAATAACATGGGTAAATTCTATAATTATTGAGCATGATCGATGAAAAAGGATCTATTCCTTTGGAAAGATTCTTGAAGGCTTATGTTTTGAACTAGTTCATATATTTACAAGATGAAATCAACATAATTTGTCCTTATGTGGAATATGAGGTGGTTGACAGGGATGAAGGAACTATGTATAGAAGTTCTTGGGAAGAAATATGTGAAGAAAGGAAGAGGAGTTTTTGAGAAATTCAACTATGGTCACATAAGATAAGATAAGTGACCAAAATACAATGACTAAAAGAATTAGCTAAGACATCTTTGTGGAAAATGTATGAAGACACTGATAAAGTATATAAAGGAAGGAGAGCTTTGACATTCAATGTCTTGGAGATGTGTTTATGAATGTGTAGGATGTTGCAAGAAAGAAAATGTCGTGATGTAAGGCCATCATAAAAGGTAACTTTGATTTGATGTTCATTTTGATTTTTAAACAACATCTGATTGGGTTGAACCTAGGCTACCAAAAGAGAGTTGTAGATGTCACCTACAAAAAAGAATGGATGGAATATCATGAAGGTAACATGACTTGGAAAAGGTAGCTGGATGAAGAAAATCCATATGTGGAGTAGAAGATCACTTTTCGATGAAGAGAAGGATGACATGACTGATATGGGTCGTGAAGGAAAGTGATGGATGGTCGATTCCCTACGAAGAAAAACTAGAAGATGAAGGCTCTAGAATGAAGAAAATGAAATTCATGGCATTGAAAGAAGGACCCTATGAGTAGCTGAGAGTACCATGATTTCCACCAAAGAGCATATATTTGATGTTGGTAACAAGTCCGTAGTTAAGAGGGAGCTTGGACAAGTCCCTGGATAAGAGGGATCTTGGACAAGTCCCTGGATAAGAGGGAGCTTGGGTATATTCCTTTTATAGGAATGAATATACCTTCCTTAGTTGAGAGGGAGATATAGACATATAATTCTTGTATTCATATTGTGAATAAAGAATGGAGGATTAGGTAAGCATCTAAGATTGATTTTGATACTCTTTTAGGATATGGTAGGGTCTCCAAGATAAGAGTAATTGAAGAGGAAATTCCTTAAGGATGTGTTATTCCAAGATAGGAATTGTCCTAAATGGAAATACCCTGTGAACACCTAGGTGGGGTATATGGCTTGATAGATAATGACGATAGTGTCTATCAGTCATTGGTCTTGCCAGCATCATGCTCTGATGTTGTGGAGATATAGAGATATTAGTGAAGGCCTTGCTATGTGAAAATGTTGGTTGGTATGATGAGATGCTCTGGCATAAGCTAGGGAAGTAGCTTATGAGATGGATTACCAATCCGACTCTTATTAAGAGAATTATTTAGTTTGAGAATGTCCAAATACCTTGTATGGATTATGAATACCTCCCTAGTTAAGAGGGAGTGTTGAAATATTAACTAGGTTAAGTCTTCATCATGACATATGGAATCACGATTTTATGTATTTGATGTGAAGAGAAAAAACAAATTATTATTTTTATTCTTGAGGCATGGGTTTCGTGCTCAAGGGAAAATTTATATTTAGGTCAAGCACCCATTAAGTACTTCTAGGGCTTGTTATTTAGTCCAAAAGTCAATTGAGTCATTGTCATGTATTGAAGACCCATTTGGCATGTTACATGTTGTAAAGGAAAATTTAGTTGAGTAAAAAAATAGAGTGAAATACACTCCAAGACCTTATAAAATGTGCAAACAAGAAGTTGGCCTTATCAAGTGACAAGTTAGCCTAAGGATAGGGACAAGTTTACCTACAAGATGTGATAGGAAGCCTATATAAAGGGCTTGACCTCATTTGCAAATATCAACTAATCAAATCACTAAAGTTCGATAAGAAGACAAGAAGAAGCCCCATATTGAAGTGAAGAAGGAGGAAGTATAAAGAGAAGAAGATCAAATGATTCTGGACTATTTTTGGGTCATCACTCTCACGAATGCAAAGAGGAGCTAGGGCATTCTGAAGTTGCAACAAATCAAAATTGCAGTCATCAACAAAAGCCTAGTTTTGGGTCAAAAATAAGTCTCCCATGCAAGTCTAATTGATAAGGAGGAGAAGTCATATCAAGCGAAGGAGAGAAGAGGACTTAATCACCATAATTTTCTCACACGTGTCACCTAGGGTTTTTATAGCAGGGGTTGAAAACCGCAGGTTGAAATTGCAATCAAAGTTGCAGGTTTGAAATTTTGGTCAAAGGTGAATTGAAAGTTGTTGGAAGACAAGTTTGACTTGGGTTGTGAAATTTCTTCAAGGAAAATGTTTGACTTGGTCTTGGAGGGGTCTTTCTCAAGGGTCATAGGTCTTGGAATTTGTTAATTGAAGTTCTATAAGAAGAGAAGAGTTCTTATGGGTTTTCCTCTCAATAGAAGAGGTTTTGGCCTTGGTTGATCACCTATATGTTGTGTCCTTTTGTCTCATTGTTCTTTATTGTTTTGGTAGTTGTTTCATGATAAGAACACTAATTACAATCAAGTGAAAGAATAATCTAATCAAGTTAAGTAATATATATCATAAGAAGTTATCAAAGTAAGAGAAATCACCTATTCTAGACACCCATATATTTCTCAACATGGGACATGTATTCCAAGCTAAATGGTGGGTAAGACATTATAGTGGGAATCACTTGTAGTTAATAATGGATATGGAAATTAGGAAAAGAATTGGCATAGGAAAATAGGAAATAATTGGAATTTAATTATGAAAATAAAGGAAAATAGGAGAAAAGGAAGGTGAAGAGAAACAATTTTGCAAGCAAGGGAAATTAAGGGAAAATTGAAGAAAATAGGGAGATCAATGATAAAAAAAAGGCACCAGAGAGTCAATTTCTAACTCTTTTTTATAGTTTTGATTTGAGCTCTTTTTAATTCTCTCATACTTTTTCACACTTCGAGCACTTTTGGAGCATCCTTGGAGCACTCTAGCATTCACTTGGATTTGGAGAAAGCAATGAAGCGCAAGGAGACAGTTGGATCAACAACTACAATATGCTTACTTTGCAGATAATAGGTTGCATGTGTGATCTCCTTGCTAATTTTTCGATGGATTGTATATGCATGTGGTTCTTGGTTATGTTCTATCATTGGCATGGATATTTTCCTGGATTGACAGTGGTTTCAACCTTGCCTTGACATTTCCTAGATAACCATGAAACAACTTGGGTTCCACGGATGTTTTTGGTTGAGTTACTAGTTCTTGGAGCCCTAGATAGCTTAGGCAGAGACTAATTTGGTTAATGTTAGTGATTCGTGGAATGTATAGGTGAGATCACTGTGCTTGGGGGTTGAGGTAGTTTGGCCTCTGGAAGCCCTAGTTGGTTTTATTTTTGTTTAACCCTTATGATCCCACATTCACGCCTGGAATATGGTGTGGCAGTGATTGACTTAAAGGAAGATTTGGTTCAGCCTAATATATGGTTGGGTGGTAAGTGGAAGTCCCTGACATGGTTGGCATTTTCATATCTTAATATGAGTTATTTTACTGTTATGATTTATGAGCACTTGTACTGGTTATTATGGTGATCTTATGGTTTCTTTTTCATAGTTTCTATTATGGTTATATGTTGGTTATATGAATGGTTTATAATATGCTCTAGCTATGGATATTTCTCATGATTTGATAAGTTATTGAATGGTTGATGAATGCATGGGATAACAAGTGTTGTTGCAACTAACTTGAGAGGGAATTGAGGCTTGGTGTTTTTCAAATGAAGTTCATAAGTTTATGATAATATATTCTTTCATGACCTATAACTTTCATGTTTACCATATGCTTAACGAAATTTCTATGATGTACTAGGCGTTAATGGTCAATATCTTGTTCAAGTTTTGAATGGTTAGCCTTGTCATCACTTTATTTATGGTTTGGTAAAGTTGCTATCAGTTCTCGGAAGTGGTCTAGAGGCTAGCCTGAAAAACTGGCATAGATTTTGCGACCACATGCACTGAACTGAGAATTTTGGCCATAACCTCATGCAGGTAGGCTTATGGGTGTGGTTGGAGCATCATAACTACATGCACAATGTTTCAAGGTTGCAGTTGGGGTGTTAAGTTAGTGAAAAAGAATTCTAGCTTAGGGATTGATCACTTGGGGTGGTTTGCAGGCTCCTATGTGGTATATAGTCCTTGAGGGATGGCTATAAGTTGTCGGTTAGTTAGCCTCACTTCCATAACTAGAACTTGGAGGTCTGGTCATATCATAGTGACACTGAGCTCATGTTTACTTTAGATATATTGTAAAAATGGGTAAATGTGGGAGGCGTTACAGGGTGGTATCAGAGTTTCAAGGTTCAAACACTTGGAATTGATGGGCTAAAATGCATATGGTTATGCATACATGTCAGTTGTTTATTTATTTACACATAACCTGGCTATGTGTTCATCATTCATGCATGTAGCTTACTTCTTGTTATGATCATGATATTTATGGATGATGTTGATATTTTTATGTCATTATGTATCTATGTCATTCTAATATGGATTGATTGTGCAGATGTGATAATGTCCCTTGAAATACATTGAGGTATGGTTTTGATTATGTCTATATTTTGTTTATCTAAAATGACATGTTTGTAGGAGATAGAATATTATAGATGAAGAGAATAATGGCGGACTAGAGTTCACAAGACTCCCCTTATAGTCTTGATGTGAATTTAATGGAATGGGTTAGGTTAATTGAGTACCAAGGAGAAGAGTACTCTCCTAATTTAGAAGATACGCTGAAAATTTTGAAGGCAAAAATCAGAAGTTGTAAGGAAGATAATAACAAGTTGATTGAGGCACATGAAAGGCTTACAAAAGCTCAAGAAAAGCAAGCAGTGGTTAATGAAGTAATCCTTCAGAGCCTTTCAAATTTGTATAAGAAGGGACAACTGCAAATCAGTCATTGAAAGGAAGAAAAGACTAATGGGGTATATGATAGCAGGTGTCAATCAGGATACAAGTTCGACATATATGATATAGTTAGAGGTAGCATATCTTTGGATAAACCTGAAATACGAGATATCACTCGTGGATTTTATTCTAGTTCCGATACCGAGAGACATCATCATCATTACTGCCAACATCCTTATAAGAGGAGTGAGAAGTAATATTTTCCATAGGAGTTCAAGAAAGCCAAGCCTCCTACGTTTGATGGGGATGTGAAGAAACCAAAAGATGTAGAAATATGCCCACATGGGATGAAGAAGTTCTTCAGATTACATGATTATTCAGAGAATATGAAAGCCAAGATAACAATTTTCAGTCTCAAGGGAAAAAACAGATATCTGGTGGGAAGATGTGAAGCGTGTTAGTGGCGTCAAGGTAGAGGAGCTTAGTTGGCATGAGTTTAAAAGACTCTTCAAGAAGAAGTACTTGTCTAAGATATATTATGACGGGAAGGCCAAGGAGTTATATGAGTTAAATATGGGTTCCATGACAGATGAAGAGTACATGACTAAGTTTTTAGAGTTGATGAGGTATGTGCGACAAAGGTCCAAAGGTTCATCAGTGGACTGCCTTTAGCATTTAAAGATCGGATTGAGTATGATGATCCTTGGTCATTGGCCAAAGTGATCAGGAAGTTGAAGAATTTTTATGAGCAGTTAAAGCACAAGTTTGAGCCTAAGCAGGATTGGAAAGGTAATAAGAAGACTAAAGGAAAGTGGGTTAAGAAGTGAGGAAGACCGTAGGATGTAGGTGAAAAGGAAAAAATAGTGTTGTACAAGAAGTTCAATGCAGTTGATAGAGGACATGGATTTTAGCCTAAGGATAAGAATAAGGGCGATGGTAGGAAGCCTTTGAGGTGTTGGAATTGTTGTGGAGAGCATCATAGGAGTGATTTCCCATCACACCAAGGTGGAAGGCCTCAGATTTATAATGCTTAGGAGGGATAGATAGATGGAGATGTTGGGCATAGTATTCCTAGAATTTACAAAACAATGGATAATAGATCGGTTAATCATCAGGAATCCATTATCGATACGAAAGTTAAGCTTCATGATCAAGTTGTTTCCATTTCCATTAATCTTGGATCTGATTATGGTTATATTAGTCCCAACCTAGTGGATAAGTGTTGCTTGAATAAATAAGTTCATGTAGAATCTTGATTGGTGCAGTTGGCTATAGGGACCAAGAGAAGAGTTCATCATTGGGTGAGATCTTGTGCATTTGAGCTTAATGGTATGCCTACATCAACACATCTAAATGTGCTTCCTTTGGGATCATATAATTTGCTTTTGGACATGGATTGGTTGTTCATTCATAGGACTATGTTAGACTACTATGATAAGGCTATTGAGTCCCTGGATGATGATGGAGAAAAGATAATTTTGCACGGAAAGAAGAAGTCTACATTAGTGAGAATGTTTACAAATATGCAGGTAAAGTGCAATTTCCAAAAAGGATGCTTATTATTTGTAGTGCATATTTCTAGTGACAACAAGAGGGATGTTGAGGATAATGAAGTCCTGAAGAGGTATCCTATTTTGCAACAATTTTAGGATGTGTTTCCTGTAGAGATTTCAGAGTTTCCTCATAGAGAGGTGGAATTTTCTATTGAGTTGATGCCAGGAGCAACACCAACATCTAAGGAACCATACAGCATGAGTACTCTAGAGTTGGTGGAATTGAAGTTACAACTTAAGGAAATGCTTGATAAAGGATACACAACGCCAAGTGGGTCGCATTGTGGTGCACCAGTATTGTTTGTAAAGAAAAAGGACGGTACTATCTTATTATGCATTGATTATAGGTAGTTTAATAAAGTGACTATCAAGAAAATATATCCATTGTCGTGGATTGATGATTTATTTGATCAGTTGAAGAGAGCTACAATGTTTACAAAGATTGATCTAAGATCAAGATATCATCAGGTGCACATCAAAGAAGAAGAAATATACAAGACCACATTTTGTATGAGGTATGGACATTATGAGTTCGTGGTGGTTCCTTTTGGTCTTACTAATGCTCTAGTCACTTTGATGTGTTTGATGAATAGTGTGTTGCGTCCTTACTTGGAAAAGTTTGTGATAGCTTTTATTGATGATATATTGTTATACTCCAAGAATGAGGAAGAGCATGCAAAGAACTTGGAAGCAGTGGTGAAATTGTTGAGAGAGAATCAGTTGTATGAGAATCTCAACAAGTGCAATTTCTTTCAGTCTCAGATTTATTACTTGGGACATGTCTTTTCCAAGGAGGGGATATTAGTGGAATAGATAAAGATTAAAGATATCATGGAGTGGCCAACTCTTAGGAATTTGGATGAGGTCAGATCATCATGGGACTAATAGTTTATTACAGGCGGTTCATTAGGAACTTCTCATGGATTGGATATCCTATTACATCTTTGTAGGGAAAAGGGAATAAATTTGAATGGACTAGAGAGTGTAGAACTAGTTTTAAGAAGTTGAAGCATTTTATTACAAATGCTTTAGTCTTGAAGATTGCAGATACTGATAAGGATTTTGTAGTATGTACAAATGCTTGCAAGGAAGGACAAGGTGGAGCCTTGATGCAGTAAGGCCAAGTGGTATGCTATGAGTCAAGGAAGCTGAATGAGCATGAAAAGAACTATTTGACTCATGACATTGAGTTATTAACTATCATTCATGCATTGAAGATGTGGGGACACTATCTTCTTGGTAGGAGGTTTGTTATGGTGAGTGATCACATTAGGTTGAGGTACTTATTTGACCAACCAAATCTGAATGACAGGCAATCTAGATGGTTTGCTACCTCAGTGAGTTTGACTTTGAGATCAGATACATTAAGAAAAAGGAGAACAAGGTTGCAAATGATCTTAGTAGGAGAGTGTAGGTGAATCAAATTTCAGCTATGAGTTCATATGGGACAAATTTATAGGAGATAATCTTACATGTAGGGAAACATGATGATAGGTATCAACAATTGAAGCAGAGATTGCAGCAGTAGAGTGAAGGTGATATGGATGAGGAGTATCACCGCATGACAGATGGCTTGGTCAAATTCAGGAACAAGATTTATGTGCCAGATAACAGTGAACTCAAGAAGCTTATCTTCGGGGAGTTTCATGTCAAGCCATATTCAAGCCACCCAGAATATCAGAAGACTTTGAAAACTGTTAATAAGTTCTATCATTGGCCGAAATTGAAGAAAGAGGTGGCTGAGTTTGTTGCGAGATGCTTAAACTGTCAACATGTGAAATAAAAGTGTAAGCATCTAACTGGTCTATTGCAACCTATTCCGGTTCCAGAATGGAAATGGGAGGTCATTTCCATAGACTTCATTACAAGTTTACTGAGGACATCGAGACAACATGATTCCATCATGGTTGTGTTTGATAGGTTGAGTAAGGTATGTCACTTCATTATAGTGAAGTCTACAAATTTAGCTAGTGAGGTAGCTCGAATCTTCATCAAGGAGATAGTGAGGTTGCATGGTGTTCCCAAGAAGATTATATCAGATAGATATGCCAAGTTCACTTCTAAGTTTTGGAAGGAACTGTTTGCAGGCTTGGGGATATAGTTAGCTTTCAGCACAACTTATCATCCGCGGATAGATGGCCATGCATAGAGGGTTAACAAAATTATTGAGGACATGTTTAGGATGTATGTCATGCACAAACAAAGGAAGTGGGAGGAGTATCTTCCACTGGTGAATTTTGCATATAACAATGGATATCATGAGTCCTTGAAGATGAGTCCATTTGAGGCTCTTTATGGGTGGAATTGCAATACTCCTATCACCTCGAGTGATCTAGTGAATAAGGTATTGATTGGGCCGGATATGTTGGATGAGATGGAATAGGCGATGCATGTTATTAGAAGGAATTTGAAGGCAACGAAGGACAAACAAAAGAGTTATGTAGATCAACATAGAGCATTCAGGGAGTTTCAGGTTGGGGAGCATGTGTACTTACACATCAAGCCTAAGAGGAGCTCCTTGAGGATTGGGTCATGTGCCAAGTTGGCACCTCAGTATTGTGGGCCTTTTGATATCCTTGAGAGGATTGGACCAGTGGCCTACTGACTTGCATTACTGCCAATAGTGAAATTCTATGATTTTTTCCATGTTTCATTTCTTAAGAGATATGTCCATGATGCTGATCATGTTATTGGTTGGTCTGTATTGCAGGTGGAACCAGAGGGAGAGTTCTAGCTAGAACCTCAGTTCATTTTGCAGCAGAAACAACTAATGCTACGGAATTGAGAAATCGAGCAAGTTAAAGTGTAATGGAATTACTTTGGGCCCGATGAAGCTACATGGGAGATGGTTGATCATATGCAGGCTTTGTGTCCTTCTTTATTTGCTAGTTGAGAAAATGTGTTTGGTTTATGTGTTTTGGTTTATATTTATATATGCATATGTGTATTGTAGATACCATAATGTTCTATGTTATAAAGATCCAATAAGTAGCATTTTGTAAATACTACATGGAATTGTGTTATAACGCTCCATTATGAAGTATGGTGTTCATGGTTTTAGCAGATTGGTATGATGTAAATGTTGCATCGAGTTGTGTTATAGAGATCCACGGGAATCATGTCTTACTAGTTATAAGCACCATTGAACACCAAGGATGGTGTTCCCCCAAGGGGTAGGGGTTTGTAACAACCCCTGGTTGATTTTCTAGGTAAATAAAATAAAACCAAGATCATGAGACACATATTCCAAGATGAATGGTGGGAAACACATTATAGTGGGCATCACTTGTGGTTAATAATGTCTATGGAAATTAGAAAAGGTATTAGCAAAGGAAAAAAGACATTAATTGACATTTAGTTATGAAAATAAAGGAAAATAGGAGAAAAGAAAGGTGAAGAGACACAATTTTGCATGCAAGGGAAATTAGAGGAAAAAGCAAGGAAAATGAAGAAAAAAGGGAGATCAATGATAAAAAAGCATAAAAAAAACAATTGCTAACTATTTGACAGTCTTGAGTCGAGCTCTTTTTAGATCATTTTTGGAGCATCCTTGGAGCACTCTAGCATTCACTTGGATTTGGATAAAGAAAGAAAGGAAAGTAAGGAAGTGCAAGGAGACAGTTGAATCAACAACTACAACACGCTTACTTTGCAGGTAAAAGGTTGCATGTGTGATCTCCTTACTGGTTTTTGGATGCATGGTATATGCATATGGTTCCTTGGTTATGTGTTGTCATTGGCATGGATATTTTCTTAGATTGGCAGTAGTTTCAACCTTGCCTTTCCATTTCCTGGATAGTCGTGGTGTAGTGGGTTTCCCATTTGGTTTCTGATTGGTTCTCTAGTTTCCTATTGCTGTGGGTTGGAACAAATTCTTTGGAGCCTTGAAATAGCTTGGGTTCCCTAGTGGTTGTGGGTTGAGTTACTAGGCCCTAGAGCCCGTGGGTTGGAACAAACGCTTTCGAGCCCTGAAACAATTTGGGTTCCCTGGAGGATGTGGGTTGAGTTACTAGTTCCTGGAGCCTGGACAACTTGGGTAGAGACTAATCTGGTTGATGTTGGTTTTTTATGCATATTACAGGTGAGATCACTATGCTTGAGGGTTGAGTTGGTTTGGCTTCTAGAAGCCTTGGTTGGTTTTATTTTGGTTTAACCCTTATGATCCCACATTCATGCTTGGAATATGGCATGGGGGTGATTGGCTGAAAGAGAGATTTGGTTCAACCCAATATATGGTCGGGTGGTATGTGGAAGTCCCTAACTTGGTTGACATTTTCATATGTTAATATGATTTATTTTCCTATTGTGATTTATGAGAACTTGTACTAGTTATTATGCTGATCTTATGGCTGGTTTGTCATAGTTTATATTCTAGTCATATGATAGTTATATGCATGGTTTATGACGTGCTCTAGCTATGGATCTCTCTCATGATTTGGTAAGTTATTGAATGATTGATGAATGCATGGGATAACAAGTGTTGTTGCAACTAGCTCGAGAGGGCATTGAGCCTTCTTGGTGATTCTCAAATGAAGTTCAAAAGTTTATGATCAGATATGAATTCATGACTTGTAGCATTCATCTTTACTATATGTTTGACAAAATGTCTATCATGTACTAGGAATGTTCTAGTCAAGATATTATTCAAGTTTTGAATGTTTAGCCTTGTCATCACCTTATTTATGATTTTAGAAAGTTACAAGAAGTTCTGGGTAGTGGTCCGGAGGCTAGCCTGAAAAGTGGCATAGATCTCATGACCGCATGCATTGATTTGGTAATTTTTTGTCATAACTGCATGCAGACATGCTTATGGGTGTTGTTGGAGCCTTATAACCTCATGCACAACGTGTCAAGGGTGCGGTTGGGGTGTTAAGTCAGTGAAAATGAGTTCTATCTTAGGGATTGATCACCTGGGGTGGTTTATAGGCTCTTGTGTGGTCTGTAGTCCCTAAGGGATGGTTGTAAGTTTTCAGTTAGTCGGACCCACTTGCATAACTAGAACTTGGAGGTCGAGTCATATCATATTTATCCTCAGCTCATGTTTCCCTTGGAGAGCTTGTAAAAATAGGTAAATGTGGGAGGATGAATTACACAATAATCCATATGGATGATCAACCTTTATAACATCTCCAATCGCAAACCAAGATACAATGGTCAAATAATTTCTAGTGGATGGAAGTGTTTCCCCAAAATAGTAAGTAGTATGCCACATGTAACTTGGTGATTATTTATGTAGCACCACAAACAAATGCTTCCTCAGGTAGATAAATGGAGTTAACACTATGCTCCAACTCATCATGGAACCTTAAGTTAGAAGTGAGGATAAAAAGAAGATGGCATGGTAAGAAGGGTTTAGAGAGAGCCCCACCCAAGTCATCAAGACCAACGAGCTACTCCTACTACCACATATCATATATCAATAGTAGAGATCCATTTAATTGGGAGAGTAGGCAAGCCTGAGCTCATTTATTGTAAGAAGAAGTCGTTTTTAACTTTCTAGAGAACATCAAATATTATTTTTGCAAATTGGAGGCCATAATTTTGATGTAAGGAGGTGAAATGATGTACTTTGTATCCTTCTGAATGGCTCAATTTGTTAATTGAATTGGACATGGAGAGATAACCCACATGGGCTTTTTTTGTGTGTAAAATATGGGAAGATAATCTTTCTTATATCTAATGAATAAATGTTAATGTTACATATTAGTGTATATTTCATTGCTCATCCACTAAAAAATGATCCTTGATTCTTCCTTTTCTCCCTTTCTTCTTTTTAGCCCCATGACATGGTCTTAGAGAATGGTTCATAATGATGAACAACAAAATAGAAATTAGGTGGTCAATATTCCTCTTTCTTCTATTTAACCCCATGACATATCCCTAGAGAATGGTTAAGAGTGACAAACAACAAAATAGAAATTAGATCGTCAATATTTAAATGAGAAATAGGATTTTCCAATATTCCAAAAGAGAGCTAATCCCTTATAAGAATCAAAGTTGTTAAAGTATTATAACAATGTAAACTATCAAATGAGAATTACACAGAGTACCCATTTTTTTGATGTAGAAAAAAATCATCCGATTTTGAAAAGTGCTGATTCAGAATACACCTTTTTTTTGGGAGCATATTTTTGACACTTTAAATTTTCTTATATATCAAGTATGAACATTTTTTAAAAAATGTTAGTGATTTTCATGTTGATTTTGAAAAGTGATGATGCAACATCAACCGCTTTTTTTAGAGCACTTATTTTTGACACTCTAAATTTCTAATGTGTTAAGTGTGGATAATTTTTTTCAAATGTTGGTGATTTTCATGTGGATTTTAAAAAGCATCAGCATTTTTTTTGAAGGCATATTTTTGACACTTTAAATTTTCTTATGTCCTAAGTATGCACAATTTTTTTTAATTGTTGATTATTTAATCAATTTTCAGGTTGTCTTATTCCTCTTATTGTTTTTCGTCCTAAGAAGTTTGGTTTTTAAGGGTTTTCCAAACATGTTTTTTTTGTTTTCTTTGCAATGTTTTTTTACAATGAAATCTTAATTTTTTTTTGCAAAAAAATAAAATAAAATAATAACATTAATATTTTGAGGTTAAGATTTTTTACATATTTATATATTGTTAATTAATACTTCAATACACATAAAATAATTGTCACTAAAAAATAATGATTTTAAACACTGGACACAAATATACATTTTGCATATACATATAATTAAAAAAATATGTATTTCAGAACCTTTTTGCTAAAAATGACATGTTAAATACAATTTTTTAATGAAAAAATTAAATTAAAAAAGTTGGAAAAATAACAAATTTTATGAATTTTATATCCAAAGATGATGACATTTGAAGGTAAAAAAAAAGATTTGGATAAAATTTTAAGTAACAAAATAAAAAAGTTAAAAAAATAAAATAAAGCATAACATTAAAAAAAAAACAATTAAGAAAAAGCAAAATCCTTAAAAATAAAAATAAAAAACATAAAAAAATAAAACATACAATTAAAAATAAAAAATACAATTAAAAATAAAAATAAAAAATAAAAAACATGAAAAATAATAAAAACGTTAAAACATTGAAAAAAACAAAAAAGACATAAAAAAATAAAAATAAAACAAAACAAATTAAAATCAATAACAAATAGCCCACGGGGCTTTGGATTGACGGTGAATGGGTGCACTGTTAAGGCACTCCTTTGGATAGGTCACTGGTTCAAATCCCTCGTGGGTGCTTACCTACCAAAAAAATAAAATCAATAACAAATAATTTAAATAATTTAAAACAAAACAAATTCATGGGGACCATTTGGCTAGCCCATTTTCTCTGAGTAATGAGGGTTGGTGTGGCATCCTCTCGAATTATGGTGGTTAATCATTCAAACTTTAGTTGATGCGATTCTTACACCACTGGATAGGTATTCAAGTGTCAAATAGTGAAGGGGATGCGGCGCTTAATTGAAAAAGTATTACTGTGAAAATATGTCATTTAAGACCTCAAATTGGACGTAGAAGGTTTTAGACACCAATTCTTCAGGTTGTGTCATGCCATTAAAAGCTCTCCTGTAAGATGATTTCTTTGTTTTTTCCCTCCTGAAACTATAGAGAGGGATGATCCAGGTCCGGGTGTGAAGAAGGACCCTTCCAAGACCTTTTACTTTCGTGATGTGTTAAATTTCATTTTAAAAGAACATTAATGAATACATCTGCATGCGAAAAAGAAGAGGAACATAACAATCATCAACACATGAAATAATAAGCGTTGATAACGGAGTTCGTCTAGGAAGGAGTACATCTCCATGCCCCGGTGTCAAGATGGTGTAGGCCGCTGCATTAAGTGCTATCAGTAAAGACGATGTACACAAGAGATGATGTCACGGTCATACAAGGAAAAATGCCCTCACACAGGAGTGGCTCTAAGAGATATTCCACTACTAGAATTCTCAATCAAAAGACTCCTATCAATATGACACAAAAACATGCACGGTGAGCATCCCGCCAACATGGCACAAAAGGAAACTCAATGTAAAACGCATGCATGACAACAACAAGAGTATCCCAACAACATACAACAAGGGATCTCAAAGCATAGCATGATGAGTTATGACAACAAGTACATCACATAAAAGATTCTGCATCAAATCAAGCAAGGAATCTTGACAACATGTAATAAACAAGATCCTACATCAACATCAATCAAGGATCTGTGCAACATAATGCAGAAAGAAGAAGTACATGAACACATCATATACCACAACAAAGGGGCCATCTGAAGCTTGATGTTCGTATCCTTAGCAAAAACAATCCACGGTGAATCACGTTGTTCACATTTTCGATGCATAGGCAGGGCCTATTACCAATCCAAACTTTGGATCCCCTTGCATCGATAGTTTTCTGGCTTGTCACAATCAGGGGCATCTGAAACAGACGCTGTCAACGTGCTGAAGCTTTCTGAACCATCGATCTCACAACATTGATTGCAAGAAGAAAACTACTTTGGACTCTCTAGCTCTCTAGCTCTCTGTCTCTGTAGCACTCTGGCTATGTCGCTGCAGCTTTGCGGCTCTGCCTGACCCTTTGGTTCTTTGGCTCACCTTCTTGCGCTGCCTCGATCAAGCTCTGTGGCTCTGTGGCTCCATGGCGCTCTGGCTTTCAAGCTTCTCTGAGTAACTCACAGCACTATCTAGCTATCTCTGGCTTTTGTCTAGCCTTCTCGTTCTATGGCTCTCCGTCGGGCGCAGCCTCCTCCTTGGCTCTCTGGCACTCAGGCTCTCGGGCACTCTAGCCTCGGCTCTTTGCATTCATCGTGTTTTATAACACGTTTTTGTGACAAGGCCGCTTAAAACGTGGAGTCTGTTGGTTTAGAATAGAAGCCGTTTGAACGGAAGATTCAGCTGGTGC
Organism: Pinus tabuliformis; assembly: GCA_031772625.1. Taxonomy (NCBI): domain Eukaryota; kingdom Viridiplantae; phylum Streptophyta; class Pinopsida; order Pinales; family Pinaceae; genus Pinus; species Pinus tabuliformis. The sequence goes on along the minus strand of CM062805.1, from coordinate 554,555,296 downwards.
AACAAAACCCAAAAAATGGCCTTTTTTCATTCAAAATCAAAATACACAGAAACATTGAAAAATCTGAAAAACTAGACTTCAAATTTTATGAAATCAGGCTTATAAACCCATCGGGTCTGGCCCTTTATCGCAAATCGCTATCGCTGATGTCAATGGCCCTGTATATTGGGGGATCGCCGATCCGCCGATCGCCGATATGCTGATTAGATCTAGACCATTGATCTGTTCCTTGATCGGACGGTCCAGATTGCATCGCATGTCGCTATCACATCGCCTCTTGGTATCTGGAATCGCCGATCTCCTATATGCTGATCGCCGATAAGCTGATTAAATCTGGACCGTTGATCTGACTTCTGATCTGACGACTAAGATCACATCGCATATTGCTATTGCTACGGCCCAGGATTCTTCACTGATAACTTTGCATATGACGACACTGATTGCCGATGCCGATCGCCGCTATCGCAATCGCAAGTCGGCTCTACCTGGGTCTCGATATCGTGTGCCTGCCTTCCTCCGACCCGATATATCGGAGATCTCCAATTGGGGTTCTAAAGGCCCGACCTTAAGTCTGCCCTTTGGACTCCTTCAATTGCGATTTGCCTTATAAGGCTTTTAGACCCATTTTTAGAGGAAATGCCTCCTTTTTCAAAGGAACCAAGGCAAACTCTTTTCGCGATAACTTCATCATCCGGACTTGGATTGGAGTGTCGTTCACACCATTGGAATCAGGACGACGAGATCTATGCTCTGGTCCTGGGTCGAAATCATTCTGAACACTTTGATTTTCGAGCGTTCATAAACCCTCTTTGTCCTGTGTGTCTTTCTGGAGCCACCTCGATTAAGGGATGACAAATAATATAATGACCTGATCTACATCAAAAGCAGAGGATACATTTTATTACCTTACTAAGACTCAAGAAAATTCAATGTCTCTTCACTATCTTACACTAATCTCTTTCTCTCCATGATTTTACAACTTCAACGAGACTAATCGTTAAGAGCATGTGTTTCTTCCTAGGAAGTCACAAATTCAAATCTAGAGAGAGGTAAAATATGTACATCTTCATAAACTTTAGCAATAAAATTGTTGCTCAGAAATTAATCCCTTATCCCAAAAATACACCAATTTGATAACTAACATAATTAAGTTAATCCCTTGTCCCAAAAATACACCAATTGATAACTAACCTAACTATAAACTTATTATTATTATTATTATAACTATTCCAAACTTTACTAAAACCATTTTCAAAATTTTTTAACAAAAATATTTTAAATTTAAAAGACTTAATCAATAAAATAAACAAACTAAATAAATTTAAAACTCGAATCAACATGGATATAAATAAAAATAAACTCTTGCTATATCAATAGTCTTATTTTAATCAATATATATTTATTTTAAATCCTCAATTAATAAAATAATATTATACATTTCTATATAAAAACCTTCCTAAGTAAAATTAATTTATCAAAACAATTTTTACACTAATTATATACCCGTTTTTACTTTGTTATTTAAACTTTAACACAATACCAACTAATTTTAAAATGTATCCATTCATACTATATATATATTAACATTAAAATTTGCTTTATAATACATACTGTCATTCATATATATAAAAATTAAAATTAAAATTAAAATTAAAATTAAGATTAAGATTTCCTTTATAATATATGCTATCTTGTCATTTATATGACGTGCCTTCATTAGTCATTGTTGTGACAACTTTGGGATACAAAACTGTCAAACCCTTCCAATGCCATGCTTGTGTTTTTATTTAGAAATCAATATGAGTTGTATCAAAGTGGAAATATTTTCTTTTTAACACCTTATACAACATACATTGTATGTATAAAATCTAAACGACTTATTTGCCTACCTAACAATGTGCACACCTTTTATAACAATCAATATATTAGGCATATAAAATCTTCACAACTCATTCACTTACCTAACTATCTATTCTATAGGTTGTTATCTTATACTAAATCTAATTTTTATAAATGGGTGTTTTTGGAACTTTCTCCTTAGTTAGGTAACGATCTTAAAAGGATCTAAAATAAATGTCTTTGTCATGACGAAAAAAATTTCAATCATTGCTATATTGGCGATTGCTAAAAAAATTTCATAATAAAATTTAAAATTATTATAATAATATGGAATAGTTCTGGAAGATAGGCTATTTGGCAATATAGATTAGGGGTAGGTATGCATATTTAGTGGTTAATAGTGAATGGTCTAGAACCATGTCAAATGACTATAATGATATACCATTGTTATTTTAAAAATCACAAATAAGGTTACTTATATATAGAGTTTTAGTATGTGATTTAATTATGTTTATTTGATTAAGAGTTTATCTTTCTAGAATATAAAGAAATAAGTTAATGAGATATAAGATATAGAGGTATTTAATATGAGTTAGCATGTTTTTTTTTTACTATTAATTAATTATTCTAAGCTATGTTACAAGGTTCGTCGAACTTTAACTTTGAAGTTTGAATTTTGATGAACCTTAAAAATATTTTGAAGTCTCACGAACCTCATCAAACCTCATAGCCATTGACCAAGTCCATAGATCAAAACTCATAACCTTATGTCACAAATCAAGCTTGTAATTTATCCTTACAATTTCCATATATGTAATAACAATTTTGGTGTTTACTGATGTTGATTTCTTACTATTTATCCTATAATTCGTTATATATATATATATATATATATATATATAGATAGATATAAATATGAACCTAATGGCAAACCTTATATAAACTTCATTAAAAAAATTGAACTCAAACCAAACTCAAACTTAAACCCAAATCCAAAACATGTAACAATAATTCTAAATAACATTTACAAATAACAATAAGTAATAATTATTTATTATTATTATTATTATCGATTCAACAAATAAATTATAATAAAATTTCCCATGATTTTAATAAAAATATTAAAAAAACGTGTAAATAAAATGATTAAATACTTTATCAATTGAATACGTTTATATTAAAAAAACAATATATTTAACTTAACATATGTGATGATATGAATTATGAAAATCACATATTTCAAATTTAGTTTTTTTGTCAATTATTTATATATTGAAGAAGTTATAAATTTTATTAATTTAAATATATTAATATTTTGGAAAGGTTAGGTTTTTTTGTTTTTTAATAAATATATTTAAAAATGTAAGTAATTTTGGAAATATATATTGAAGGGAAATCGCTGCAAAGTAATTAGTCCTTGCCTCTAGTGCATGATTTCTAATTTTGTTTTGAAATTTTATATAAGAAAAGAAAAGTATCTTACAATTTGTTGAATCAATTATAGGATTTGGAAACTTGATAAAAGAGTAAGATAATGTAGAAAATTGTATTGTAGAAACAAACATGACATACATGATGAGCTAACTAGAAATTGTTGTTATAAACTTCATGCACCTAAAAACATGGAAAAAGAAACATAGCATATGGATCACAAGCATGAAGTACTAAATATAATTTATAAGGTATCCTACTTGCAAAAATCTTACCAATTCTAAATTTGGTAGAATAAAGGCATGTGCACAACTAAAGTCTACCATTTGACCTTAACCTTTAAAAGTGTGTCTTTACATAAGTCCCACAACACAACGAGAAAGTTTCCAACTACTAACATACATAATTCCCATCTCCATATTTCCATTTTTATCATAAGACTTTATGTCTCTTACTTCTCATTAAGCATGCCCCGCTCTATTACTATTAAGGCATAAATTCTTACATTCAGCCCCACCATAGGACATGAACCTTTCTATTACATGACATAGAAATCCCCGCCGTTGACAATTCTAAAAAATGCATTATGAGTTCATCCCGTGGAATATGCAAGGAAAATTATGGAAAAAACAATTGTGTGAAGTAATACATGTACAAAAAGAGTGTTGTGGGAAATGGAGGTATACACAAGAAGTGTGCGAAAGCAAGAATGTGTGTAGTTGTGTAGAAGCGAAAATGTGTGCGGAAGATGAAGTGTTGTGCAGTGTTGTGCAGGACAAGGATGTGTGGAGGTTAGAGATGTGAAAATTTAAAGAGTGTAAGCACTAAATATAATTTATAAGGTGTCCCACTTGCAAAAATATTACCAAGTCTAAAACTAGTGGAACACAGACATGTGCATAGATAAAGTCCACCTTTTGGCCTTCACCTTTAAAAACGCACCTTTACATAAGTCCCGTGGCACGATGATAAAGTTTCCAGCAACTAACATACACAATTTCTATCTCCTACTTGAGGAACACTATAAAATCTCATGTGCAACATCCAATTTTCCATTTTGTATCATAAGACTTCCCCATCTCTCACATTATATTAACTGCACTGCGCTCTCTTACTATTAAGGCATAAATACTTACATGCAGTCCCACAGAAGGACATGGACCTTTCTATTAAATGACATATAAATCCCTGTCTTGCAAGTCTTGTTAGTCCACGACTATCAACAACTTTAAACATGCATTATGAGTTTGTTTCGGGGAATGACTTTTGTGGTGAAATTTGTTGCAATAAGAAATTATTCAGGGGGGGTGAATAAGTAATTAGTGAGGTCATTGAATCTTAAGTTCAATTCTTATTTTCTCTTTCTATATTGGAAATTACTCATGTGAGCATTCACAACATAATACATAGGAAACAATGTAAACCATTCACATGAACACACAAACTACCAGATTGAGCAACATGCATAGATTGACATAGAAATTTTATGTGGAAACCTAAAGGGAGAAAGCCACCAATCTATTTGGTATTATGATGTAATTTAAGCTCCTACTTAATTACATCAATTTTTTTGTGAGCACCCACTCACAAGAGGGCCCAAACCCCTTTAAATTAGTAAGCCATGATTGCAGGATACCAATTGCTTTAGCCAACTGTTCTACTTTTCATAATTTTTTCAGACTAAGAAAATAAAGGCTTATTACTATTACACATAAATATAAATACTTGGTCAATTGTTCCACAGAAAATCTTCCTCTCTACTCTACAGTGCTATTGCACACTTCACTGCTCCATCTGCTATGGTCTCAACCTTCAATTGCTCTATATTATTATTAGTTCCTAGACACCATATCCTTTCTATTTTCAAACTCTCACTTGCAGCAATCCACACTCTTCACTAAGCATACATAACTTCTTCCCCTTTTGGAAAAACTCATCATTTCTAAGTTTTTTTCCTCTGCAACACAAAGAACATTGCATCCCTTGTTATCAATCACTGAATATCCAAGAGCATACTTCTGCATGGCTACCAATTTTGTCGATGCATAGGATTTCCTAGCCACTGCATCTGCATTAAAAATTAGAATGGACACCTGTGTGTTTCTCCATACCAAGAATTAAATACTAGTCAAATTGCACATTACAACAAGAATCTCCATGCTTATTAATTGCTCATCGAGTTTAGATTGTACTGTGGGCATGGCCCTGTGAGCTATGGTCAAAGCTTTACACTTAACATTATTTTAAATTGAATTCTTTGTATCATGCTAGGAAGCTCAGGCATGACTTTTTTATTCAAGATAGGCTCCATTAATTGTTCTTCACATGATGTTCCTTTGCAGTCTTATTTTCATATACTAGTCAATCACCCATTATCGCTCATTAATAAAACTTTTTCCATCACCACCATTTCCTAATTCTAGTTGCCAAACCATTCAAGTGTCTACCTAATTCAATTAAGGCTAATAGCCAATTTTCCATTGCCACTAATTCACAGATGTAGTTGTTGAACAATTCAAGCCTTTAACATAACTATGGGGCAATGCCACATATGGCACCCCTGCCAAATATGGAGGATATCAAACATGTCGACCCATACATCCATTGGACTCCAGAGCCCTTTTAATAAGCCCATGTTTTTTTTCATTGAAAACAACCTGAACACCCCTAGTCGCATTAACACGTGAGACCACTACAAAATACCTCTTGGGAACCTCTTTGATTTGTAGCCATGATGAATTAATCTACGTGCATCAAACCATTCATGCCCTCATTCACATGGTGACCACAAAACCAAGTCCTGGGTTAACCTTAGCCTCCAGCTTTCTCCTTAAGGATTACAAGTTAAGGTGGGTCCATCTGCTACATGCATTGGCTAATCAAAAGGCTGCTGGGATGAATTGTAGTGCCACCATGATGCCTTCTTATCCTGATGCATTTTTCTTTGTATTTGGCTCAACATCCTTTAAATGCTTGCCTGCAGTGATTTTACTTTATTAATAGCCTAAAGGACCTTGGTCACCAAAATACATTGAAACCACCACAAAACCATTACTTATGCATTCCTAATGTTATTTGATGGAGCCATCCAATATCGACAATTTTCGTCTCTCGACTCTGTTATCCTAACCAAATCTCCCTGTGTGCCTTTGTTTTTCTCTAGGGTAAGCCTTATGGGATTATGTGTTATGTGGGTTTTCCTGATGCCTCTTCCATTGGTCCTATTCTTTTATGCAATCCCCATTGTATCCTGATGCGTAGTCAACCCACTTCTCCCTCTCTATTCTCCTAAAAACCTTCCAGGTCATGCATCAAGGATGATGTGTCATGATGGGGACTGCGCTGCTCTTATGGACCAATAAAAAAGCCACGGGGATGATATGTCAAGTGGGGGACTCCCACTTCTCTCTCCTGACCTTATCATTGGTCAAATGCACTGACTCTTTCACCAACACAACATGCCGAATCATCCTAGCCTTGAGCCTTGACCTTTTTAATATGTATGCTTTTGCAAACCTTTAGGAAATACTCAGTTGGGATGAATTGTAACAGGCTCCATTACCGGCCAATCAAAATTGTCTTTGTTGTTTCTCTTTGCATCACATTTTCCCAACCCTTTATTTAGTATGCCTTCTTAAATATTCTTCCATGCTTGGAAAACACGCAAAACTTGGTCACCACTTTGACCCAGTCCATATTTAACTTTTGCAACTTTGACTTTTAGGGAACCTGACTTTGACTGGAAATAAATCCTAATCCAAAAGGCCATTCGTAAATTTCAATATACCATTCGAAAGCTCTTTCTGAGGACTATATAATTGTACCACTTGAAGTGGCCTCTGAGATAATATCCAAAGATAGAAATTCCTTCAAATCCCGGGACTTCCCAACCATCATAGGTATATTATTTTAGATTCTTACCTCATCATGCTACTAGGATGGTTCTCTACCAAACACTGCAACAACCATGGGACTCCCCTTGAATTTGACATACCATGCATCTGTCTACCTTTCTCATCTGATGTGAATTCCAACACTATGCTCAATAATATCACCCTTTGGAATTAATGGGAACAAACCAAGCTCCCCCTGAAACAAAACATGGTTTTCTTCATCTCTGCACTCCCCTTGGCATCAATAGTTATTCCATTGAAATAATTCTTCCCCCCCTTTGATATCAATTGCAAAGGATACACCCAATGGAAGAATCTTCCATTGAAACTGTTATCACAAAAATCCACCCTGATAGACTGCTGATCAGGAAGACTTTGAGTAACTATTTCAAACCAAACTTTTGGCTGAGGCTTAGCCTCCTCAACCTGAGAGGGCTCTCTCAAATGATTAATGATATTGATAATGGATTAGATGGATAACTCTATAGAACAAATGAAGAAATGTAAGTGGTTGAAACACAATCAACAAAGATCCATTGGGCTTATGGAGTCAGAAAAGATTAGTATGATAGTAGTATCGGCTAAACATGGAATTCAGGGCATCAAAGTTCAATATATCAGTTAACACATAGAGACATGTAGGAAAACACAGTCCATGAATGTATGAAGGAAATTAGAGCATGTCAATGAGTTCTAAGTATCATAAATTCATACTACTGCACATAAGGAAATAAGGACAAACATAAACAAGACACCATTGAACTCCTTTTGAATCCTGAGAAGTAAAGCCAAAGCCTGCATTCATAAAAACATAATCTTCTACAATGGCACAATATGAGTCTTTCTCTGAAAATTTCCAACCCTTTGTACATCAGCTCTTCTGCTATATATAGAGCTCTTTACATAACTTATATTCCTCCTCTAGGATGAGGAAAATTCGAATTCTACCTGACCTGACACCTATTGACACTTAAAACTAACTATTAAATGCAAATGACAACTAACTAGCAGTCCTAGAGACCTAAAACAATTAGGAGTGTAACTCCTCATTATGATTAAAACAACCTTATCTAGGAATTAAACACTCCTTTTGACACCTATTACTCCATGAATTCGAATTTTATGGTGCTCATAACCCTCCAGCTGGCCCTTGATGACTCATCCTTTTATTGTTCCTAGAAACTAGGAGACTGTTCCTTGCTCTGTTCTGGCTGAAAAATAGGTCTTGGGACAGAGCTCATATCTTCTCATAAAAAATGTATTTGGAAAAACTGAAGGAGGTTTTTGTGAAAAAATCCGTGCTGAAAAAAAAACCTCTCTTGGTTTTTTGAAACACCTTTCCTACCGCCCAAAATGTGTCTTTGAAAAACAGGTGTAAAACAGAGAAATATGCTTGTGAAAAACTGCACCTACAACAGTTTCGTAGTGCAAGTTTGGTCCTTCATTTCTCCCAGATCATAATGGATTTGAAGAAAGTGGAAGAGGTTTTTGTACTTCAGTATATTAGGAATGAAAACCTCTTTCACTTTTCAGAGATGAGTTTTTAACTGCTCAGAAACTCTTCTAGAAGTTGACTGGTAAGAACAAGGAGATAAAGTTCCTCCTTTTTTTTGCTTTTGGTCTCCATTAGGATCTTCGAAATCAATTATCCCTGTTGTTCTTCATAAAATTGCATTTGATTATCATGTTTTACATACACTTCAGAACTTGTCTATATATACGTGTGAAGACAAAACCCCATTAACGCTGCCTCAAGTATTATGAGCAATACTTAGCTATGAAATAATGATCTTTTTATAACAAATAGCTTAGAGTTCATATATGTCTTCCTTCTGCTTGTTTTGCCCTTGTTGTATACTCACACTTTGTAGATGATCCTTTTCATAAAATCCCTTTCAAAAATATTTTCCCTTTGTCTCTCAAAAACCAGCCCATCAAGTCATAATATGCAGCTACAGCAGTTTCGTAGCGCGCTACGAAACTGTTGTGTAATTTTAAAAACACAGCTTGAGGCCAAAAATTCAACTCTCTTGATCTTTCCCTTTTTTTTTAGCCAGCTGGGGTGTGTATTGAATTACTAATGGTCTTGTGGGCTCCTTTCTTTCTGTATACTCCTCCATGGAATTCCTGCAACGTGAATATTAAAGAAGCCTGCATCGTCTCAATTTCGATCACTGCCTCGCTTGCAATGGATAAGGAAAGCTACCTCGCTTGATCTTCAAAGAATTCAAATTGAACACCTGTCAATGTGCTCCTCATGCATGAACCCAAACCTAAATCATAACTGTGAATACTTGGCTCTTTTTGAAACTTGCAACCTAAGTGTACCAAGACACCTAACGACTCTAATGATGAGGATGAATGGCTGCATGTGATAGGCATGGTTCAAGGACTGACACATGGTGATGAAAAATTAACGAATTTTGATGTAAAAGATAGTTAGACAAGATATGGCACAAATCCTTGATTTCGTAGCGCAACCAGTGTAAATTCTGTGTTTCGCGCTACGAAATCTCCTAGTTACAAAACTATCTAGGTGTTTTCGTAGTGCACATAGTGTATTTTTGTGAGTTTGCGCTACGAAAACTCCTAGTTGATTTCGAAACGCATGTAATTTTTGAAACAACCTTAACACATGACACTTTGAATAAATGTGGGACCAATGGTGGGTGAAACAATATTGTTGACCATATTTAACAAAGGGAACAAGACTCCTAGGACTTAGACACTAAAGCAAACATGGAAAAGCTAAACCCAAACTAACACCTAACCTTTACAATCAAACTGATGTGAACAATTTAGAAATTGCTTCTTAAGTGATAACAGAAACTTTTCAGCCTACTCTTCAAATGATTCAACAAGCTAAGTAGATACTAGAACATATTAAATTTGAGTCATTTGGTTGGAGGAGCCACAACTCCTATTTGTTTCTCGAGATACTCAAAGGGTTCTTGTGCTAGACGTTTAGTGAACAAATCTGCAAGTTTCTCATTAGTGGCCACATAATCAAGTCGAACAACATTAGCAACAACATATTCTCTTAAGAAATGGAAATTGATTGGTATGTGTTTGGTCTTTGAATGCATGACAAGATTTTTAGAGATGTTGATAGCACTAGTATTGTCACACATGATTGGAATTGAATTAATTAACTCTACCTTGATGTCCTTTAAGGTAAACTTTATCCAGAGAATTTGTGTGCAACAAGTGGTAGTTGCAATATACTCTACTTCATCTGTTGATAATGAGATGGAGTCTTATTTCTTGCTAACCCAAGGCACTAGAAAATATCCCAAAAAGGATCCAACTCCAGAGGTGCTTTTCCTGTCATCAAGGCTGCCTTCTCAATCAACATCAATATAATCTATTAATCTAAAATATTTGTGTCTGGAATACTATAAACCATAGTCTACTGTGCCTTATAAATATTTGAAAATAATTTTTACAACAATCACATGGATTTCTTGAGGGCATGCTTGAAATCTAGCCACCAAGACTATAGCTTGAATGATATCTGGTCTTCAGGCTCGAGGTATAACAAGCTTACAATCTTTGATCTGTAGACTGTCTAATTTAATAGAGGTGTCTCATCTTCTTTAGATAACTTATAACTAGTAACCATGGGGGTACTAATTCTCTTGTATTCCTCAATCCCTACTTTCTTTAGCATTTATCTTAAATACTTGGATTGGGAGATGAAGGTGTTATCATTAGATTGAGAAATTTGCAACCCTAGAAAGAAGGATAGTTCTCCTATCATGGACACATCAAATTATTTTTGCATACATTTTGCAAATCGGTGTCCCAATCATTCCAAGTCACTACCAAAGATTATATCATCTACATAAATCACAACAATCAACAAGTGATTATCTTCAAATCTTATATACAAATTATTGTCAACAATACCTCTCTTGAAACATTGTTGTTGAAGGTACTTGTTCAATCTTTCATACCGAGTTCTAGGGGCTTTCTTGAGCCCATACATAGCCTATTTTAATTTTCAAACATAATCTTCGTTCTCCAAGCTTCATGAAACCTTATGGTTGTTCTATATATACTTCTTCCTCCATATCACCATTCAGAAAAGCCAACTTCACATCCATTTGGTATACCTTGATGTTCATGTAACTGGAAACAACAAGAAACATTATGTTGACTTCTAATCTTACTACAGGTGTAAAGGTTTCTTCAAAATATATCCCTTCTATTTGGGTATACCCTTTGCAGACTAGTCAAGCCTTGTTCTTGATGATTTGAACTTCATCATTTAGCTTAATTTTGAAGACCCATTTGGTGCCTATAATGATTTTATTTTTGGGTCTTCGAAAAAGCTCTTAAGTGTCATTATTTTCAATCTAATCCAATTCTTCATTCATTTCCTTCACCCAAGACTTATCTTCACTTTCCTGACTAAGATTCTAGGATTAATTTGAAACAACGGAGCAAGTTTTGCATAACTTGAATTGGCAAGGAATCTCCTCCTAGTTTGAACACCAAATATTTGATCACCAATAATTTGACTTTTAGGATGTTGTTTCTGCACATACCTTGAAGGGGTTTTGGGACTTGGTTTTGTACTCTTTTCTTCATCTTTGTTGTCTGCCTCTACTTCATCTTAGTTTGAGAATCTAGTGGCTAAATTTATTTCTCCATCTGATTTTACATCTTCTTTGGATGGCTTTGATTGTGGTAGTGTTTCATCCACTACAATGTCAATGCAGTATTCAACCACTTTTTTCTCTTGTTGAAGCATTTTTATCCTTTTATTTTGATTGGGTATCCAAGGAATACACCTTCATCAACTCGAGAGTCAAATTTTCCAAGATATTTATCATTCCTTTTGATATAACATTTTCTCCTGAATACTTTGAAATGTTTAACTGATGCTATCCTCCCTTTCCATAACACATAGGGAGTCTTATCACTGATAGGCTTCAATTATTTTCTGTTTGATAAATAAACAACTAATTGTGCTACTTCCCCCCAAAAGGTGTGTGGGACCTATGTTTCATCCATCATGGCCTTGGTAATCTCTTGAATTGTTCTATTCTTTCTCACTACTACTCCATTCTGTTGTGAGCCTTTAGCCACTTAGTACTGTATCCTTATGCCATGCTCTTCACAATACTCTTCAAATTCTCTTGAAGTAAATTCTCCACCTCTGTCTGATCTTAAACATTTTATCTTTAGATCTTTCTCATTTTCTACTTGAGCTTTAAATATTTTGAATTTTTTTCAGAGCCTCTTAATTTTATTTTAACAACATTATCCAAATGGGTGTTGGAAATACTGGGGGGGGGGGGGGGTGAATCAATATTGCTTAGCAATGATCACTTTTAAATATTTTCAGAGCATTAGTTAATCTTCAATTATTATTAATGTTTATCCAGTAACAACAATAAACAAAAGAACATAATAGGCACAAGAATTTTAGATGGAAAACCCCCTCCAGGTCAAAAACCATCGAATGATTTTCTAATAAATTCTTTAATCTTCAACCCCAACTAAAATGAAAGTTACAACTTCCTAGAATTATAGAAAAGCATTCTTCTCCATCTCCCACTGGAAGGACGCCCCAACACCCTTTCTTCAGTAGTCAACTGAATGGATGCACCAACATCCTAGACCAACCTACCACCCTGAAGTGTTCATAGGATCCAACCTATAGGTGACTTCATGCACCTTCCTAGCACCTCCCTACCACCCTCTAATGATAAAAAGTGAGACAACAGTGTGGACTCCCATACCAAGGACAATGATCCACGATACAATATGATTTACAATGATTTTCTTGTACTTGACTGAACACCCAATCACACTATGACCTGCAAACCAACCATGACATCATCCCAATGGTGACTCCTATACCTCCCAACAATGCCTCTTCGATTCTAGGCAGATTGAATCTTTTACAACAATGACTCTTTCATTGATGACTCTTTTACAAATTTACAATGATGACTCTTTTACATCATTTGATTTTTGACAAGACTTGACACTTGACTCGACATTGCTTCTTGGATCACTTGTAGCTACTAAGGTACTATTGTGCTTGCTTCAAGTAATGGTACTTTGGCATTGCATGTCCTTCTAGTATGTGTTTGAGTTGTTCTAAAGTGTCATCCTTCTTGCACATGCATTAACAAGAAAGACCCAAACAAATACAAAACAATATACTTACGTTGTCCTGCAAAAACATATGTCAGAGATGATACACAAAATTCAAATGCAAACACTAATCATACATACCTTGCTGTAGTAGACTTACCCTTGATTGTTGATTTGTGGTCCTTACTGTAGTGATCCTTGAATGCATACTTTATCTTTCCTTCGAGGAGCTCGATATTGAATCTATTGTATATATGTATATTCTGATTTACAAGGTCTGAAATTTTGTCCTCTGGTAGCCGTCTGGGTCCTCTTTCCAACCCCATAGTTCAGATCGATATTGGATTCTTTAATAAAGAGTTATGCCTCATCTCCCACAATGACCTGATTATAGACTGGTTCAATAGAGAAAATTTGTACGAAGTGCCACGTGTCAATTTTTCAACCTTTGGCCTTGAAAACGATACCCAAAAAACTACATTCTATCCTCTTTCTGCCGCTATTTCTGAAATTTGAATCCAATTCTTAGAGAGAAATTTATGACGATGTTTCCGAGGCCACCTGTTTGACATGGAATTCAGGAGCCTAAAAAGCCCTAACTTTCTCAGATCATATCTCTGATATAGCTAACCAAGATCTAAAATTTGGTTATGAGGGTCATCATGATTTTGGCTCAAATTATTTCTAATTTTAGCTTACGAAGATTTGTAAAAAAAGTTATAGCGAAAATGCCACGATGACATATTTGAAGCAGCGAAATCCTAGAATCCAAGGCTCTAAAATTTCTTCAAAACAAACCTTAAAAATTGATCATAATTTTGTGCCCTAACTAGACCTCAACGAAACCTTAAAATCCATACAATAGATCCTACATTATAATCTCATGAGGGCCAAAAAATTATAGAGGTCTTCTCCCAAGATAGTTTGTTGAAAAATGCTTTCATGAGGAGGATATGAGGGTCACAATTTACAAAAATGTCTTAGGTTGAGAGGGTCTTCAACAAGTGAACATTGGAGGGATTTAAGGAGATTAAAACATTATTAATTATTGACTATTCAATTACCACAACCAATGATGAGTTCCATGCCACAACCCCATGGGGTTTTAGCCCACTAACTAGGGTTACTAACTTCAAGCAAAAATATCTCTCAAACCTTGAAGTACTACGTGGCGTGCCATATATCAACAAAAACATATCAACAAGTAGAATCCATATAGAAGATCCTTGAACTAAGATGGAATGAGTTTTCAGGTCAAAATTCCCATACAAGATCAGGGTAGCCCCTAGTGCTGCTTGGGTTGACATCAATGACAGCCATTGATCAAAAATATCCCCCTTTAGCATTGATGGCAACACAAGTACTCCCCTTGTGATCAAGACACATCTTCCTAATGCCTTCTCTTCCCCTTTGTCATCAATGGCAAAGGGTAACTCCCCTTACAAGCTATCATCCTGCGGACCTGTACACACCTCCACTCCCCCTTAATGCTTGGTTAGATAAGAGAAAGAGTCTAATGAGAACTTGGAAGAATCCCAAGCTTTTGGCGAAGATACTCAAATGATTCACAAGCTAATGGTTTAGTAAAGATGTCAGAAATTTGTTCCTTTGTGAAAACATATTCAAGCTTGCTATTCTTTTAAGTGACCTGCTCTCTAACGAAATGATATTTGATTGGAATTTGATTTGTTTTTGAATGCCTCACATGATTCTTGGAGATACTGATGGCACTGGTGTTATTATAGAAGATGGGAATAGGCTCATCAGACTTGACTTGATGATCTTGCAAAGTTTGCTTAATCCTGAGAACTTGAGTACAAGAAGCTGCTACCGCTATATATTCTACTTCCACTGTGGATAACGATATTGAATACTGCTTTTTACTTAATCATTAAACAAGGAAACCACCTAGATAGAATGCTTCTCCACTGGTACTCTTTCGATCATCAACACTTCCTACTGAATCTGCATCTGTATAAGCTTGGATAACTATATCATTTCCTTTGGGATACCATAAACCATATTATGTTGTGCCCTTAAAATATTGAAGAATTCTTTTGATGAAAATAATATGAGATTCTTTTGGTGCTACTTGGAATCTTACTACTTTTCCAACTTCCTGCATTATGTCTGGCTGAGAAGTTGTCACATATAGAAGACTTCCAATCATAGATCTATACAACCTCTAGTCCACATCCTTTGATGAATATTCTAAACTTAACTTGCAACCTGTTACCATTGGGGTAAGGACAAGCTTGAAATCATCCATCTTGAATTTCTTGAGCATTTCCTTGATGTAGTTGGTTTTATATATAAATATTTCTTTATCCTATTGAGATATCTGAAGCCTTAAAAAGTATGTCACCTTGCCAAGTAGAGACATTTAAAACTCACTTTGCATCTTTGTAGAAAAGTTTTTACTTAATCTGTCATTATTGCCTCCAAAGATTATATCGTCCACATATACCTCGATAATTGTTAGGTTATCTTGATCCACTTTCACATAGAGATTGTTGTCGGCACTTCCTTTCTTGAATCCTTGTTGATGTAGATATCCATCAAGATGAGCATTCCAAGCTATAGGAGCTTGTTTGAGACCATATCGTGCCTTCTTTAATCTGCAGATGTAGTCTTCCTTATTAGAGAGAAGAAAATATTTAGGTTGTTCAATGTAAACTTCTTCTTCCAATTCACTATTTAGAAAGGTTGACTTAACATCCATTTGGTACACCTTGATTTTTCTCGAGCATGCATATGCGAGAAACATCTTGATAGCTTCCATTATGGAAACATGAGCAAATGTTTCTTCAAAATCAATTCCTTATACTTGTTTGTGCATATCCTTTGCAAACTAATATTGCCTTATTCTTGTTAACCTATTCGTCCTCATCCATTTTTTTTTTCTGAATACCCATTTAGTTCCAATAACATTTTTTATCCTTTGGTTGTGGAACCAATTCCCAAGTGTCGTTCTTCTCAATTTCATCTAGTTCTCCATTCATAACTGCTAACCACTGTTCATCTTGACTAGCTTCCTCAAAATTACTAGGCTCAAAATTTGCTAAAAGACTAAAGTGGGCTTGGTGTGATGAATGAAGCTGTCAATTTCTTCTAATTCTAATTCCTTCATTTATGTTTCCAATGATTTGATTTGACAGATGATTCTTTTGACACCATTCTTTTAAAACTTTTGGAGAAGTTTCTTATACATTGTGCTGATCATTTCTTATTTCCTCTTGGTTGAATGTTGTTTCCTTATTTGATTGGACTTGTTCTGGAGCTTCTTCTTCTTACTTGATAGATTCTACCTCAAGCCCCTCAGACACAACCTCATTGTTAACCTTTAGAACACAGTCTACGTCAAAAGTAACATTTATGCTTTCAACTATTTGTTTTCACCTCATATTGTAGCATCTATAAGCCTTTCTTTTGCGTCAACACGAGAATCAAACTTTCCCAATTTTTGGTCTTCTCTTTTGATTTAGGATTTACTTCCAAATATTTTAAAGTAGTTGGCATTAGCTAGTCTTCCTTTCCATAGTTTGTATGGAGTCATGTTACGATTGTTCCTAAGAAAACCTCTATTTATAATGAATACAAATGTATCTTTTGCTTGAACCCATAATTTATGATCTAATTTTGAGTCATTTAACATTGTTCTAGCCATTTCTTGTACGGTTCTACTTTTTCTTTTAGTAACTCCATTTTTTGTGGTGTTCTGGCTGTTGAGAATTTCCTTTTTATTCCATTTTCATCACAGTACTGCTGAAATACCTTGGAAGTGAATTCTCCACCATTATCAGATCTCAGACATTTGATATTCAAATTGATTTAATTTTCGACCAATTCCTTGTATATTTTAAAACACTCGAATGCCTCATACTTTTTCTTTAAGAAACTGACAACTGTCATTCTAGTGTAAACATCTATCATTAGCATGAAGTATAATTCTCCATTTAAACCTTTTGTTCTCATAGGACGACACAGATCAATATGTATTAATTCCAATGGATGTGATGCAAAGTGTTATTTTGTCTTGAAATCAACTTTTGTCTATTTGTTGTGTCGACAAGATTCACATATCATATTGGTAGGTTTTGAAATTTTAGGAATTTCTCTTACTGCTTCCTTTTAGCTGATCCTGACCAAATTGTCGAAATTTATATGTCCCATTTGTTTGTTCCATAACCAACTTTCATATTCTTTTGCCAAAAAACACCCTTTAGGTGCCTCATCCAAAATATATATGTCATTTGGAGCTCTGCTTGTTGTAGCAACAATTTTACCAAACTTGCATTTCTCGATTTCACATTTCTTAGAGTTGAATAGCATCGTGTGTCCTTGATCGCACATTTGTCCAACACTGAGCAGATTGGGATTCATATTTTCAACCAAAAACTCATCCTTCGCTAATGCATTCTTGCTTCCAAGTGTGACTGTACCTGGTCCTATGACATTTGAAGACTTGTCATTTCTAAAAGACACTATTCTATCCTTCTTTTCCTTCAAGGATATGAACTTATTTCTATCTCCAGTCATATGTGTTGAGAAACCACTGTCAACATACCAAATGTTTATGTTGCTTTGAGCCTTGAGAGTGAGAGAACACTTTTTAGTCTTCTTTTCCATATTTGTTCATTTTGATTTTGCGAGAATTCCTTTGAAGAACTTCCAAGTCTGCAATCTTTAGCCAGGTGTCCAAAATTGTTACATTTGTAACATTCGACATCATCTCTCAAATGATCAAATCTATTGATATTCTGCTGAGTTCTGGAATATCTATTTCTGAAAGATCTCATGGAACTATATTCATTCCAAACATATATGTGACATTCTACAACTCTATGTCCAAATCTTGCACATGAATAACAATGACCATAAAAGATAGTTTGATACCTAGGAGGAAATATTCTTCAAGGAATTGTTTTCCATGGTTCTTCCTTTGAGCCTTGATCTCTTGATTTAGCTGATAGATCTACCTGCTTGGTAGATTTTGCATATCCATCTTCTTTTGCTTTCATAGAAGGACTTGACTCTTTTTCGTATTTTTATTTGTAATCAAGACCACTCGCATGATCACTGAAAGCCGATGAGTTCTTCCAATGCCTTTGAGCTATTGGCGTAGTTTTGAAGAGTTTTTCCATTTTTTACTTCCTTTCATAGAGAGACTATTTCAGCTTCCAATGCCTCTCTTTCCCTGTTGCTTTCCTTTAATTATTTCCTGAGTGATTGTTCAATTCGTTTGTGTTATTCAGACTTGATTTTAAGATTTAGGACCTACTCCCTTTCTATCTTTAATTCTTCTTCAAGAGTGTTGATGTGCTTCTTTTCGGCCTTGAGCTCTTTGATAACCCTGATCACTTCATTTTGAAATTCAACCTCAGTCATCTCTCATTAGGGGAATTTTGAGGTCTAAAATGGGTCTCCTAAGAAAAATGTACAACCAAAATACACTTTTTAAGAACCAATAGGATTCAAGATGATGATGTCAACCATGGGGGATGATTCACCATTTTTGGAGTAAAAAAGTAAAAAGATTAAAAAATAATAAAATAATAAAACAATAAAACTACCTTTTCAACTCGTATTTTCAACTTATCTCCCTAAGTTTTTACTCAAATTTCGATTGGGAGTACTCGTTGGATGCAAAATCTTAATTGCACATCCAAGAAGTACCCATGTTCCATACTTTTGATGGACCCTGCTACACGAAAAATGAGAAATACATGAAAAAACATGATTGCAATCACATTTTTCATGTAGCAGGGTCCATCAAAAGTAAGCAACATGGGTACTCCTTGGATAAGGAATCAAATTTTTCATACAATTAGTGTTGTTGCTCGAAATTTGAGTAAATCCATAAGGCGACAAGTTGAAAATACGAGTTGAAAAAATAGTTTTTTCTTTTTTCCCTCTAAAATTTGATGATGTAATCTAATCTTATTTTATCAGTTCCACTATTACTTTATGGTTTCCTTAGGAGGCCTATTTCAGACCTAAAAAATCCCCTAATGTCTTCTCCTTCTTCGTCTGATGCCTCTTGCTTATTGTGCTTGGCCATAAAAAATACTCTTCCGTTCATTTCTTCTTTGTTATCATTGTCTTCATCAGATGAGGAGCTATCTTCTTTGGAGAATAAACTCTTCTTAAACCATTTCTTCTTGCCTTGCTTGTTGTACTTCCTAGGACCTTTCTTTCCCTTCGTAACAACCTCATTTTTGTGAGGACACTTGGCTGCAAAATGCCCAACCTCACCACAATCAAAACATATTAATGGAAGTTTACCTTTGAATTTTCTTGTACCTATTCTCATTTTCCGCGTGAAGTAGGAAAATTATTTATCTGAAAATTCTTCTTCATCTTCTTCCTTTTCTTCATCCTTACAACTGCAAGTTTTTTCTTTTAGAGTCTGCTTGTCCTTACTAGTCTTCTTGGATGCGGAAAATGTTGTTTCTAAGTGAGATGTGCCATCCTCTTCTTCAATCCTCATTTCATATGTCGTAAGAATTCCATGCAATTCATCTATGATGATATTGATCAGAAGAAAAATACCTTTGGGTTGAATCTTGTTGGCAAGGTTTTGAGGATCTTTCGGACAACAATTTTTGTGTCGACAGGTTCTCCCAAACCTTCCAATGTATTTTTTGCTTCATCAACACGCTGAAAGTATGCAACAATATCTTCATATTCCTTCATTATGAGTTGCTCAAAATTTTCCTTGAAAATTTGAAGCTTTGCTTCTTTCACCTGTGAGTCACCTCCATATATATTCTCAAACTTGCCTCATACCTCTTTAGTGGTTTTGCAGCTCAATACCTTAAGATAGATAGATTCGATAAGCCCATTGATAATAAGATCTTTGGCCTGTGCATCATATACCATATCTTTCTTACCTTGTTCATTCAGGGTCGATGTGAAGACTTTTTCAACGATTTCCCATACTTTGTATCCTGGTGCCAGCAAATGGACTTGAATTCTTCCACTCCAAAGTGCATAGTTATTTCCATTGAACAAAGGAACTCTATTCTTGGTGTATTCCATGATATCCTTCCAATTTTTTTTACTACTAATGAAGGAACCAAGCTCTGATACCAATTGTTGGAAATACTGAGAGGGTGGGTGAATTAGTATTCCTTAGAAATGAGCACTTTTAAATCTTTTTAGAGCATTAGTTAATCTTCATTTACTATTAATGTTTATCCAGTAACAATAGTAAACAAAAGAACACAACAGGCACAAGAATTTTAGGTGGAAAACCCCCTCCGGGTCAAAAACCATTGAACGCTTTTCTAATAAATTCTTTAATATTTAGCCTCAACTAAAATGAAAGTTACAAATTCCTAGAATTCTAGAAAAGCATTCTTCCCCACCTCCCACTGGAAGGACGCCCCAACACCCTGGTTTCTTCAGTAGTCAACTGAATGGATGCCCCAACATCCTAGACCAACCTACCACCCTTAAGTGTTCACAGGCTCCAACCTGTAGGCGACTTCATGCACCTAACTAACACCTCCCTGCCACCCTATAATGGTCAGGAGTGAGACAAGAGTGTGGACTCCCGTACCAGGGACAATGATTTTCTTGTACTTGACCGAACACCCATTCACACTATGACCTGCAACCCAACCATGACATCATACCAACAGTGAATTCTATACATCCCAACAATTCCTCTTCGACTCTAGGCATATTGACTCTTTTACAATAATGACTCTTTCAATGATGACTCTTTTATAGCACTAGATTTTTGACAAGACCTGACACTTGACTCAACATTTCTTCTTGGATCACTTGCAGCTTCTGAGGTATTGTTGTTCTTTCTTTAAGTAATGGAACTTTGGTATTGCATGTCCTTCTGGTATGTGTCTGAGTTGTTCTAAAAAATCATCCTTCCTACACATGCATTAATAAGAAAAACCCAAACAAATACAAAACAATATACTTACGCTGTCCTGCAAAAAAATATGTCAGAGATGATAATCAAAATTCAAATGAAAACACTAATCATACATAACTTGTTGTAGCCGACTTACCCTTGATTGGTGATGTGTGGTCCTTATTGTAGTGATCCTTGAATGCATACTTTTTCTTGTATTAGAGGAGCTCAATATTGAATCTGTTGTATATATGTAATTTTGGATCTCCAAGGTCTGAAATTGCATCCTATGGTATCCTTTTGAGTTCTATTTCCAACCCCACATGTCTGATCGTGATTGGATTCTTCAAGAAAGAGCCATTCCCAATCTCCCACGATGACCTCATTATAGACTGGTTGAATAGAGATAACTTGTATGAAGTACCACATGTTACTGTTTCAAGATTAGGCCCTAAAAACGATACCCAACAAGCTAAATTCCGTCCTCTTTCTATCATTGTTTATGAAATTTAAATCCAATGCTCAGAGAGAAAGTTATGATGATTTTCCTGACGTCACCTATTTGACATGGAATTTAGGAGCCTACAAAAATCCTAACTTCCTCAGATCATATCTCCAAAAATATAGCGAACCAAGATCTGAAATTTGGTCATGAGGTGAATCAATATTTAAGATCAAATGGGCTTTAATTTCCACTTCTTAAGCTACGTAGAAAAAAAATTAAAGCAAAAAATCCCCAATGACATGTTTGAAGCAACAAAATCCTAGAATCTAAGGCTCTAAACTTGCTTCAAAACATACCTTCAAACTTGATCATAATAACCAGACCTCGACGAAACCTTAAACTCCCTGCAATAGATCATGTGTTAGAATCTCATGAGGGTTGAAAAATTACAGAGGTCTTCTCACGAGATAGTTCGTTGAAAAGTGCTTTCATGAGGAGGATGTTAGAAATAATACTGAGGGGGGGGGTGAATTAGTACTTACAAATCAATAACTTTTTCATTTGCATAATCAGATTTATATGCGCTACTTCAGTGAAGGGAACTCACATGTACACGCAAATGTTCTTAAGGCAACCATTGTATATCAAGTGAACTTATGATTTAGTTAATTCATCATATGTTGATCTTTAATCAGTGCATTAGTACTTTATTAAACATTAAACAGTAACCATGTGCAATAATAACCGAATAAACCATCACACATAAGCAACACACATGAACACCAAGATTTAAGGTGGAAACCCAATGTGGGTGAAAACCACCTATTGATGTTGTCTCTATCTTTTTTTAATAATAATAAAATCTGTTTACAATATTGTACTGGTGCATACTCATACCAGTACGCAGGAACCCACCTGCAGAAGGCTACAACCTTCTCTTGTTCTCCAGCTTCTACTAGAAGGGAGCTACAACCCCCTATCTCTTGTACTAGTCGATCCATTTACTAGTATGTAGGCACCAACCTATAGAAGGCTCCAACCTTCACTCGTTTTCCAGCTACTACTGGAAGGGAGCTCCAACCCCCTGCCTCTTGTATTGGCCGATATGTTTACCAATACGTAGGCACCAGCCTATAGAAGGCTACGACCTTCTCTCTTCCTCCAAGGACCAACTTTCATAAATTTTTAGACTAGATACTCCTAGACCACATCACCACAATCTGAAGGCCATGTTTCATCAAATTTTCATGTTGGAGCCATCAACAACATTGAAGCTCAAAATTAATCACCACTGCAATACAACCATCAAATACATCTGCATCAACCAACATTTAGTTAATCTGAACAATCAGATCGGTCACACCAGAACACTGTGCTGAACCTAGAAACCTGCATCATCATTCAGAACTAGCTGTAACCTCAAAAACCATGCATCAGAGTGTATACGCTACTTGGCTGAACCCAAACTGCGTGTATATGCTACTTCCGTTAATCAAACCTGCGTATACCTTCAAAACTATTGTAAACATAAACTTTTGAATCAAGTCTATACCAACCAGAAATATACTGAATATCTACTGTCAACTTACAGAGCTTTACATAGGCAGCGACAGAGATCACTTCTTCTCACTTATACAATCAATCAATCAAATACCAGCCTCCTTATGCATTTAGTTTTACATTTGATCAATCAAATACCCAATCAATCTCTGATATAACTGAAACAATCAATCACTAAAACCTTTGAACCTCTGACACAACTAAATCAAACAATCGCTGAACCTCTGACACAACTAAATAAACCATTCATTAAAACTTAATCAAATTCAACCAAATAACTGGAACAGAGAGATCACTGTAACAAGTACACGGATCTAAACCTAGATCACTGTAACTTCAAAAGGCATGTGTTAGAATGTATACGCTCCTTCAATGAATCCAACCCACGTTTATACGCTACTTCCTTTAACCCAACCTACATATATCTCTAAAGATACTGAATCATAAAACCTCTAAACCACAAACTCTACCAATCAATGAAATTCTAAAGATCTGCAGTCATATTACAGAGTTCTAAACAAATAGCAACAAGGATCACCCTTCCTTCTCAATCAATCAATCAATCAGACTCAATTTCCATATACATTTAGTTCTACTTTCAGATCTAAGAAGACATCATTTACAAACAACAGTAATATAGCAGCAAAACCACAGTATTGATCTGATAGATTAGTCATCCCTGAACATCAATCTTTTCTTTTGTATATGCTACTTGGAAGAGCCGAACCAGCGTGTATATGCACCTTCACCAAAGCAAACCAGTGTATAGATCTGCAAATACTTACTTGTAACTTCGTTGTAATTCCTGACTTTAGACATACCCAGATCATTAGATATAAAGGATAAAACATGTGTTAGCAATCAAATCTAGCCCATCCATTATCAGATCACATAATCATAAGTCATTATGATCCTGATCCATCATTAGATCTCATCCATAATCAAGCGCTCAGGTGCACTTTTAGTCTAGATCAAGCAAAGCATCAGAAACCCATAACATGCATATTTCCCTTCGATCTAACACTTCATAAGATATTCATTACTTGTGCACATAGTCCTTTGATCTTCTCCTCCTTATATACTTACATCCTTTTTCAATACCTCAGACCAACACCACTTAGGACCAATACCTTGGACCAAATACCTCGAACCAAATACCTGGGACCAATACCTGGGACCAATACCTTGGACCAAAATACCTTGGACCAAAATACCTTGGACCAAATGCCTCAGACCAAATCTTGGTTTTCCAGCATGTACGCACTTTTCCTCTTATGGGAGTGCGTGTATACGTATACGCTCTTTTTGTTTTGTGGACCAGCTTGTCTACGCTATTTTTAATAAGTGGACCTACGTATACTTCTTAAACTACTTTACATCAACCTTTTCCTTTACCTTCTTTATTCTGATCAGTAGACCTTAGTTCCATATTCATGTTATTTTGTCCCAATGCCCTCTTACCTCTGAATAGACCTGTTACACTATAATTTTCCATATTACTTCTGAAATGATTCCGTTGAACTGCCCTGCATTTTTTCACATCTGTAAACACAACTGCCATGCATTCTATCGCATTTGATATCTCTTCTGTAGATTCATCTAGTTACCATATACAAGTGAGTTGTTCTTCTACAAGTGGGTTTCCATCAAGTACAACACATGCATCATAATGCCAACAATCTCCCCCTTTGGACTTGATGGCAACCATGTTGGTGTTGATTACTGCAAGTTGTAGAAACTGTTAGAGATAACAAGCAACACCAAAATACTCTCCCCCTTTGACATCAAGGGCAAAGGGCAGACCAAGATATTCTCCCCCTTTGATATCAAGGGAAAAGGGCTAACCAAAATGAAGGCTTTCATATCTGAACAACTGAATATAAACATTGATCATGCTCCCCCTAGGCACATGCTGAATTCACTAATTAAACTCCCCCTTTGTACATGCTATGATGCACTAAACCATCCATGCTCCCCCTGAGCACATGCAAAGTCTGCAAAAATATTTTCCAAAAGAATAACATGACTCTATAACTCACCTATGTGAGTTTGACCTTCCTATCACCAATGACTCATACATACATCAATCTCCAACCAAGTGGGGATATACCAAATTTGACTCATCGACCCAACCAAGTGGGGATATACCAATTGTTTATACATGACTGAAATATAGCAATTATTACATCATCCTTCCCATGCATAGTGGGGGTACAAATTACATCATATGACCAAAAAGGACTCATTAAAAGATTATGACAGATAGAGACATATTATTACATCATGGGCCTTTACATGACCTTTACATCAAATGATATACATGACATTTTTAACAAAGACCAAAGACCTAAACAAGACCATGATAGTCATCAACAACTATCACACACCATATATGATCTGCACCACAAGCATCTGTCAACATCATTCAGATCAACAACCTGTATGTCCATCATCAATTCTCAAGATATGACAATGTAATATCATCAACCTATGACAAAGTATGTCATATATATATATCAACTCGTCCTCTTGATCTCATCAAGATCAACTTGCTCTATTTCCTTAGTATAAAGAGCCTTATCACAACCTTCCATGAATCAACTAAGCATATGTCATATCTTCAAGTAGTAACACAAAATCATATCATATGTATGTGAAAACACCATAGTCATCATCTATGATCATAACATCATTATCAAGAACTGCATGATCTTTCTGCAAGAACCTTCAATATATCAACCATGTATCATCACTAGGGAACATCCCACATTTGATAATCCTCAATCAACATATGTGATGATCAAACCTATCATCATAAAGTAATACGTCATCATCATTATGTGACTAAGTAAGCCATGTCTTCGAATATCCATGTCTTCAAATAGCTATTCCTGCAATAACACCATTTTCTTGGCCAACCAACAATATTTATCAATATGCAACTTAAGTAATCATCCATGTATCGAACATAATGTGTATCCATCAACTACGTATCTAGCAAACCATGAGCTCATTGTCATTTGTCAAGATTTCTTGATACCATCAACAGCAACAATCCTCAACCATGTGAGAGCCAAGAACTATAGGAATCCCGCATCATAATTGCACCATATGAACTTTATGCATCTTTGAAGGCATGATGACACCAACATAAAAGAAATGAGTGGCTCATCATCAAATAATGAAGTTGTGTACTCAAGCTTTGTACTTCTCCTTGTCCTTATGAAGATCACCATGTAAGCAACATATATGTACTACATGCATCATCAAAAAGTCATCCACAATCATCCATAAATCTGATCTAAATAACAACTATGTAACCCCAAGAAATACAAGTATCATCTGAGATTTCATCATGGGCAACTCATAACCGTAACATAGCATGATGTATCATTTAAACACTTTAGCCACACAAGCATCATCACCATTGATAAGAATCATTAGGTACCAAAGACTTCTAAACATAATGCCAACAATGCATTATTAGAAGCATAACATATTCTCCCCCTGAACATGTGCCACCTGTTCACTATTAGATCTGATCATTGCATATCAGTAAGCAATATCAAGGCATCATCATGAATCAGATATAAATCAAGTCATCAACAACTTATGAGGATAAAAAAGAACTTCTAAATAACATCCACATACTATAGTCATCAAACATCAAGATAGAAAAGATAATTGATAATTGTCTGAACCATATCAAATCATTTTTCTGAGTTTGTCCCACTACTTCTTCATCAAACCAACATATATGCGACTGTGTAGCTTCTAACTCACGTATATACACGACTTGTCTTCATGATAACTGCATATGAGAATTAGGACACTGAAATTTCATACTTTCAATTCCTTCTGAGTTTGTTTTGTCTGTATACTGAGCTATGCCACATATTTCTGTCTGTGATTCCTTCTTCTTCCATACCTTGGAGTGTGATGATGTTTGTTCCTTTTGGTATGTTGGCCGAAATTTGCTCCTGCATTCTTTTGCTATATGCCCAAACTTGTTACAAGAATAACATCTTATATGTTTCATATTCCTTCTAAAGCAGTCAATGGCTTTGTGACCAAACATATTGCAAGAAAAACAATATCCCTTAAAGTACCTCAAAGCTGATGATCTTTTTGTGTGACAGTTATTAGCTTGAACCATTCTACTTCTGCATCTTGTTGCAACATGTCCAAAATTATGACATACAAAACATTCAACATTATTCATCAGAGGAAAGAACTGATTATCACTTCCATAGTTAGGAGTAAATTATTTTCTTTGAAGTCTTTCTTTCCTTAGTTGTTGATGGGGTTGACCTCTTATCTCCTTATTGAGCATTTCAGATTTTGCACTAGATTTCTTTTCTTCACTGTGTGAGCTAGATACTCCTTTAATAGCTTCATGAAAACCAAGAGCATATTTGATGGTAGGAGAACTTTGACTACTAAGAATATCATCCAAAATCTTAGTACTATCTTGAAATCGTAAAAGTTTATCCTTTTCTTCTAATTTACCTTTTAGGATATTTACCTCAACCTGATATTGCTCTTCCTTTTCAAGATACTACTTCTTCATGATTTCTTTAGATTTTCTTCCTTCTTCCACTTGTTGCCTTAATTTGAGAACTTCGTTTTCTTGTTCTTCAAATGCTTGGAGTAGTTCTTCATTCTGCTTATTTGATTTTTCAAGATCTTCTTTTAGAGAGAGGATCTTAGCTTCAAGACTTTCATAGTAACTGGATCTATCTTTAAGTCTCATGATTGTTGTACTCATTTCACTTACTTCATTTCTTAATGATGTCACTTCATCCTGTAGCTTTTGATATTGATCTTTCTTTTCCTTGTACTGCTTCCTTACCTTGTTTCCTTCCTCCAACAAATATTTTAATCTAGTAACTTCTTCTTTGTAGGAACATTCCCTTTTATCAATTAGATCTTTTTGATCTCTAATTATATCTGTGAGACTTTTAAATTCTGCCTCTATTTTATTTCTTTCTCTTTTCCCCATAAGAGCAAATTCAGTTGTTTCGCTATCACTTTCATTATATTCAAATGAATAGAGAAATGTATCACGAGAGGAAAACAAATTCATACCTGACAATTATTTTCCTTGTTCATCTTCATTCTAAGGTGATTCTGAATCTGAAGAGTTGTTTCCACATAATCCCCAATCGTCTCTCCCACTGTCACAGTTCCTTTGAGATGCCTTCTTCTTTTGAGGTGCTTTCTTCTTTAGCTTCTTTCCCATTGTTTCTATGGATCTCCTTCAAGCGATCAAGCTTCTTCCAAAGGACCTGCTCTGATACCAATTGTTGGAAATAATACTAAGAGGGGGGGTGAATCAGTATTTACAAATCAATAAAATTTTCATTTCCATAATCAGATTTATATACGCTACTTCAGTGAAGGGAAATCGCGTGTGCACGCAACTGTTCTTAAGGCAACCAACGTATATCCAGTGAACTTATGATTCAGTTAATTCATCATATGTTGATCTTTAATCAATGCATCAGTACTTTATTAAACATTAAACAATAACCATGTGTAGTAATAACAAAATAAACCATCACACATAAGCAACACACATGAACACCAAGATTTAAGGTGGAAACCCAATGTGGGTGAAAACCACTTGTTGCTGTCATCTCTGTCTTTTGTTAATAATAAGAAAATTTGTTTACAATCTTGTACTGGTGCAGACTCATACTAGTACGTAGGCACCCAACTGCAGAAGACTACAACCTTCTCTCATTCTCCAGCTTCGACTGGAAGGGAGCTACAACCCCGTAGCTCTTGTACTAGCTGATCCGTTTACTAGTACATAGGCGCCAACCTACAAAAGGCTCCAACCTTCACTCGTTTTCCAGC
Organism: Pinus tabuliformis; assembly: GCA_031772625.1. NCBI lineage: Eukaryota > Viridiplantae > Streptophyta > Pinopsida > Pinales > Pinaceae > Pinus > Pinus tabuliformis. Next base: position 554,526,279 of record CM062805.1, on the reverse strand, counting down.
TGCTATTGGAAGGGAGCTCCAACCCCCTGGCTCTTGTACTGGCCGATATGTTTACCAGTATGTAGGCACCGGCCTATAGAAGGCTACGACCTTCTCTCTTCCTCCAGGGACCACGTTTCATAATTTTTCAGATTGGATACTCCTGGAATGCATCACCACAATCTGAAGGCCACGTTTCATCAAATTTTCATACTGGAGCCATCAACAACATTGAAGCTCAAAATTAATCACCACTGCAATATGACCATCAAATACATATGCATCAACCAACATTCAATTAATCTAAACAATCAGATCACAGACACTAGAACACTGTGCTGAACCTAGAAACCTGCATCATCATTCAGAACCAACTATAACCTCAAAAACCATGCATCAGAGTGTATACGCTACTTATCTGAACCCAAAGTGCATGTATACGCTACTTAAGTTAATCAAACCCACGTATACCTTCAAAACTACTGTAAACATACAATTTTGAATCAAGTATGTACCAACCAACAATATACTAAATATCTACTGTCAACTTATAGAGATTTACACAGGCAGCGACAAAGATCACTTCTTCTCACTTATACAATCAATCAATCAAATACCAACCTCCTTATGCATTCAGTTTTACATTTGATCAATCAAATACCCAATCAATCTCTAATATAACTGAAACAATCAATCACTGAAACCTTTGAACCTCTGACACAACTGAATCAAACAATCGCTGAACTTCTGACACAACTAAATCAACCATTCATTCAAACTTAATCAAATTCAACCAAACAACTGGAGCAGATAGATCACTGTAACCAGTACACGGATCTGAACCCAGATCATTGTAACTTCAAAAGGCATGTGTCAGAATGTATACGCTCCTTCAATGAATCCAACCTGCATTTATACGCTACTTCCTTTAGCCCAACCTGTGTATATCTCTAAAGATACTGAATCATAAAACCTCTGAACCACAAACTATACCAATTAGTGACATTCTGAAGATCTACTATCATATTACAGAGTTCTGAACAGATAGAAACAAGGATCACCCTTCCTTCTCAATCAATTAATCAATCAAATTCAATTTCATTATACATTCAGTTCTACTTTCAGATCTAAGAAGACATCATTGACAAATAGCAGTAATACAACAACAAAATAGTAGTATTGATCTGATAGATCAGTCATCCCTGAAAATCAAGCTTTTCTTTTGCATACGCTACTTAGAAGAGCCAAACCAGTGTGTATACGCACCTTCACCAAAGCGAAACAACGTATAGATATGCAAATACTTACTTATAACTTCGCTACAATTCCCAACCTCAGACATACCCAGATCATCACATATAAAGGATAAAACATGTGTTAGCAATCAGATCTAACCCATCCATTATTAGATCACATAATCATAAGTGATTATGATCATGATCCATCATTAGATCTCATCCATCATCAAATGCTCAGGTGAATATTTAGTCTAGATCAAGCAAAGCATCATAAACCCATAACATGCATATTTTCCTTTGATCTAACACTTCATAAGATATTCATTACTTTTGCACTTAGCCCTTTGGTCTTCTCCTCCTTATATACTTAGATCCTTTGTCAATACCTTGGACCAACACCACTTAGGACCAATACCTTGGACCAAATACCTTGGACCAAAATACCTTGGACCAAATACCTCAGACCAAATCTTGGTTTTCCAACATGTACGCGATTTTCCTCTTGTGGGAGTGCGTGTATACATTATATGCTCTTTTTGTTCTGTGGACTGGCGTCTATACATTGTTTTTACTAAGTGGACCTATTTATACTTCTTAAACTGCTTTACATCAACCTTTTCCTTTACCTTCTTTATTCTAATCAATAGACCTTAGTTCCATCTTCCTGTTCTTCTGTGCTAATGCCCTGTTACCTCTGAATAGACCTGTTACAATGTAGTTTTCCATATTACTTCTGAAATGATTCCTTTGAACTGCCCTGCATTTTGTGACATCTGTAAACACAACTATGATGCATTCTCTCACATTTGATATCTCTCCTATAGATTCATCTAGTTCCGTAGATTCATCTAGTTACCATATACAAGTGTGTTGTTCTTCTACAAGTGGGTTGCCATCAAGTACAACACATGCATCATAATGCCAACAATCTCCCCCTTTGGACTTGATGGCAACCATGTTGGTGTTGATTATTGCAAGCTGTAGAAACTATTAGAGATAACAAGCAACACCAAAATACTCTCCCCCTTTGACATCAAGGGCAAAGGGAAGACCAAGATATTCTCCCCCTTTGATATCAAGGGAAAAGGGTTGACCAAAGTGAAGGCTTTCATATTTGAATAGTTGAATATAAACATTGATCATGCTCCCCTAGGCACATGCTGAATTCGCTGATTAAACTCCCCCTTTGTACATGCTGTGATGCACTAAATCGTCCATTCTTCCAATGAGCACATGCAGAGTCTGCAAAAATATTTTCCAAAAGAATAACATGACTCTATAGCTCACCTATGTGAGTTTGACCTTCCTATCACCAATGACTCATACATACATAAATCTCCAACCAAGTGGGGATATACCAATTGTTTATACATGAATGAAATATAGAAATTAGTACATCATCCTTCCCATGCATAGTGGGGGTACAAATTACTTCATATGACCAAAAAGGACTCATTAAAATATTATGACAAACAGATACATATTATTACATCATGGGCCTTTACATGACCTTTACATCAAATGATATACATGACATTTTTAACAAAGACCAAATACCTAAACAAGACCATGATAGTCATCAACAACTATCATACACCATATATGATCTACACCATAAGCATCTGTCAACATCATTTAGACCAACAACTTGTATATTTCCATCATCAGTTCTCAAGATATGGCAATGTAAATATCATCAACCCGTGACAAAGTATGTCGTATATAGATATCAACTCATCCTCTTGATCTCATCAAGATCAACTTGCTCTATTTCCTTAGTATAAAGAGCCTTATCACAACCTTCCATGAATCAACTAAGCATATGTCATATCTTCAAGCAGTAACACAAAATCATATCATATGTATGTGAAAACACCATAGTCATCATCTATGATCATAACATCATCATCAAGAACTGCATGATCTTTCCACAAGAACCTTCAATATATCAACCATGTATCATCCCTAGGGAACATCCCACATCTGATAAGCATCAATCAACATATGTGATTATCAAACCTATCATCATAAAGTAAGAAGTCATCATCATTATGTGACTAAGTAAGCCATGTCTTTGAATATCCATGTCTTCACATACCTATGCCTGCAATAACACCATTTTCTTGACCAACCAACAATATTTATCAATATGCAACTTAAGTAATCATCCATGTATCCAACATAATGTGTATCCATCAACTATGTTTCTAGGAAACCATGAGCTCATGGTCATTTGTCAAGATTTCTTGATACCATTAACAACAACAATCCTCAACCATGTGAGAGCCAAGAACTATAGGAATCCTGCATCATAACTACACCATATTAACTTTATGAATCTTTGAAGGCATGAAGACACCAGCATAAAAGAAATGAGTGGCACATCATCAAATAATGCAGTTGTGTACCCAAGATTTCTACTTCTCCTTGTCCTTATGAAGATCACCATGTAAGAAACATATATGCACTATATGCATCATCAAAAAGTCATCCACAATCATCCATAAATATGATCTGAATAACAACTATGTAACCTCAGGCAATACAAGTATCATCTGAGATTTCATTAAGGGCAACTCATAACCGTAACATTGCATGATGTGTCATTTAAACACTTTAGCCACGTAAGCATCATCACCATTGATAAGAATCATTAGGTACCAAAGACTTCTAAACATAATTCCAACAATGCATTCTTAGAAGCATAGCATATTCTCCCCCTGAACATGTGCCACTTGTTCACTGTTAGATATGATCATTGCTTATATCAGTAAACAATATCAAGGCATCATCATGAATCAGATATACATCAAGTCATCAACAACTTATGAGGATCAAAAAGCACTTCTAAATAACATCCACATACTGTAGTCATCAAACATCAAGATAGAAAAGATAATTGATAATTGTCTGAACCATATCAAATCATTTTCCTAAGTTTGTCCCACTGCTTCTTCATTAAACCAACGTATACAAAACTGTGTAGCTTCTAACTCGGGTATATACGCGACTTATCTTCATGATAACTGCGTATGAGAATTATAACATTGAAATTTCATACTTTTAGTTCCTTCTAAGTTTTTTCTGTCTGTATACTGAGCTTTGCCACATCTTTTTGTTTGTGGTTCCTTCTTCTTCCATACCTTGGAGTGTGATGATGTTTGTTCCTTTTGGTATGTTGGCTGAAATTTTCTCTTGCATTCTTTTTCTATATGCCCAAACTTGTTACAAGCATACCATCTTATATGTTTCATATTCCTTCTAAAGCAATCAATGGCTTTGTGACAATATATATTGCAAGAAAAACAATATCCCTTAAAGTATCTCGAAGCTGATGATCTTTCTGTGTGGCAGTTATTAGCTTGAAACCTTCTACTTCTACATCTTGATGCAACATGTCCAAAATTATGACATACAAAACATTCAACATTATTCAGTAGACGAAAGAACTGATTATCACTTCCATAGTTAGGAGTAAATTATTTTCTTTGAAGTCTTTCTTTCCTTGGTTGTTGATGGGGTTGACCTCTTATATCCTTATTGAGCATTTCAGATTTTGCACTAGATTTCTTTGCTTCAGTTTGTGAGCTAGATTCTCCTTTAACAGCTTCATGAAAACCAAGACCATATTTGATGGTAGGAGTTCTTTGACTACTATGAATGTCATCCAAAATCTTAGTACTATCTTGAAATCGTAAAAGTTTATCCTTTTCTTCTAATTTACCTTTTAGGATATTTACCTCAACCTGATATTGCTCTTCCTTTTCAAGATACTGCTTCTTCATGATTTCTTCAGCTTTTCTTCCTTCTTCCACTTGTTGCCTTAATTCGAGAACTTTGTTTTCTTGTTCTTCAAATTCTTGGAGTAGTTCTTCATTCTGCTTATTTGATTTTTCAATATCTTCTTTTAGAGAGAGGATCTTAGCTTCAAGACTTTCATAGTAACTGGATCTATATTTAAGTCTCTTGATTGTTGTACTCTTTTCACTTACTTCATTTCTTAATGATGTCACTTCATCCTGCAGCTTTTGACATTGATCTTCCTTTTCCTTGTACTGCTTCCTTACCTTGTTTCCTTCCTCCAACTGATATTTTAATCTAGTAACTTCTTCTTTGTAGGAACATTCCCTTTTATCAATTATATCTTTTTGATCTCTAATTATATCTGTGAGCCTTTTAAATTACGCCTCTATTTGATTTCTTTCTCTTTCACCCATAATAGAAAATTCAGTTGTTTCGCTATTACTTTCATTATCTTCAAATGAACAGAGAAATGTATCACCAGAGGAAAACAAATTCATACTTGATAATTCTTTTTCTTGTTCATCTTCATTCTGAGGTGATTCTGAATCTGAAGAGTTGCTTCCACATAATCCCCAATCATCTCTCCCACTGTCACAATTCCTTTGAGATGCCTTCTTCTTTTGAGGTGCTTTCTTCTTTAGCTTCTTTCCCATTGTTTCTACGGATCTCCTTCAAGCGATCAAGCTTCTACCAAAGGACCTGCTCTGATACCAATTATTGGAAATAATACTGAGAGGGGGGGTGAATCAGTATTTACAAATCAATATCTTTTTCATTTGCATAATTAGATTTATATATGCTACTTCAATGAAGGGAACTGGCATGTGTACGCAACTATTCTTAACGCAACCAACGTATATCTAGTGAACTTATGATTCAGTTAATTCATCATATGTTGATCTTTAATCAGTGCGTCAGTACTTTATTAAACATTAAAAAGTAACCATGTGTAGTAATAACATAATAAACCATCACACATAAGCAACACACATGAAAACCAAGATTTAAGTTGGAAACCCAATGTGGGTGAAAACCACCTGTTGCTGTCGTCTCTGTCTTTTGTTAATAATAAGAAAATTTGTTTACAATCTTGTACTGGTGCAGACTCATACCAGTACGTAGGCACCCACCTGCAAAAGGCTACAACCTTGTCTCGTTCTCCAGCTTCTACTAGAAGGGAGTTACAACCCCCTAGCTCTTGTACTAGCTGATCCGTTTACTAGTACATAGGCGCTGACCTACAGAAGGCTCCAACCTTCACTCATTTTCCAGCTACTACAGGAAGGGAGCTCCAACCCCCTGGCTCTTGTACTATCTAATATGTTTACCAGTATGTAGGTGCCAGCCTACAGAAGGCTATAACCTTCTCTTTTCCTCCAGGGATCAGGTTTCATAAATTTTCAGATTGGATACTTCTGGAACACATCACCACAATCTGAAGGCCATGTTTCATCAAATTTTCATACTTGAGCCATCAACAACATTGAAGCTCAAAATTAATCACCATTGCAATATGACCATCAAATACATCTGCATCAACCAACATTCAGTTAATCTGAACGATCAAATCATTGACACCAAAACACTGTGCTGAACCCAGAAACCTGCATCATCATTCAGAACTAGCTGTAACCTCAAAAACCATGCATAAGAGTGTATACACTACTTGGATGAACCCAAACTGCGTGTATACGCTACTTATGTTAATCAAACCTGCGTATACCTTCAAAACTACTGCAAACATAAACTTTTGAGTCAAGTCTGTACCAACTAGCAATATACTGAATATCTACTGTCAACTTATAGAGCTTTACACAGGAAACAACAGAGATCACTTCTCACTTATACAATCAATCAATCAAATACCAACCTCCTTATGCATTCAATTTTACATTTGATCAATCAAATAACCAATCAATCTACGATATAACTGAAACAATCAATGAGTGAACCTCTAACATAACTGAATCAAACAATCACTGAACCTCTAACACAACTAAATCAACCATTCATTCAAACTTAAACAAATTCAACCAAACAAATGGAACAGAGAGATCACTATAACCAGTACACGGATCTGAACCCAGATCATTGTAACTTCAAAAGGCACGTGTCAGAATGTATATGCTCCTTCAATGAACCCAACCTACATTTATACGCTACTTCCTTTAGCCCAACCTGCGTATATCTCTAAAGATACTGAATCATAAAACCTTTGAACCACAAACTATACCAATCAATGACATCCTGAAGATCTACTGTCATATTACAGAGTTCTAAATAGATAGCAACAAGGATCACCCTTCCTTCTCAATCAATCAATCAATTAGACTCAATTTCCTTATACATTCAGTTCTACTTTCAGATCTAAGAAGACATCATTGAAAAACAACAGTAATACAACAACAAAATAGCAGTATTGATCTGATAGATCAGTCATCCCTGAACATCAAGCTTTTATTTTGCATACGCTACTTGGAAGAGCCGAACCAGTGTGTATATGCACCTTCACCAAAGTGAACCAACGTATAGATTTGAAAATACTTACTTATAACTTCACTGCAATTCCCAACTTCAGACATACCCAGATCATCAGATATAAAGGATAAAACATGTGTTAGCAATCAGATCTAGCCCATCCATTATCAGATCACATAATCATTAGTCATTATGATCCTAATCCATCATTAGATCTCATCCATCATCAAATGCTCAGGTGCATATTTAGTCTAGATCAAGCAAAGCATCAGAAACCCATAACATGCATATTTTCCTTTGATCTAACACTTCATAAGATATTTATTACTTGTCCTTATATACTTAGATCCTTTGTCAATACCTCAGACCAAATACCTCGGACCTAATACCTTGGACCAATACCTTGGACCAAAATACCTTGGACCAAATACCTTGGACCAAATCTTGGTTTTCCAACATGTACGTGCTTTTCCTCTTGTGGGAGTGCGTGTATATGTATACGCTCTTTTTGTTCTGTGGACCAAAGTGTATATGCTGTTTTTACTAAGTGGACTTGTGTATACTTATTAAACTACTTTACATCAACCTTTTCCTTTACCTTCTTTATTCTGATCAGTAGACCTTAGTTCCATCTTCCTATTCTTCTGTGCCAATGCCCTGTTACCTCTAAATAGACCTGTTACACTGGAATTTTCCATATTACTTCTGAAATGATTCCTTTGAACTACCCTGTATTTTGTCACATCTATAAACACAACTGCCATGCATTTTTTCACATTTGATATCTCTCCTGTAGATTCATCTAGTTACCATATACAAGTGAGATGTTTTGCTACAAGTGGGTTGCCATCAAGTACAACACATGCATCATAATGCCAACAAAGGATATACATGTCACAATTTATAGAAATGTCGTAGGTTGAGAGGGTCTTCAACAAGTGAAAGTTTGAGGGATTTTAGGAGCTTAAAAAATGATTAATTATTGTCTATTCAATGACCAAAACCAATTATGATTTCCATGCCACAACCCCATGGGGTTTTAGCCCACTAACTGGGGTTACTAACTTCAAACACGAATATCTCTCGAACCGTGAAGAACTGTGTGGTGTGCCATATATCAACAGAAACATCTCGATGAGTAGAATACATATAGAAGCTCGTTGAATCAAGATGGAATGAGTTGTCAAGACAAAATTCCCATGAAACATTGGGGTATCCTCTGGTGCTGCTTGGGTTTACATCAATGATTACCACTGATCAACAATGGCTCTCGTAAAATCATCAATAAATAGAATAAAATAGCTTTCTCCTCTGGGGATTTTTTTTCCTTTTTGGACAAAAGATATCAGTGTGAATCAACTCCAAGGGTTTTTAGTTTGAGAACTCCTTTGTCTTGAACTGAGTCTTTGTCTACTTGCCAAAGTGACAGGAGTTGTAGATTGATTCATCGGGTTTTGACAATCTTGGGAATACTCTTCCTTCCTCTATCTTGCTTATTTTTGTTAGAACGTAAAAATTTATATGAAAAACTCTCCTATTCCACAACCATGTTTGATTTGTATTAATCAGGTAGCATCTTACTCTAGAGTCATTAAACATGTATACATTATTTTGAGTCCTAACTTTTTTTTCCCACTAGCTTTCCATTTTCTTCCTTTTGGATCTCACATTCTTTGGATCGAAAAGTCACATTATAGCCATTATCAGACATGTCAGGGTCCAAACCTAATCCATTTTTTATGTAATAAGCCCAATGGGCTGAGTCAGAGTCATATTTAATTAGAGAGTCAATAAAACCCGCATTAATAATTGTAAGTGGTTGACCCGCATTAGAGAAAAGGGACCACAGTTAGTTGTAAACATGCCATAGTTAATAAATAAAGTGGTTAACCATGTTATGCAAGGGACCACTAGTTGTTAGGGTTTTGGATGTCATTTATCTATAAATAGTCTTAGTTAGTAAAGGAAAGATCATTGAGTCTTATTTCCAGTGAGCTCTGCTCTATTGGAGGTTTCCGCATCGAAGAGGCAAGTGAATATTGAATATGTTTCTGAATAATAAAATACTTTTCCGTTTTTATCATTTCATGTGATAATTTTGTGATCTGGGCTATATTTCTTCGTATTTATGGTATTATGAATTTCTTGTAGGTTAAGAGCCTAACAAGTGGTATTAGAGAACTTTCCATTTCCTGTTGTACCTCCAATTTTTGCAGATTTTTTTTAGGCTAGAGATGTGTTCCGACGTATTTAAACCACGAGATCTGTCATTGAGCACATAAAACTATGGATTTGGGGAGGCATGCACACATGAACTACAAGAGGTGGCCATGCTAGTTGGACTCCCTTGTAACCCTTGTGGGTACCCCTTCGAGTCGTAGCGCATTAGACAAAACCACGCATGGACTGCACTTCCACGTACCCTTAGGTGTTTCAGAAGCCCCCTAGGCTCACCTGAAACCTAACCTTAGATAAGTTGTCGACCACCTTGCTACTACAATACACTGAGAACAACACTCAGGGATATTACTTGTGTGTACAATAGGGTAGTTGGGTAGTACAACTGAGGGTATAGTCGATCTTCTTTAGTTAGCACCTTGAAAGATTGGACCGAGTACTATTTTTAGACCCTTTCATATATTGCGATTTGTAGCACCTGACACTCCTTTGTGACCATATTTCCCTTTGCTATTTGAAGATTACCCTCTACCTTATATTCCAGATCAGGTCCCGTAGTTGAGGTTCTGTCGCTGCTGTACAAATCAGATTCAACAGTTGGGGTTTTCACAGTGTAGATCAAACTCTTTGTTCAGTGAGGGTTTTGCCCACTATAGTCTAGATCAGATTGTCAGAGCACATTCAATAATACCAAGACCTTGGGATTTTTGTTACTACAGTCCTGACCCGATTTTTGTAGGACATTGGGCATGATCAAGATTTTTGGAATTTGACCACTGCAGTATTGATTAGCGGGGAGTAAAATTCCTTTCAGAGTAAAAAATAAAATAAAATAAAAAATTGAGACCATCCTGGTATGCTTGCAAGAGACTTAGCCCATAAGCTTCAAGATGACGAGTTGGTTACAGTGGCAACATTCACTTGTAAGCCCCCAATTTTCTGGCGGTCTCAATTTGTTTTCTGACATGACTTCAAATGACCCACACCATTAGACTTCTGAGCTCACCCTCTTTCCAAGAAGACTACTCTTAAGTAATTGTTGCCCACATAGAAGGAGAATCTAACCATCACATTCACTTGCATGGAAATCACCACCATTCCAACCACTAGACACCCAAGCTGGACATGTATAAATTTGATGGATCTAACCCCATAGTATGGGTAGAAAAAATGGAAGAATATTTCTCCATTAATGATATTTGCGAAGATGAAACTAAGTTACATGTGGGAGCCCTTTACTTGGACCAAAATATATGGCAGTGGTGGAAGTGGCATAAAAATGTTATCTAGGGAGAGAAGCTTGGAACATGTTCTCAAAATCCATATGTGATCGCTTTGATTTTGAATCTAATTTTTTGGGCCGTCTCACTAAGATTCGACAAATAGGTACAATAAAGGACTATATTGTAGCCTTTGAGAAATTGGACATAAGAACTGACGGTCTAGGAGATGACTTCTACTTGGAGTGTTTCATCATTGGCCTAAAAGAAGCCATCCAAGCCCATGTCTAGATGCACCACCTAGCTACTTGGTTGGACGCATGCATCAAGGCCTTAGATGTGGAAATCACCTTAAATGGCCAGTCAAATCATCCAAATTTCTTCACTAAGGCGCATCCCACCTAGGCTCAGGGCCCCACCCAAACACTTAAGTCTCAAAAGACGTCACCAGCAAAAATAGACAAAAGAAGAAAACAAGGACTGTGCTATTATTGTGATGACAAGTACTCCCCTCCACATGAATGCAAAGGAACAAAAATTCTTTCAAATCAATGCTATTGATAACAACTTAATGGAGGAAGCTCCATCCCTTGAGGTGCCATAGGAATAAGCTGGGGAAACCCAAATTGTCAATGATCTCATAGATACGTCAGATGAGACTGTTATATCACTACATGCCTTGGATGGAATTTCTTCACCTCAGACTCTCAAAATTTGAGGCTTTATTAAACATCGACGAGTAGTAGTATTGATTGATAATGGAAACACTCATAACTTTATCCATAAGGGAGTCACAGAAGTTGTTCATTTCTTTATGCATGTGGTATCTAATTTCCAATTCCTTATCATTGATGGGGGGACCATGAAATGTGAAGGCCACTGTGAAAATATTAACCTACAGATGGGAGACTACCACCTAAATACCCACATATTTTCTATTGAAATGAGTGGTTGTGACATTGTCCTAGGTGCTTAATGGATTCACACACTAGGCCCTATCACAATGTATTTCCAGGAGTTATATATGAGCTTTAATCAGAACGACCACATTCATACATTAAGGGGACTCCAGGAAGGTTCTCCTACTATCATCAGCTTGCATCAAATGGAGAAGCTTTTAAAAAAGGGCCATCATGGAGTAGTCACCCAATTAAATTCCATTTAGGCCAGTGAATCCACTACTCCCCATATTCATCCTGAGACGCAACATGTATTATATCGCCACCAGCGGGTCTTTGACAAACCTAAAGAGCCTCCACTCTCTATGGGTGAACATGATCATAACATCCCTTTGGTCCCGAGTGCCCAACCACCTAGTGTCTGCCCTTATCGATATCCTTTTGTTTGAAAGAATGACATTGAAAAAATCATCAAGAAACTCCTTGAAGTCAGTGTTATTCGTCCCGACATCAGTCCTTATTCATCTCCAGTGGTCACGGTTCTAAAGAAATATGGAGAATGGAACATGTGTCCAGACTTTTGGGCCCTCAACAAGCTCACTATCAAGGACAAATTTCGTATTCTGGTTGTTGATGATCTTCTTGATGAACTACATGGTGCTCAATTCTTTACCAAGCTAGACCTTTGCTCGGGTTATGACCAAATATGCATGAAGGAAGTAGACATTACCAGGATTGACTTCCGAACTGATGAAGGCCATTATGAATTATTGGTCATGCCATTTGGTCTCTGTAATGCTCCATCTACTTTTCAAAGCCTCATGAATCACCTGATAAAACCATATCTCCGAAAATTTGTCTTGGTCTTCTTCGATGACATTCTCATCTACAATATAACTTGGGACAAACATCTTCAACATGTAGACCATGTTGTACCTCAGGAGATAGTTCCTGGCTATGGAGAAACCATTTCCTGAGATATTTTGAGATTGGATAAAAAGATTGAAATTAATGGTCGGAAGTACAGGCCATGAAGGCTTGTAACCCAAAGTTCTAGTTTTGAAACCCTAGCCTTCTAAAGCAGAATGGCTAGAGACTATGAGAGTTACAGGGTGGAGATGTAAAGCAGAAAATCAAGGAGATAGATTTTTGGCACAGGCAATTAAGAATTTGTGTTGCAACTCTGTAGAAAGAATGATGGATGATGAAGAGGAAAATGAATGAGATTACCAGATGTGGAGCACTTCATTAAGGGCTTCAATATTAATTTTTAATGATTACAATGAAATTTTAATGAGTACAACAAAGTAAATTCATTAAAAACATAAACTAAAGCGCCAATTTCATCTTACATTGTCCAAGAGAGGAAAAACATATATGAATGTTGAGACACATGAGAAAAACAATCACTACAACACCAATGCTGGAATCAAACGACATATATTTTTCAAGCTTCAAAAGATTCTAGTTTACAATAATCAGTGATGAAGATTAGACTTTGAACCCCTAAACAATCTCATTTTTGACCTCTTTTTCTTTCCCCGCTCTAATTGTCATGACCAGTATAAAAAAACTGATTCTTGAAATAGTTTCCAAATTAATGCCTCTTAAAAAAGTTCTTTAATAAGAGAATTATAATTATATATATATATATATATATATATATATATATATATATATATATATATATATATATATATATATATATATATATCTATATATATATATATATATAACATTTTTTAAATTCTCCCCTTTCGATATTAATGCAATACGCATAATACAATATGCGTTTTCAGCGTTTGATTAGCTCACGTCACATTAAATAAAATTTAATTGCAAATATAAGGGAGGGGCCAAAGATTAAGCACTGCTGGAGATAATAGTAGATGTAAATGGCACATGGTTCCCATTGTCACGTTGGAAAAGCCACATACAACTTTTGAAAACCACAAACTGCTTACGGGAGCAGATGTAGTGGATTTTGAAAAGGAGAGGAGTGCTACCAGGGGTTAAATTTGACGCCCTTATGCCCATATTTCTCTTTTTTACCCGTAAAATACGTTTGAGTTTTAAATTTCCACGTCATGGGCAACTTGCCATTAATTTCCAAAAACGTCATATTGACTGGCAGGTTTAAAAATTAAAAGTTTAATTTTTTTTTATTATAAATTTCTTTTATATATATATTTAACCTTATGTCATACCCCTGGTCGTTGTTATTCCCCACACGAATCGTGAACCCGCGGTCCCGCGTCCTCGTTCAGCGATTTGAATTTGGAATCTGAATTGGTGGAATCTGAATTGGTTTCCCGCGCGAGTTTCATTTTCAGCTGCAGCTATTATCCCGTGATTGAATCGATTTTGAGTTGTCATCTCCTTACATCGATTGTTCACAGTTCTCCGATGGATACGCAAAGATCCTTTTGAGTAATGGGTAATGGGCTTTGCTTGCAGGTGGAGGAAACATCATCGTATCGAGTGTTAATTATGCTGGAGTTGCATGTTTGTTTTTGTGGGTATTGTTCTGTGATTGATGTATTCAATATGTGATTTGTCTCATTTCTATGTACATGAACCCTGTCTCTGTGAACCCTGAGAGAGACAAAGAAACACTAACGGTGGAGGCAGGGCACGATGGTATGATTATTTTCACATTTTTTTTAGTGTTTTTATCCCTGTTCTAACAATTTGATATAAGTTGCAAATGTCATTGAATTCTAATATTAAATTATGGAACACAGGAGGCCGTTATTGTGTTGGTTGGTTATGGCTTATCTGCCAGGCTGCAGAAGAAAAAGGAGCTGTGAAGAATTTGCAGAGAATAAAAATGGATCGTCTCATTTTACAGGTATGTATACATTTTTTTCTCAGACATCTTTTTCCACTTTAATTCGGATAATAATGATAAGAAGGGAATAAATGAATCTGACTGTGTATAAATTTTGTATACTAGATTTGATTGGATGTAAATTTGTAGTGTATTCTCAGTGAATTTAGTATTATCGGTAGAAAAATCAATCTCAGACAACACCCAGATGAATCTGTAAATTCTGTATACTAGTTTACATTGCATGTAAAATAATCATAGTGTATTTTTTCGTAAATTTATGATTATAAGCAGAAAAATCAATCTAAGACAGAACTCTATAAATCTAAAACAAAACCCATATCAGCCCAGAGCAACAAATTTCGTAGAAATAAAAATAAATGACCATTCCCGCTTCTTGTGGCCCTCATTTCTCATCCTTTAGTTTCACTTTAAATTAGGGTAATCCTCTGAACTATCCTCCCAACAATTTTGAAATTAAGCCTTCCGCGCCTCACAAGTTGGAAACAGGGCAGAAAAATCCACAATTAAAAAAATTCCTCCCAACGATTCCGGTGTTAACCCTTTCCTCAATTTTAACATCAATATATCTGGCCTTGGTTTATGACTAGTAAGAGTGTTGGGGATTTTCAATGGCATCAAATTTGGTTTCAGGGTTCCAACCAGATATTACCATCTCTGTAACTTGGGGAGGATCGGCAGGGAACCCGTTGACTCTGTAATAGTTCCCAGGGCTCCACGGCTTTGAAAACTCGGTGAAATGCAATAATATTTAAGAAGTAGATTCAATTCGCCAGTCGACCATGCATGCTCGGGTTTGAACTTTTGAAGATCATCACCCAGGCTGCTGGGTGTGGGGTGAGACGAGGAGCAAAGTGTAGCACCTCACGTCCGGTCTAGGGTTCGACTCTTTCAGAGATCATTAATAATTATTGTTCTTTAGTGAAGTCTTTAAATGCAGTTTCTTCGGTGTCTTGCCAACCTGGAATATACTTATCGATACGCCATTTCTAAGATGTTTTCTGGAAACGTAAGCCGCATCATGCCCGCAGCCCGACATGTGTATGTCAAAGAAGGCCAGCAATGCATAATAATTCTATTTTTTATTTTGGTAAGTTACGCAAATGGGCAAGGGCTAACCAGCCTGTCATAGGCATTAAATGTCCAGGTATATGCATACTCTATAACAAAATAACAAAAAATGAAAAATTTGAACAATTATGAGTACAATTTGAAATTAGATGAAACTTGTACAAATAAATTTTAAAAGTCATATGATGGGCAGTTTAAAAATAAAAACGTCATAAAAAAATTCCTTGACGGGTAGGGTCACCCGTCAAATTTAACCCCTGAGTGCTACTGTAATGAATAATAACCGTATATCTTATGATGGGTGGTCTTAAAAAATTGCTTTGCTGGACCACATTTTAGAATAAAATTGAATTTTATTTATAATTTTTTATTTTTATTTTTATAAAAAAACTAAATTAACAAAAAAAAAGGATTTTTTTTTTTGTTTTTTTAGACTGCAATTAAAATAAAATTCTATTTCTAATTTTTTTTAATTTTATGTTGCAACAAAAGAAATTGAAAAAAAATTAAATTTATTCCATCTATATATATATTGTTTTGTTTTTTTTAAATCTTTAAAAAGAAATTAAATTTCATTTCTAAATTTCTTTTTAATTATTTTTTTTTTTTTTTAAATTAAAATCTTTTAAAAAGAATTTGAATTTTATTCTAATTTATTTATTTATTTATTATTAAAATCAAAATCTTTTAAAAAGAAATTGAATTTTATTCTTTTTTTTTATGTTGTTTTTAAAATCAAAATCTTAAAAAAATCTTAAAAAAAAAAAATTATTCTAACCATTAAAACAATCTAGAATTTTTATTGATTTAGGATGAAATTTTTTTAGCAAATGGAGACAAGAATATTGCAAACCCTGAAAATGTTTATAGACATCCTACTTTCTGATCCTCGAGATCATGCAAAGACGCAGGAGGAGAGCATACTTATTCGAAACAGAAAATGTCAGCCTACCTACTCTATGTTAATTGGAAATTACAAACTATTACGTGTAATTATATTTCCAATGTAACCATTCACGCAATAGTAGTAGAAATAGATTCAATTTCAATTTTGCAATTTTAAAATGAAAATATACAAGGATGATCGAATCTAGTTTTTGTGAGTGTGATTTAATGAAATAAAAATGAAACTGATCTAACCTGGTACTCGCTTGAAACCATCAAAACCACCTGTCGATAAGGCTTTCATAGGTGTGATTTCTACTCTGATTCAGATCATGCTGCAACTTTTCTTTGTCCTCCTCAATCTCCTGTTCAAATAATTGTTCCTCATTAGATGTACAGGATTCTTCGAATGTTAATTCATTATTTTCTTCTAGAGGAGTAGTTAAGCTTTTGGCTACTGTCAAGATCTCTTCTTCGCAAGAAGAGGAGATCCTGACTCTTGCTAGGATCTGAGTGAGTTGTTCCAAACTTATACTCATCGTTCTTCCATATATACATATGGATTTTTATTGTGTTTTTGTTTTTTTTTTTAGTGAATGGGGGTTTTTGATTTGTGTTCTATTTCTATTTTTTTTTATATGAGAATAAACTTAAATGAAAATGCCTAAATGAAATTAACCCTAAATAAAAATGATCCTAAATGAAAATGCTTCCTAAACAATCCTCCTAACTAGCTTACATCTAAGTTTGCTTCCCCGGAAAACGACGCCAAAATGTTGGGCGATTTAATTGTATGCTAAATCCTTGTCATTTAATTTGTCAACCCGGGGGTTTCGTAAACTTAGAAGCAAACCAAAATATATGGGACCTCAGATGAAACTGGTGTAGGAAGTTTGTTTAGAATGGAAATGCATATTACAAATCTAAACTATTTTGAAACGAAAAGATTCAGATCTATTTTATGAAAGCATAAAAATGTTTGATCAATGGAATTATTTTACTTTAGAAGATAGAGAAGAGTCTCTTGTTCAAGAGTCTTGGTTGTCCTTCTATAATCTTTCTATAATAACATTTCCAAACATCTAAGAAAGCAAGAAAGAAAGCATATAAATGAAAGCAAGTAAATATTATTTTCCATTCACTCCTTAGCTCATGGAGAAGAGTCTCGTAACTTAGGGGGACTTGATTGTCCTTCTCACATAGAAACTAGCTACTGAAAGGAAATCAATCTTCACATTAATGTAATATAGGAAAGCATATAAGAAAGTAAATATTGTTTTAGTTTAGTCTAGCTCATGGAAAAGAGGCTCCTAACTTAGGAGTTCCTGGTTGTCATTCTCTCATCAAAATAGCTATTGAAAGGAGATCGATCTTCACACAACTAAACATGTGGCCATAACATGAATTCATATTGAAATCATCTACAAGTATTTACAACAAAGAAATAAGATGAAAATCCAGAATTAAAACTAGTATATTCACAACTATGAACATTACTCTACAACAAGGTGTACTTATCTTGGTATGGGGATCCTTGCATTCCTCAATGAGCACACATGAACAACTATCACACCTTAAGAATCAAAAAACACTCATAACTCATGATTTGGAGAAAATTATATTATTCATGCTGAATGAACAATCATAAATCTGATGCTAATGAATAACTAACAATTGTTCTTTTTCCTTTGAAGGATGCTCCTCTTATTTATACATGAATTATGGATATATACTCAACAAAGGTAGATCCCTTAAATATCTACTAGATCCATACTTGTCTCAACTTATCCCTAAATACTAGATACAAATCCTATGACACATCAAGATCTCCATGATCTTTCTCCTTGGAATATGGTCCATCTTTGTAGTTGAAATTCGAATTTGATCTTGGGAGGCCACATAAGGGTCCCTTGGAAGCTTCCAAATGATCTACACATGTCATCAAACTCAAGCCACTTTTAGGTATAAGAAAATACATGTTATTTCTCTAACTTTTAATCATAAATTCACTCTAAATACATGAAATTAATAACTTTGGAAAATGTAAATGTGAACTCATGTAGTAATGATAATGTAGGTTTATGTAATGATAATGTAATGGAGTGAGGTGACAAAATGAGGATAAAGGTGAAAAATAGTGAAAGTGAAGGTTAATTTGGTGGCCCAACAAACCCCGTGCAATTTGTGCCACTAGACTTTATTGATTTAGAGAATTGTTATCATGAACCATCGATCATCTCATTGTGAGATGAAACAGGTAGGGTATTGCCACATTGGATATGGTAGCAGTGATTATGTAACTAATTTCTATGATCCATACTGGTATGTTGTCCTTCATGAATACCTCCTTGTGACATCTCTCATCGTATGATGTAATATCATCCAGAGGCCTTTCAGTCCCATTAATTTCAGTGATTGAGATTTCCTATATCCTCTGCCTCCGCTGAAATCGAAACTGAAAAGGAGACGACAATGCTTCCACACTGCTACTAGTGTATGTTGATGTAATGATTATTCTAAATCCAAGTTCTCCCACTGATACTCTTACAAAAATCTACAATTCATCAAGTCTAAAAAACTTTCTTTACATTATAAAATCACACTTTCTTATCCCATACGCTTCATCAGGATTTAAGCAACTTATGTCCTTATTTAATCTCGAGATTATTCGAGGACATAGGAATGATGACATCCTCATCCAATCACTGTTGTATTTATCTTGTAAGCATCCATGAAATATTGATTAAGCAACAATCAAAGTATTATTCCACAATACTGATAGTTATTATCAAATCGTTAGAGCACTTATATGGGTGATGGTGGAATCCTTTCTTGATGCTCTCTGTGTGCGTTGACTTGGTATTGGAAATCGATAAACTATGTCCTTCAATTATAACTTAGTTACAACTTAAAATTTGAAGGTCAGATTCATCAATTTAAATGATTCTTGAACAACGAATTTTGTTTTATGAACTCCAAGTCTCATCCAAGAATGAAATTTTCCTTATCCACATCGAATTCTTGCACAATAAGTCATTCCCCAATTTGCAGGACGTTTTTCTACAAAAAATGGCTTTTAAAGAACTAGCAAAATCTTTGAAACCACTTCGAATTTTTGGAAAATTCCCAACATGAAATTAATTGGGTGTATTTTGCACAAAACCCAGATCGTGAAGTTTCAAAATTCAATACGGTTTGTGCAAAACATGAGCCCGAAATTCATGTCTGTAGATGCCTCTGTTTTAAAATGATTTATATTCTCTCTTGTTACTCTATCTCTTTGCCTTTATATCATAATGTTTCCAAGAATCATTATGTTCCTCGTGAAGTTTTCCCATACTAAACACTTCAAAGATTCCATGTTGTGCATAAACATCATAATGTTGCCTTCATAGGGCATTAGACTGCACTATTTTATATGGAGTATCTACACTCTGACACTTTTCATGTTGGCATATTTGACTGGCAAGTCATATTTGGCCATGTATTTTCTATTGGAGATAGTGGGAGCACCTGGGGCATCTTCAAATTGAATTTTTTATGACTTCCCCAATTTTAAATAAAAACTACAGAATATGGATCAAAGGCAGTAGATACATATTTTACATGCTTCTCAAAATTAAATTCAGTTAAAGCAATTTTTGTGTTAAGGTTGTCACCAACAACATTATCCTCTGTTATGAAACCAGCACACAAAAAGATAGAAAAGATAGATCAACGACTTAGAATTCAGCCTCTTCAAGGGGGCAACCTCCTTTACATTACATAAATCAACAATTCTTGGATGATACAAATGAAAAGACCTCCTTTCTATATATAGGAGTCTAAGGGGTCATAACATAATCAGAGCCGACATAACAATAATAACAATAGTTGGCTTCTATGGGGCACAATAGTAACAATATGGGCACTATATGGGTACATCAATATAATAAGTGGGTTGTACTAATAACAATAAGGGGTTACACTAGTAGTATAGGGGCCTAACATGCCCCTCTCCTTCAAAAGCATTGTCCTCAACACTTGAGTAGTTCTTGATGCTTCTGTATAAAATTCTTGTCCTCCCATGTGGAATCTTCAACAGGTAAGTTCTTCCACTTGATGAGATACTCTGAAATTGATTGATTTCGTAGCTGCCGAATTCTTGTTACTGTGACTGCTCTAGGTTCCAATATGATTTTTCCTTCCTCTTCAATTTCTGGCAATATTGTTTGATTGGGATCTTTTGCAAATTTTGAATAAGTGGCCATACTTCTTCATTCTTCTTCCATTCATCCATTGCTTCGTTTATCCAATCTGGTTGGATAATAGAAATAGCACAAAACAATGCTTCCACATCCTCATCCTTGAAGAGTCTTCCCATTCGGTAAGGTCACCATTTTTTAAGTGCATGTAGTATTGCCAACATTTCCTTCTCATAAATAGCTTGCTTGAGATGTAGCAGTAAAAATAACCAATCACCTACATCAAAACATTTTTCACTACGGTGTTGATCTACCTGTTGTTTTGTTTGATTTTGCACCGAAGTGGCATTATCCTTTAAAATTTGGAGAACTTGTTGTTGATGCTTGATGTGATATTTCACTGCTTGAACCTTTTTCTTCTTGACATGTCCTTCTATGTCTAGAGTTTGAGGAGTGGTAATTTCTTCCAATCCTTTACAAGATATGGTCAGATTCATTTCTTGATTCTCGATGTGATCTTTCACTTGAACATTTTTCTTCTTGACATGTCCTTCTATCTTGATAGTTTGAGGAGTGGTAATTTCGACCAATGAATTACAAGATATGGTTGGATTCATTTCTTCTTTCTCGATGTGATCTTTCACTTCTTGCACCTTTTTCTTTTTGATATGTCCTTTTATCTTGAGAGTTTGAGCAGTGGTAATTCTTGCCAATGCTTTACAAGATATGGTCTGATTCATTTCTTCTTTCTCTGGGGTGGGGTCCTGGCGTATATCTTCTTCTTTTGATGTTTCTTGATCCTTTTCTTCCTCCTCTTCATATTCTATGTAAAATAATTTCTTCTCAGCACACTTATGACCTTTAGTGCATTTTCTATCACAATTGTAACAAAGCCCTTTTTCTCTTTTTTCTTCCAATTGTTGTGGTGTAACCCTTGTAGGTTGTGGAAGGCTAGGAGAAACAACACTTCCATCTTTATAGTTGTGAGAGGTATGCTTCCTGGTTTCCATTATTTTGCTTTCCACTATGTCACAAAGCCCTTTTACTCTTTCCAATTGTTGTGGTGTTGCTCTAAAGAAGGTGTTGCTCTTTGTATCCTCATAATTTGCTATCATTTCCTCTGTGAAAATTGACCACGTAACAAGTTGTTTACGAGAACAAAGCCCTTCATACCATAAAAATCGATCCGGTTCTAAATATGAAGATGTAATACATACCTTTTGTAACAGTGGTACACCATGTAGATCAAAATATTGCTCCATTTGAAGTATCCAATTTACTGGATCCTTGCCATCAAACTTCCTCATCTTGCTTTTTCTTGATTTTAGGAGCTCGATTTTGAAACAACTGTAACTATGTACTTTCGGATCTTTAAGTTCTAAAATCTCTACCTGTAGTAGCCCTCTGTGTCCTCTTTCTAATGCCACCAATCGGATCCAAATTGGATTCTTCAAGAAAGAGTTATGCACAATCTACCAAGATGACCTGATTATAGAACTTTCCAGGAGAGAAAACTTGTATGAAGTGCCATGTGTCACTGTTTCGACCTTTGGGTCTGAAAAATATCTATAGAAAACTATAGTCTATCCTATTTCTGTACCTTTTGACGAAATTTCAATCCAATGCTCAGAGAGAAAGTTATGACGATTTTCCCCAGGTCACCTGTTTGGAATGTAATTCAGGAGTCTACAAAAAGACCAACTTCCTCAGATCATATCTCTGCAAATATAGTGCAAAAAGCTTTGAAATTTGGACCCGAAATTCAGTACGATTGCTTCTCAAATGGGTTTTTTTTTAGCTTCTAAAACATCGCAGAAAAAATGTTATAGCGAAAATTACATGATGACCTGTTTGGAGCAGTGAAACCCTAGAATCCAAAGCTCCGATACCAAATGGTATGAAACTAGCTCACAAAAAGATAGAAAAGATAGATCAACGCCTTAGAATTCAGCCTCTTTGAGGGGGAAACCTCCTTTACATTACATAAATGAACAATTCTTGGATGATACAAATGAAAAGACCTCCTTTCTATATATAGGAGTCTAAGGGGTCATAACATAATTAGAGCCGACATAACAATAATAATGTAAGGGCACAATAATAACAATAGTGGGCTTCTATGGGGCACAATAGTAACAATATGGGTGCTATATGGGTACATCAATATAATAAGTGGGTTGTACTAATAACAATAAGGGGTTACACTAGTAGTATAGGGGCCTAATATCCTCATTGGCCTCTCCAATTCTCTTGCGGTCCAAAAGATGCACCAATGTGGGATTTCTTTACTCCTATTACTTTTTATTCCATATTCAGCTTCTTCCATTGCCTTCTCAAGAGATGACCAAACTATATTGCTAAAAAAAAAACAAAAAATGCCTCCTATGAATAAAGAGCTTTGAAGAGACTTGTGAAGGCTAGCATACCCTTGTGGTCTTTACTTTTGAAACACATGAAAGGGAGCATGTTCACTCATTCCCAAACTTAAATTTTTAAGAATAATTATTAAAATCCATTTCATTTCCCTGACATTTGTTTCATAAAATAGTAGGAAACCTTGCAAATTAGTTGTGCAAAACTCGGCTACAACATCTGGCTCCAGCTGGGAACAACACTTTGAGCTCAAAGTGCTGAGAACTGTAGATCAGTAGCCTCTATTGGGCATGGAGTCATCAATTCCAAAAACCCTAAAATTTGAAAAACTAAAACCTAACATTCTTGAATTTTGAAACCTCTACAAACTTACTTCCAACTGTAACAACGACCTTTATTCATCAACTAAAACCTAAACTGCAAATTGCAACTGAAAATAAATTCTCCTTGGTAGATCTTATTTATGTAGAAATCTCTACCTATTTACAAAACCAATTTTTATCAAGTATAATCAGTTTTCAAATGATACAACTCCACCATTTGAGTACTGGATCTCATACCACTTTGTCCTTGTACTTTGAAAATGATAATAGACATGAGAAACAACAATTGTTCAAAAAAAAAACTGTAATACATACCCCCACATGGATATTCGTTGTTAATTGAAGAAAGCTACCATGTAATCTGCTACACGATCACAAAATCCTTGGTGAAGAACTCCAAAATATTTCTTTGATTCAATAGAAATTTGCTGACATATATGAGAAGAACTTCGTCAACTAGGGGTGCATTTTTCTCTACCATCATAGTGATTTAGGGAATTTATACCATCCCTATTTTTAAATTCTTCAACTCTGAGCTCTTCATGAAAATATTGTTGTGTAATTTTGATAACATTTTCAAATGACAGTCCCATTTTTCCTCTTAAAATAATAACTTATCATTAAATTCTTTTGGAACCTCCTGCTGATAATCTCTTTGCCATTTGCTTGCAAACAAATTTGCGTGGGAACTAGTAACCAAGCCTTCCTCAGAACCATATGAATCATAAATAGGGGCTTTTTAAAAATGGACAAGATAAGTTTTATTTGAAAAAACCTGCAACTGAATACTTTCTTTAGTGATAAAGCCATGTAAGTCATGAGATTTGAAATAATCTTCAAATAATTCAAAGGACAGATCTATGAGCTCTTTTGAAGAGAAAAGAATCCAATTAGAACCTAGGAAAAAATCTAGATTTCTACTTGCCTCAAAACCATCATCTTTGTCAATAAATTCTTTTTCAACCAACTCTTTAATTTGGAAAGATTCAAATAAAGTTTTCTTTGAAAGACACTTACACCTATGCTTCGTAACATATTTTTGAACAATGATTTCTTTACTAGTAGCTTCTTTACATATGGCGAGCCATGACTTGGGTTGTGGTTGTTCAAAAATACCCTATGGTTTCTCATTACATTTGTTCACAGGCAAAGATACTGGAGGACATGCTTTTAATTCTTCCTCTAAATCATCTGTATCATAAATAGGAGCATGCTTGAAATTGACAAAATAAGAGTTGGAAGGATTAATTTGAAATTGAATTTTTTCTTCTTTCATAAGGCTACACAAGTTATGAAAGCAGTGACTGTCTTCAAGAGACTAATCCGGACATTGGCCATATTCCCAGACATGTTTTTGAACAATAATATTTTCATTTCTTGTTCTCTGTGTAAGTCTGAAATTTTATCATTGTTTAGTGCTCCCTTGATTAGCTTTAGGCATGATCAACAAATATTTTTCTTGTGGAGTTGTTAAAGAACAATTTTCTTTTAATTGTTCAACCTCTTTTTTAGAAGAAGATTTCTTCTTATATTCAAAAACCTCTTCACAAATAAATCTACTATGGTCTCCCTAAATGCTTGATACATTATCAACATTCACCATAAATTCTTGAAGTTCTTTCTCATCAATTTCTTCAACAGGATCATCATAACCTTTAAATTTTGTTTGAAAATCGTAATACTCACAATAGTCTTCAAAAAGACACTATTGTGAATATAAAATTCTGCAAAATGAATTATATGTTGCATGGAAAACTTTCAAAGAAGAAATCCTTGAATGAGATAAATCTCTATACCAAATCCTTGCTTCCTAGTCCAAAGAAAACATGAACAACTTCTTCACATCTTCATGAATGATACTCTGTTGCTCCATGCATTCATGAAACTCCCGTAGGTGCTGAGCCAGATCTTCATATTCATTTCCATTGAATCTTGGAAGATACTCATTCCACTCAAGAAGTGTAGGCATATGATGAGGACAACCTGGGATCCTAGTAAAATATAGTGGGGAAACCTTAGTGGCTAAGAATGCATGGATATCCATTAAAGCCCAAAAAAATAAATGCTCAAAGGTAAAAACACAAGGTGAAAATTTTACATCCAACTACTGAAACTTATCACCCTCAAGAATCATCTTCAAACTCTATAAACCCAGGGAAAAATAACTTCATGTCTCCGTAGCCCGACAACGACGCTAAAAAATATTCTACCTTAGGAGACAATTGCTGGTTTTCGGGAAACCAATGCCTGAGAAATTTTGAGATTGGATAAAAAGACTGAAATTAATGGTTGGAAGTACAGGCCATGAAGGCTTGTAACCCAATGTTATGGTTTTGAAACCCTAGATTTCTAAAGAAGAATGGGGAGAGACTATGAGAGTTGCAGGGTGGAGATGTAAAGAAGAAAATGAAGGAGACATATTTTTGGCACATGCAATTAAGAATCTGTACTGCAACTATGTATAAAGAACAATGGATAATGAAGAAGAAAATGAATGAGATTCCTAGATGTGGAGCACTTCATTAAGGGCTTCAAGCTTATTTTTTAATGATTACAACAAAATTTTAATGAGTAAAACAAAGTAAATCCATTAAAAACATAAACTAAAGCACCAACTGCATCTTACACTGTCTAAGAGAGGAAAAGATATATGAATGCTGAGACACATGAGAAAAACAATCACTGCAACACCGATGCTGGAATCAAACTGCATATATTATTCAGGCTTCAAAAGATTCTAGTTTACAATAATCAATCATGAAGATTGGACTCTGAACCCCTAAAAAATCTCATTTCTAACCTCTTATTCTTTCCCCACTCTAACTGTCATGATCAGTTTAAAAAAAATGATTTTTGAAACAATTTCCAAATTATTGCCTCTTAAAAAGGTTCTTTAATAACGGAATTACAAATAATTATATATATATATATATATATATATATATATATATATATATATATATATATATATATATATATATATATATATATATATATATATACATATAGATATATATACATATAGATATATATATATATATATATATATATATTATAAAATAATATACATATATAACATTTTTTAAAATCTCTCCTTTCGATATTAATGCAATACACATAATACAATATGTGTTTCCAGCCTTTGATTAGCTCAGGTCACATTAAATAAAATTTAATTGAAAATATAAGAGAGGGGCCAAAGCTTAAGCGTTGCTGGAGATAATAATAGATGTAAATGGCACATGGGTCCCATTGTCATGTCAGAAAAGCCACATACAACTTTTGAAAACCACAAACTGCTTACAGGAGCACATGTAGCGGTTTCTGAAAAGGAGAGGAGTTCTACCGTAATGAATAATAACCATCAATCTTATGATGGGTGGTTTTAAAAAAATGATTTGTTGGATCACATTTCGGTATAAATCCCGTGTAATTTGTGCCACAAGACTTCGTTAATTTAGAGAATTGTTATCATGAACCATCGATGATCTCATTGTGTGAAGAAACATGTAGGGTATTGCGACACTGTATATGGAAGCGATGATTAAGTAACCGATTTTTGCGATTGATATAGGTATGTTGTCCTTCATGAATACCTCCTTGCGGAATCTCTCATCATATCCTGTAATCTGATCTAGAGGCCTTTTAGTCCCATTAATTTTAGTGATTGAGATTTCCTGTATGCTCTACCTTCGCTGAAATTGACACTGAAAAGGAGACGACAATGCTTCCACACCACTCGTAGTGTCTGTTGATGTAATGATTATTCTTAATCCAAGCACTCATGCTGATACTCTTACAAAACCCTATGATTCATCAAGTCTAAACAAATTTCATTACATAATAAAATCGCACTTTTGTATCCCATATGCTTCATCAGGATTGAAGCAACTTATGGCCTTATTTAATCTCTAGATTATTCAAGGACATGGGAATGATGACATCCTTGTGAAATCACTGTTGTATTTATCTTGTAAGCATCCATGAAATATCGATTAAGAAACAATCATAGGATTATTCCACAAGACTGATAGTTATTATCAAAACGTTAGAGAACTTATATCGGTGTTGGTGGAATCCTCTCTTGATGCTCTTTGTGTTGTGGTTAGTCCCCCTCTACGGGGTTTGGGGCAGCACCCCAGGGAATTTTTTTTGAACCCTATATTAGGTTGGGCAGACCTACCTATGTTTTTGTGCATGTTTTTCGCACATGGTTTTGGACGCGATGGTTTTCGGTCCATGGTATTGGATGCTTTGGCATGTATAAATATGTATTGTAACATTGAAAGGAATATAATGAAAAATTAAGCTGGTAGTCCTGGTTTTAAGATCTAGGGGAAAATCTTTGTGTATATGTGTTTTATGTGTTATGCTCTCGCATTGTTTATATTATGTGTTTTACAATTCGTATGCAGGTAATTTTTGTACGGGGTTAAAACCTACATTTGGTATTGGAGCTGTTTTGGCTTCAAGGGGATGCCTTTATTGCTGAGGGGTTTCGCTCACGCCTATGGTAGACCCTGTTCAGTGGGAGATATGCAGGATCGATTCTGGTGGTGAAAGAAGATGGTGAGTAGTGGAAAGATAGAGATCGAGAAATTTAATGGTCAGAGTTTTGAGTTGTGGAAACTCAAGATGGAGGATCTGTTGGTGGATAAATATCAGTGGATCACGGTAGATTTGGGTACTTAACCAAAGGGGGTGTCCGATGAAGAAGGGAAGAAGCTGGATCGGAAGGCAAAGAGCATAATACGATTGCGTGTCTCAAATTCAGCATTGATGAATGTATCAGGGGAAGCTACAGCTAAGGCTTTGTGGGACAAGTTAGGGACTCTATACCAATCTAAGTGTTTAGTGAATAAACTGTTGCTACAGAAAAAGATGTATAACTTGAGGATGAAAGATGGAGACTCGTGATAGAGCATCTGAACGCATTTAATACTGTGGTAAGTAAGTTATTATGTGTTGATATTAAAATTTTAGATGAAGATAAGTGCATAATTTTGTTGTGTTCTCTAACAGATTCATGGGATAGTCTGGTTATTGCAATAGGTACTAAACCAAAGGGGGTGTCCGATGAAGAAGGGAAGAAGCTGGATCAGAAGGCAAAGAGCATAATACGATTGTGTGTCTCAAATTCAGAATTGATGAATGTATCAGGGGAAGCTACAGCTAAGGCTTTGTGGGACAAGTTAGGGACTCTATACCAATCTAAGTGTTTAGTGAATAAACTGTTCCTACAGAAAAAGTTGTATAACTTGAGGATGAAAGATGGAGACCCGTGATAGAGCATCTGAACACATTTAATACTGTGGTGAGTAAGTTATTATTTTTTGATATTAAAATTTTAGATGAAGATAAGTGCATCATTTTGTTGTGTTCTCTAACAGATTCATGGGATAGTCTGGTTATTGCAATAGGTAGCAATGCAACTACCTTGCAGTTTGATGAAATAGTCTCATCCTTGCTAACGGAGGAGATGAGATGGAAAAAAAATGGAGAGTCAGAATGGTGATGCCTTGTCTGTACAAGGACAGTCCCAGAACATAAACAAAAATAAGTCATCGAGTGGGAGATCTAAATCTAGAGGGAGATCTAAATCTCTAGGAAAACCTGTAAAGGTGGTTTGCTAGAAATGTAGAAATGAAGGGCACTACAAAAGGGACTATAAATCTAAAGCCCCTGACAAAGGAAAGGGATTTGATGATGCTCCTTTTGCACAGGCGAAAACCACCTCAGATGAAAGTGGGGATGTGTACTTGGCTTCTTCAAGCACACATGTAGATCATGAGGCATGGTTGATTGACTCAGGTGCATCCTTTCACTTCACTCCCCATAGAGAGTGGTTCTGCGAGTATGAGAAATACGATGGTGGTGATGTCTTCTTAGGGGATGATAGGAAGGCTAGAATCGTTGGTCACGGAAAAGTAAAGTTGAAGTTGCAAGGTGGAAGGGTTAGAACACTTCCGGGTGTTCTGCATATTCCTGCATTGGCCAGAAATCTGATTTCTGTAAGCAAGCTGGATGATGTAGTTGTAAAAACTGTGTTCGAGAAGGATACCTACAAGATGGTTTGGGGAGCACTGGTATTGATGCAGGGAGTTTGGATTGGAACTTTGTACAAGTTGCAAGGTAGCACTATTGTTGATGGGTGTAACAGTTCTGTGGTTCCTGAAAGTGGAGTAGAAAATCTAGTGGTCTATGGAGAGAAGACCATGCTATGGAATCAAAGGCTTAGACATATTGGAGAGAAGGGCCTTTGAATACTTCATGGTAAAGTTATGGTAGAAGGTATGAGTAATAGCTCTCTGGACTTTGATTTCCGTGACAATTGTGTATATGGGAAGCAGAATCGGGTGAGTTTCCCCTCTGGTGGTAAGAGGGCGAGACAGATATTAGAGCTTGTGCACAGTGATGTGTTTGGACCTGTCAAGGTTCCATCACTCTGTAAGTCTGTGTATTATGTATCATTTATATATGACTTCTCAAGGAATACATGGATATATTTCCTTAAGAAGAAATCTGAAGTCTTTGACAGGTTTAAAGAATTTAAGGATTTGGTGGAAAACCAGACAAAGAAGAAGATAAAGGTGCTAAGGATAGATAACGGTGGAGAATTTTGCAGTAAGGAATTTGAAGAATTTTGTAAGAAGTGTGGTATAGCACAGTAGAAGACTACTCCATATACACCTAGGCAAAATGGAGTTGTAGAAAGAATGAACAAGATGTTGATGGAAAGGGCAAGAAGCATGCTCAATGGTGTCAAGTTAGGACAAGAATTCTAGGCAGAGGCGGTGGAGACAACATGTTACCTGGTCAATAGATCACCTTCATCAGCGTTGGAGGATAAGACTCAACAAGAGGTATGGACTGGTAAGAAACCCTCTCTTTCACATCTGAGGGTATTTGGATGTCATGCATATGTACATGTTCCAAAGGAGAAAAGAACCAAGTTGGATAGTAAATCTGAAAAGTGCATCTTTATTGGGTGTAACGATGGTTTAAAGGGTTATAAGCTTTGGAACCCAATAACAAGGAAGGTTGTGTACAACCAAGATGTGGTATTCAAAGAGGTGAAAGATGTTATTAAACATGAAGTCCAACCAAAGTAACCTGAGAAGATAGAGTTTGAGCTTAAGGAGGAAGAATCAGACTCTACAACAGAAGAGGAATTAGAAGATGAAGAGCCACAAACTCCGGGTGTGAGAAGATCAGTTCAAGAAAGAAGGCAGCCATAAAAGTATAGTCCATCTGATTTCTGTTCAAATTTTTCTTTATCTATTATTGACGATGATCCTAGAACTGTGAAGGAAGCAGTAGATTCAGAGGATGGAAAACTCTAGAAAGAGGCCATGGTTGATGAAATGGCATCTTTGCACAAAAATAAGGCTTGGGATCTAGTGGAGTTGCCGGCTAGAAGGAAACCCATTGGCAGCAAATGGGTGTTTAAGAAGAAGACAAATGAAGAAGGAAAGGTGGAGAAATACAAAGCTTGGTTGGTAGCAAAAGGTTATTCCCAGGTGCCGAGAATTGATTTTGGTGATATTTTTTCCCCTGTTTCCAATCGAGCTTGTTGGATTGTATGGGCCTGACCCAGGTTCAGAGGTGATTTAGCCAAGAAAATCCTGGTACTACTAGCCATTTCGGCAACAGCCCATGGAGCATGGACTGAGGTCTCACCTGAAGTAGTATGGGAGGGTGCTAGAACTAGGTTTCCGCACCCTGGGGATATTTGATAGGCTTCTGGAGGTCCACAATTTGACCCTGCATACATGTCACTACATGCACTTGTTATTCCTTCGCAACATATGATGTTGTTTCCACGCAGCCCTACTCGGGGCGCAACCCGTATAATACCCAAGTTCCTTGCTATTTAATCTGTTATTACCAAATTACTTTACTTGTGTGTGTAAGAATAATGATTATTACAGCATATTCAACAATCATATCAATGCACACGATAAATAAACCAATATAAACGAAAATAAGGCAATGTACAGCAAATACACAGAAATAAGAATCAACTTCTCTTTATTAATCTTCAATCTCGATTACAGACTTGACATTGCCCTGTGCACTCAGCTGTAGGGGTCCGCGCACTTAGCTGCAGACTCTACTAGGCCTCTGTGCACTCAGCTGCAGAGCCTCTTCCTACTACTATGACCCAATACACTTAGAATCTTACTCTAAGCTCAAACCATTTGTATTCTTCTCTCTTATTTCTTCTTCCCTTCACCATCTTTACAACTTAGAGCCTCACTCTATTTATACAATCCCATGGTCCGCAGACCATGGGTAGGCCGACATGACTTTACATTACATTACAATATTTTAGGGCGGACAACCCTATGACTTAACTTATACTTCGCGCTCCATGCTCGCAATTCACGGAGTCTTACAAAACCTTTGACCAAAACTTGGGCTTTGAGCCCCAAAACATGTTGTGGGGGGATTCCATGCCCAACAGGCCCCCAACACAATCATCGTGACTCGTCCCAAGTCACTCTGCTGGTGCGGTGACCTTGGCGCGGAGCCCCGCCAACTGGTCCCGTACTGCTTGGAGGTCCGCGACGCACTGTTCTGCAGTTTGCTGGACCTGCTGCATTCTTGCTTCTTAATCATTTGCGTCTAAATCGTGTCCTTTCTTTGGTACCAGCTTCTGGTGCGTGTGTTTATAGTCCCGCGCCCTTGTCCATCTCCTTGGGTCATGAAGACTATGTTGCGGCTGGCTAGTCAGAGAGTCGGCCCACCCATGCAGGGTTTCAAGCAGCTACTGTTTACTTTACTTGTGAAGGGTTCTCCATTGAGTTTGACTAGCTGGACCACGCCTCCGTCTTTGACCTCCTTTACCACATATGGTCCTAGCCAATGCATTCTGAATTTTCCCGGAAATGTTTCAAACTTACTGTCATACAGTAGCACTAAGTCATTTACCTTGAAGGTGTGCAACTTGATATGGCGGTCGTGCTAGGCCTTTTCACGCTGCTTTTGTACCTATTGGTGAAATCCAGCCAGAAACCGTTCTTCCTTGAGTTCTTCTAATTGTGCAAGCCTTTCTTCTAGAGCTTCGCGGTCCATCATGCCTGTGAGCACTGCTATTCGCAGACTGGGAACAATGTATTCCATCGGCATGACAGCTTCCGTACCATAGACCAATCGGAAGGGTGTATGTCCTGTCAATTTCTTTCACGTTGTCCTATATGCCCATAACACAGTAGGTACGCATAGGTCCTAGTCATTCCGCTGTGCGTTACATACTTTGGTCAGCGCAATCTCTAGTATTTTATTGAATGCCTCTATTGTCCCATTGGCCTATGGGTGGTACAGTGTACTTTTCTGGTGATACACCTTGAACTCTTCTGTGAGCATGCTGATGGTTTCATTCAGGAAATGTGTTCCGCGATCACTCATTAAGATTTTCGAACAGCCAAATTGTGTCAACACGTTTTCAAACAAAAACTTTGCAGTCGTAGCGACCGTGCAGTCCTTGACCAGCTGCGCTTCCGCCCATCGTATCAGGTACTCTGTCGCGGTGATGATGTAGCACGCACCAATCTTTCCTTGAGGTTTGATCAAGCCCACAAAGTCGATTGCCCATTTCTCAAACAACTACAGTGTCATTTGGGGATTTAGTGGCATCTCGTCCCTTTGTGATGGTTTTCCCATCCTTTGACATATATCGTAGGCCTTACAGTGCACTTTCGAATCCTGGTTCAGCGTCGGCTACCATAACCCTGTGCGAAGAATCTTTTGTGTGGTTGCGCGGCCTGCATAGTGTCCTCTTGCAGCGCCCCCATGTGCTTTCGCGAGGATCTGACCTCGTTCAAATTCAGGTATGTATCTTCGTAATATCTCATCGTTGCCCATCTTGTAGAGGTGCCCCGCGATGACAAAAAAGCCTATCGCACACACCACCAATTCCTTCTTCTGTTGGATTGAGTACTCCTTCGGCGTAGTCCTAGTTGTTAAAAAATGGATTATATCTTCGAAGTGTCCGTCCGCGATGTGTACTACAAAGAGCTGTGCATCAGGTAGTCCCTCCTCCAAATTTGTTGGTTCCTCGCTTGTCTCAATTCGTGACAAGTGGTCTGGTCCTACGTTTAAGCGTCTTGACTTGACTATGACCTCAAAATCATATTCTTGAAACAGTAAAAGCCATATTCATATTCAGCCCCCCAACAGAGGCTTGTTCACCAAGTATTTCAACGCGGAGTGGTCGGTATACATCTTGAAATGTCCTCCAAGTAAATAGTGTTAGTATTTTTGGAGTGCATACACCATTTCCAACCCCTCACACTTGGTGGTAGAGTAGTTCTTTTCTACTTTGGACAACCTTCGACTCGCAAACGTGATCGGGTGATCTACACCCGACACACCTTCATGTGTCAGTACGGTTCCCAACGCAATACACAACGCATCAAAATGTACATGAAATTCCACGTCCCATTTCGGGAAGACCAAGATCGGAGTGGAGGCCAGTTTCCCCTCTAGGACATCCAAACTCTTCTTGCAATCATCATTCCAGCAATATGTAACATATTTTTTCAATATCTTTTCCATCAGCGCAGTTATTTGGGCATAACTTTTGATGAACTTCCTATAGTATCCAGTGTGTCTCAAGGTAGCACGCAGTTTTTTAACACTTTGTGGTGCTTCTAAATTTAGGATAACGACAATCTTTGCAGGGTCCACCATTAGTCCTTGTTTGCAGACCACATGTCCCAATAGGTTTCTAAAGGGAATGAGGAATGTGCACTTCTTAAGGTTCAGCACAATGTGGTGTCGGCGGCAAGTATCTAGCATCAAGCATAAGCTCGCTACATGATGCTTAACTAATCCAAAGATAGTCCAATCATCCAGATAGACCTTCAAAAATTTGTGGATGTATCCTTTGAACGCGGCTACCACAATGCGCGAAAATATAGCTAGCGCGTTCCTCAGTGCAAACGGCATCACAGTGTATTGAAAGTAGCCCCATTTTGTTGCGAAGGTCATCTTTCTCCTATCTTCCGATGCGATCTTGATCTGGTGGTACCCTGAGAACCCATCCGTGAACGAGTATGCTTCCTAACCGCAAACATTCTCCAGTACTTCATCTGTGAATGGTGTTGGGAATGGATCGTGTACACAGATGTTGTTCAGCTTCCTCAGGTCTATGCATATTCTTATTTCCCCCTTCTGTTTTTTCTCCTGTACTACCATAGGACTCACCCAGTCGGATTCTTCCACTGGTTCAATAATTTTGGCTGTGAGCATTTTGTCTAATTCGCCATGGACCTTTTCTTTATACTTTGGATTCAAGCGGTAAGGTTGCTACTTAACTGGCTTCACGTCGGGTTTCAGGGTGATCTTCATCATCCCTGAATCGCCCATGATCCCTTTTAAGTCTGTAATTTTAGTTATGAACAAGTATTGGTATTCACGGAGTAACTCAACGATTTTATCTACTGTGGCATCATCCCAATAGTCCCCAAGCATCGCGTACTTCGGCTCTGCCTCCGTTCCAATGTTGACCTGCTTCATCTTTAGTGACACAGTGATGTTGGGGTCTTCAAGTGATGGTCTGCAAATATCACGATAGCCTTCCGTTTCTGAAATGTTAATGTTCCGTGGATCCTCATCATCCTCCTCAATATTCATGTTATAACACTCCAGTGTGCTGCTTAACTGTGTCACCCATTCTGGCTGAAGTACGCCCCTTGGCTCTTGTGGTATTTTGAAGATAGCGGCTTTTACTGCTTGTAGTGCATCATCAACAGTATTTGACCAACGATCTTCAAATGTGAATGTTAATAAGAATCCCTTACGCAAGACATCCCATTCACCTGTACCATGGCAGAGCTCTATCTCCATGTACCAATTCATGGGTATGACGTCTAGGGTATGGTAGAATAAATGTACCCATTCATGTTGTGGCTCTTCCCCATAGACCTTGGTCCATTTCGTGAGGTGCATGCGTGGATCATCTCATCCAACATATTTGTCGACTAGCCATATTTTTGGTTGCCCAAATTGTAGACGCATCATTATTCTGCAGTCGTGCCAGTCATAAAAATTTCCTTGATGCGTACCCCACCATCGTGCCGGTGTTGCGCGCAGTGCCCATTTTAGCACATTGAATCACTACTGTTCTGGTACTGTGCTTTCAAATTTGCTCAGAAGTTCATCCACCGCTGAAAATCCATCATATGTCGGCAGCTCCCTTGCCTCTGTCGTCATGCAATGCAGTGATCTAACCATCATGTTGCAATTAAGTGTTGTTACTTTGTGCAGCCTATTTTTCCATCGCTCTATCTCTTTGTCTGAATCTGAAGTGCAGGAGCTTTCGTGCTCCCATGAAATCCTTCCATCTACAGTCGGATTCACCCAATTCTCTCCTTGTGTAGTTATCTTGTAGATACAGTTGAGATCGTCATCACTATCATCGTCACGCATCAGTTCAGTGTATCGTGCTCCTTCGGCTGGATCTAGTGGCACTACCACCCGTAGTGACTTCTTCTCAAAGATCATTTTGCTCTTCTTCAGATTTATGACTTCGTTCATATCGGTGGCCCAGTCTATTCCTAGCAGTGTGGGATAGGTATTGCTGTCATCGACAATCTCTATCACTTCAAAATTTGCCTGCGCGCTCGCACCTTCAATATCGACTGTTACCCCTTGTAATCTTCCCATGGGCAAAACATTCTGTTGGTTCGCCATTCGTAACTGAATAGGGTACCATTGTAGCGCGAGTATGCCCATGTGTTCCCATGTTTTCTTTGGTAGTACATTCGCATCCGAACCCAAACCCAGGATTACTTGATCCATTTCATATTCGCCGATTCGCGCACTGCATGTTTTCCAAGTTTCCAGACCACGCGTGGTTCTCCTGACCCCACGCACCTAGTGATAAGTTCCTGTAGTCCTTTGACTGCCTTGCTGTCGTACAACAGTTTCATGCATGTCTCTAGAAAGGTAGTGAGCATTGAAGGATCCATCCCTAGTTCTAGTTGATCCTTACTACCTGAAGTGGAGGCCTCCGTGAAGCTCTTCTTAGCTTCCATGAATGTCTCCTTCATGCATTCTAAATCAAACTCGGGTTCCTTTGTAGGAGCCTTGCGAACCCACGCACTTTCTTCTGGCTGCTTCCCTTTATCATCTCCCATGGTCATACCACTCCTGAGCATCATGTTTACATTTGGGTCTTCTTCACGCGGCTCAGACCTCATCATCTGTAAATTCTGAGTCGGAGGGGGCTAGAGTACCCCCTTTTCGCACATCCTCGCTATCAATGAAGGGCAGTCTTCTGCCTCATGATCAAACTGAGTATAGTACCGACATGATATTCTTGTCGGGTTTATACAATCACAGGCCCATAATTCCATGGCCCTCCGCAATAGTAACAAATTAGTTGTCTGTGACCCCTACCTGGCCCCCTTCTACCTCGACCCCGACCGCACCCGTGAAACCTAGTGCGCGCCATCCCTGCATTTGGGCCAAGGGCTCATGTTTCATTCTGTGCCCTGTATGCAGGAGTTTGATCCATCATTAGTTCATAGCTTCAGCAGGTGCATTCATCATGTCCTACCAACCTGCAAAAATTACAAAACAATTACTGGGACATCTGCGTATACTTCTGCAACAGATGATAATTATCCATGGTGTGTTTTCCTCCTATCTGGCAGATCGCGTACCATAATGTAGTTGCTCGGCCCTGCCTATGCCTCCGGTCTTAATGGCATCAGCCCTCCTCCTGCCAAGTAGTTCACGAATACTGGACAGTGATCCTTATCGTGCCCTTGGCCTTTGCATTTTATGCACCATACTTCCTCACACACCTCCGGCCAAGGTGTCCTGTCTTGTTTCAAACTTTGCATTTTCAGACACAGATTCAGCGGGTGCACGTGGATTTGTTGGACTCCCAACCCAGGGTATTTTATAGGGGTCTCATGCAATCTCAATGCCATCTCCACCTCTTCGGCCTGGGTGGAAAGTTTTTGATATGACAACATCATCCTTAAGTGTGGCATAAGGGAGGCCACAAACCATGCGCGATGCTGTGCATCTGTTAACGTCATATTGGCTTCGCAGATCATACTCTTCAGCCTTTGATCTAGATCCCAAGGGGTCTCGCCTGGGAGCATCACGATCTCTTTAAACCTAATGATTGATTGTGTTTCTGACTTTGGCCTGCTAAATTCCCTGTTCAGCGTGACCTGGATCTCTGCAATTCCTGCCTTCGGGTGGTCATTAGAATGCTTGATATACCACGTTAATGTGCTCACCTATAGCACGCTCACCTGCATAGCACTTTTAATATTATCATCCATGATGCCCTGTGCTTCCCACTCTTACCATGAACTGGAATTGGTCCGAATCTTCGTTTTCCACTCCTCTGAATACTGGTAGTTTGATCACACTCACCATACTGAACTATGGTGGTGGAGGTGGGGTGGGTGGAGATGAAGGTGAGGAGGGTGAGACGGATGGCGGTGTGGGTGGAGGTGGTAAATGCGGAATGCGTCGTCTTATCAGACTAACCACACTTCTCGAGGAAACTTTCGCGAGATCTTCCTCGCTTTCCTGCAAGGGTGAAATTAAGGGACTGTTTTCCAACTCTTCACTACTTCTGCTTCTGTAGATCTTCCCGCTTTGTGTAGTTCCAAACATTAATTTATTCGCATAACCCGTTTTTCACACAATAGTATCTTAATCCAAGTGTTCAAATATTTAATATACTTACCTCACAGTCCCTTGATAAAACGTCATTCTGCCTCACTGTAGCTGACAGTTGTGTTGACCGTGACCTCAATGATAAATCCTCCTATTATTTGGTCAAGCCAATGGTCCACAGCTCGCGCTATCTTATCTTTTGATGCTTCTAGTTTGCGCACTAATTCCAGAGTCCACACTAATGGTTTGTCGAGCCTACACATTCCCTGGCTATTTGCTAACTTTGCGATCCACTCATACAGTTCAGAAGGAAAGGATGTAAAGAAAATTTCATGGATTTCCATATACAAGTAATGCTCCAACCACTATTCTTTAGACACTCGCAGATTTTTGTTCTCCCGCGCCACGAACTTATGAATCTTCTTGTCCAACCACTCTTCAATTTCTTTCTTCATTAGATTCCAGTGGCACGACATCAGACATCCTTTATGTAGATCCTGGTCTCAGCAATGGAACCATTTGTTGGCTTGTATGGGCCTGACCCAGGTTCAGAGGTGATTTAGCCAAGCAAATCCCGGTACTA
This sequence comes from Pinus tabuliformis, assembly GCA_031772625.1. Classification (NCBI taxonomy): domain Eukaryota; kingdom Viridiplantae; phylum Streptophyta; class Pinopsida; order Pinales; family Pinaceae; genus Pinus; species Pinus tabuliformis. The sequence continues at coordinate 554,487,561 of CM062805.1, read as the reverse complement.
CTGGCCCTTTCGGCAATAGTCCATGGAGCGCGGACTGAGGTCTCACCCAAAGTAGTATGGGAGGGTGCTAGAACCAGGTTTCCGCACCCTGGGGATGTCTGATGGGCTTCTGGAGGTCCGCGGTTTGACCCTACGTGCACATCGCTACGCACACTTGTTATTCCTTCGCAACCTGTGATGTTGTTTCCGTGTAGCCCTACTTGGGGTGCAACCCATATAATACCCAAGTTCCTTGCTATTTAATCTGTTATTACCTGATTACTTAACTTGTGTATGTAAGATTAATGATTATTACAACATATTCAACAATCATATTAGTGCGCACGATAAATAAACCAATATAAATGCAAAGAAGGCAATGTACAACAAATACACAGAAATAAGAATCAACTTCTCTTTATTAATCTTCAATCCCAATTACAGACTCGACATCACCCTACACACTCAGCTACAGGGGTCCGCGCACTCAACTGCGGACTCTACTAGGCCTCTGCGCACTTAGCTGTAGAGCCTCTTCCTACTACTACGACCCAATACACTTAGAATCCTACTCTAAGCTTGAAACATTCGTATTGTTCTCTCTTATTTCTTCTTCCCTTCACCATATTTACAACTTAGAGCCTCACTCTATTTATACAATCCCATGGTCTGCAGACCATGGGTAGGCTGACATGACTTTACATTACATTACAATACTTTAAGGCAGACAACCCTATGACTTAACCTATACTTTGCGCTCCGTGCCTGCAATTTGCGGAGTCTAACAAAACCTTTGACCAAAACTTGGGCTTTGAGCCCCAAAACTTGTTGTGGGGGGATTCCATGCCCAACATAGCTTCTATTAGGTTACTTTTATCTATTGTTGCTGCTTTTGATTTTAAGGTAGAACAGATGGATGTGAAGACAAAATTTCTTCACGGGGATATGGAAGAAGAGATCTACATGAAGCAACTTGAAGGCTTTGCGGTGAAGGGTAAGAAAGAACTGGTATGAAAGTTAAAAAAATCTCTGTATGGGTTAAAACATTCACCAAGGATGTGGTATCAGAAATTTGATAGATTTATATGGGGACTTGGCTTCACTAGAAGCAAAGTAGATCACTGTGTGTATTTTAAATTAATTAGTGACCGTGTTATTTATCTGGTCTTGTATGTGGATGATATGTTGCTGGTTGGAAATGACAAAGAAATTATCTAGGATTTGAAGACCCAATTGTCCTCCAAATTCGACATGAAATATCTTGGTGCTGCAAACTATATTTTGGGCATGGAAATTAAAAGAGATTGGGCAAAGAGGAAGCTTTGGTTAAACTAAAGGAAGTATGTTGAGACAATACTGCAGAGGTTTAATATGCAGGATAGTAGACCAGTGAAGGTTCCTACTCCTGTAGATGTAAAGTTATCTGCTGAACAGTGTCCCAAGGCACAAGAAGAGGAAGAGGACATGTCTCGTGTTCCATATGCTAGTGCAGTTGGTAGCCTGATGTATGAAATGGTCTATACTAGACTAGACATTGCACATGCAGTGGGAGTATTGAGCTGGTTTATGTCAAAACTAGGGAAGGAGCACTATACAACAGTGAAGAGGGTTTTCAGGTATTTGCATGGCACTAGTGATTATGGCTTGTGCTACCAAGGAAGACCATGATTGGATAGAGTGTTGGATATTCATGGCTTTGTTGATGCATACTGGGCTGGAGATATTGATCAGAGAAGATCTACAAGTCGGTATGTGTTTAACCTATTTGGAGGTGTAGTCAGTTGGATGAGTAAGAAACAATTTGTAGTGGCACTATCAACTACAGAGGCAGAATACATGGAAACCACTCATGCAAGCAAGCAAGAAGTTTGGTTGTAGAGATTGTGTTCAAGTATGGGGTTAGTACAGGGAGCTATAAGGATAGATTGTGACAGCCAAAGTGTAATTTTCTTGGCAGAGAACCCTACTTATCATTGAAAGACAAAGCACATCGATGTTCAATATCACTTTGTGAGGGATATGATAGAAGAAAAAAAGGTGTTGCTGGTAAAGGTGGACACTTTGAAGTATACTGCAAAATCATTGACAAAAATTGTGAGCTCTAAGAAGTTATCTTGGTGTAGAGAAACAATGGGCGTTTCAGGGCTTGATAAATGACTAAGCTCTCTTGTGGCCCCCTGTGGAAAGAAAACAACAAGTGGGAGAATATAGAGTTGTTCTATATTCTTTCTATGGTTGGGAAGACCTACCTTTGGTTTTGTGCATGGTTTTTGCACATGGTTTTGGACGCGATGGTTTTTAGTCCATGGTATTGGATGCTTCGGAATGTATAAATATGTATTGTAACATTGGAAGGAATATAATGAAAAATCAAGCTGGTAGTCCTGGTTTTGGGATCCAGGGGAAAATATCTATGTATATGTGTTTTATGTGTTATGCTCTCGGATTGTTTATTTTCTGTGTTTTAGAATTCGTATGCAGGTAATTTTTGTATGGGGTTAAAACCTACATTTGGTATCAGAGTTGTTTTGGCTTCAAGGGGATACCTTTATTACTGAGGGGTTTCGCTTGGGCCTGTGGTAGACCTTGTTTAGGGGGAGATCTGCAGGATCGATTCTGGTGGTGAAAGAAGATGGCAAGCAGTGGAAATATAGAGATCGAGAAATTTATTGGTGAGAGTTTTGAGTTGTGGAAACTCAAGATGGAGGATTTGTTGGTGGATAAAGATTAGTGGATTGCAGTAGATCTGGGTATTAAACAAAAGGGAGTGTCTGATGAAGAATGGAAGAAGTTGGATGAGAAGGCAAAGAGCACAATACGATTGTGTGTCTCAGATTCAGTATTGCTGAATGTATCATGGGAAGCTATGGATAAGGCTTTGTGGGACAAGTTAGGGACTTTTTACCAATCTAAGTCTCTGGTGAATAAACTGTTCCTACGGAAAAAGCTGTATAACATAAGGATGAAATATGGAGACTCATGACAGAGCATCTGAACACATTTAATACTATGGTAAGTAAGTTATTATGTGTTGATATTAAAATTTCAGATGAAGATAAGTGCATCAATTTGTTGTGTTCTCTACCAGATTCATGGGATAGTCTGGTTATTGCAATAGGTAGCAATGCAACTGCCTTGTAGTTTGATGAAATAGTCTCATCCTTGCTGACGGAGGAGATGAGATGGGAAAAAATGGAGAGCCATAATGGTGATGCCTTGTATGTACAAGGACAGTCCCATAACAGAAACAAAAATAAGTCATCGAGTGGGAGATCTAAATCTAGAGGGAGATCTAAATCTCCAGGAAAACCTATAAAGGTGGTTTGCTGGAAATGTGGAAAGGAAGGGAACTACAAAAGGGACTGTAAATCTAAAGCCCTTGACAAAGGAAAGGGATCTGATGATGGTCCTTCTACAGAGGTGAAAACCACCTCAGATGAAGGTGGGGATGTGTACTTGGCTTATTCAAGCACATATGTAGATCATGAGGCATGGTTGATTGACTCAGGTGCATCCTTTCACTTCACTCCCCATAGAGAGTGGTTCTGCAAGTATGAGAAATACAAAGGTGGTGATGTCTTCTTAGGGGATGATAGGAAGGCTAGAATCGTTGGTCATGTAAAAGTAAAGTTGAAGTTGCAAGGTGGAAGGGTTAGAACACTTCCGGGTGTTCTGCATATTACTGCAATGGCCAGAAATCTGATTTCTGTAAGCAAGTTGGATGATGCAGGTGTAAAAATAGTGTTTGAGAAGGATACCTTCAAGATGGTTTGGGGAGCACTGGTATTGGTGTGGGCAGTTTGGATTGGAACTCTGTACAAGCTACAAGGTAGCAATGTTGTTGATGGGTGCAACAGTTCTGTGGTTCCTGAAAGTCGATCAGAAAATCTAGTGGTCTCTGGAGAGAAGACAATGCTGTGGCATCAAAGGCTTGGACGTATTGGAGAGAAGGGCCTTTGAATACTTCATGGTAAAGGTATGGTAGAAGGTATGAGTAATAGCTCTCTGGATTTTGATTTCCATGAAAATTGTGTATATGGGAAGCAGAATCGGGTGAGTTTCCCCTCTGGTGGTAAGAGGGCGAGACAGATATTAGAGCTTGTGCACAGTGATGTGTTTGGACCTGTGAAGGTTCCATCACTCGGTAAGTCTGTGTACTATGTATCATTTATAGATGACTTCTCAAGGAATACATGGATATATTTCGTTAAGAAGAAATCTTAAGTCTTTTACAGGTTTAAAGAATTTAAGGCTCTGGTGGAAAACCAGACAGAGAAGAAGATAAAGGTGCTGAGGACGGATAACGGTGGAGAATTTTTCAATAAGGAATTTGAAGAATTTTGTAAGAAGTGTGGTATAGCACGGTAGAAGACTACTCCATATACACCTGGGAAAAATGGAGTTCCAAAAAGAATGAACAAGACATTGATGGAAAGGGCAAGAAGCATGCTCAGTGGTGCCGAATGGAGACAACATGTTACCTAGTCAATAGATCACCTTCATCAGTGTTGGAGGATAAGACTCAACAAGAGGTATGGATTGGTAAGAAACCCTCTCTTTCACATCTGAGGGTATTTGGGTGTCATGCATATGTACAAGTTCCAAAGGAGAAAAGAACCAAGTTGGATAGTAAATCTGAAAAGTGCATCTTTATTGGGTATAACGATGGTTTAAAGGGTTATAAGCTTTGGAACCCAGTAACAAGGAAGGTTGTGTACAACCAAGATGTGGTGTTCAGGGAGGTGAAAGGTGTTATTAAACATGAAGTCCAACCAAAGGAACCTGAGAAGATAGAGTTTGAGCTTAAGGAGGAAGAATCAGACTCTACAGTAGAAGAGGAATTAGAAGATGAAGAGCCACAAACTCCGGGTGATCAGTTCAAGAAAGAAGGCAGCCAGAAAAGTATAGTCCATCTACTTTCTGTTCAAATTTCTCTTTATCTATTACTGATGATGATCCCAGAACTGTGAAGGAAGCAGTAGATTCAGAGGATGGAAAACTCTAGAAAGAGTCCATGGTTGATGAAATGTCATCTTTGCACAAAAATAAGGCTTGGGATCTGGTGGAGTTGCCAGTTGGAAGGAAACCCATTGGCAGAAAATGGGTGTTCAAGAAGAAGACAAATGAAGAAGGAAAGGTGGAGAAATACAAAGCTTGGTTGGTAGCAAAAGGTCATTCTCAGGTGTTGGGAATTGATTTTAGTGATATTTTTTCTCCTATTGCCAAGGTAGCTTCTATTAGATTACTTTTATCTGTTGTTGTTGCTTTTGATTTTGAGGTAGAATAGATGGATGTGAAGACAACATTTCTTCACGGGGATATGGAATAAGAGATCTACATGAAGCAACCTGAAGGCTTTGCGGTGAAGGGTAAGAAAGAACTACTATGCAAGTTAAAAAAATCTCTGTATGGGTTAAAATAGTCACCAAGGATGTGGTATCAGAAATTTGATACATTTATACGGGGACTTGGCTTCACTAGAAGCAAAGCAGATCACTATGTGTATTTTAAATTAATTAGTGACCGTGTTATTTATCTGGTGTTGTATGTGGATGATATGTTTCTTGTTGGGAATGACAAAGAAATTATCCAGGATTTGAAGACCCAATTGTCCTCCAAATTTTACATGAAAGATCTTGGTGCTGCAAACTATATTTTGGAGATGGAAATTAAAAGAGACCGGGAAAAGAGGAAGCTCTGGTTAAACCAGAGGAAGTATGTCGAGACAATACTGCAAAGGTTTAATATGCAGTATAGTAGATCAGTGAAGGTTCCTATTCCTGTAGGTGTAAATTTATCTACTGAACAATGTTCCAAGGCACAAGAAGAGGAAGAGGACATGTTCCATGTTCCATATGCTAGTGTAGTCGGTAGCCTGATGTATGCAATGGTCTGTACTAGACTAGACATTGCACATGCAGTGGGAGTATTGAGCAGGTTTATGTCAAAACCAGGGAAGGAGCACTGGACAACAGTGAAGCGGGTTTGCAGGTATTTGCATGGCACTAGTGATTATGGTTTGTGCTACCAAGGAATACCATGATTGGACAAAGTTTTGGATATTCATGGCTTTGTTGATGCAGACTGGGATGGAGATATGGATCAGAGAAGATCTACAAGTGGGTATGTGTTTAACCTATTTGGAGGTGCAGTCAGTTGGATGAGTAAGAAACAATCTATAGTGGCACTATCAACTACAGAGGTAGAATACATGGCAGCCACTCATGCAAGCAAGGAAGAAGTTTGGTTGTAGAGATTGTGTTCAAGTATGGGGTTAGTACAGGGAGCTATAAGGATAGACTATGAAAGCCAAAGTGCAATTTTCTTGGCAAAGAACCTTGCTTATCATTGAAAGACAAAGCACATTGATGTTCAGTATCACTTTGTGAGGGATATGATAGAAGAAAAGAAGGTGTTGCTGGTAAAGGTGGACACTTTGAAGAATACTACAAAAGCGTTGGCAAAAATTGTGAGCTCTGACAAGTTCTCTTGGTGTAGAGAAACAATGGGCATTTCAGGACTTGATAAATGACTAAGTTCTCTTATCGCCCCCTGTGGAAAGAAAACAACAAGTGGGAGAATATTGGGTTGTTCTATATTCTTTCTATGGTTGGGTACCTATGGTTTTGTGCATGGTTTTCGCACATGGTTTTGGACTCTATGGTTTTTGGTCCATGGTATTGGATGCTTTAGCATGTATAAATATGTATTGTAACATTGAAAGGAATATAATGAAAAATCAAGCTGGTATTCCTGGTTTTGGGATCCAGGGGAAAATCTCTGTGTATATGTGTTTTATGTGTTATGCTCTCGCATTGTTTATTTTCTATGTTTTAGAATTCATATGAAGGTAATTTCTGTAACCTACACTCTGTGCACACTGACTTGGTGTTGGAAATCGATAAACTATGTCCTTCAATTATAACTCAATTATAACTTAAAATTTGAAGGTCAGATTCACCAATTTAAATGATTCTTGAAAATTGAATTTTTTTTATGAACTCCAAGTCTCATCCAAGAAAGAAATTTTCCTTATGCACATCAAAGTCCAGCGCATAAAGTCATTCCCCAATTTGTAGGACGTTTTTCTTCAAAAATGGCTTTTAAAGAACTGGCAAAATATCTGACACCACTTCGAATTTTTGGAAAATTCTCACGACGAAATTAATTGGGTGTATTTTGTAAAAAGCCCAGATCGTGAAGTTTCAAAATTCAACACGGTTTGTGCAAAACATGAGCCCAAAATTCATGTCCTATATATGCCTGTGTTTTAAAATGATTTCTATTCTCTCCTATTACTCTGTCTCTTTGCCTTTCTATCATAATGTTTCCAAGGATCATTATGTTCCTCGTGAAGGTTTCCCATACTACACACTTCAAATATGCCATGTTGTGCATCAACATCATAATGTTGGCTTCATAGGGCATTAGACTGCACTATTTTATATCGAGTATCTACACTCTGACACTTTTCATGCTGGCATATTTGACAGGCAAGTCATATTTGGCCATGTATTCTCTACTAGAGAAAGTGGGAGCACCTGGGGCATCTTCAAATTGATTTTTTTTATGATTTCCCCAATTTGAAATAAAAACTACAAAATATGGATCATAGGCAGTAGATACATATTTTACATGCTTCTCAAAATTAATTTCAGTTAAAGCAATTTATGTGTTAAGGTCGTCACCAACAACATTATCCTCACTAGCCTCTCCAATGCTCTTGCAGTCCAACAGATGCACCAATGTGGGATTTCTTTACCCCTATTACTTTATATTCCATATTCATCTTCTACCATTGCCTTCTCAAGAGATGACCAAACTATATTGCTAAAAAAAACAACAAAAGCAACCTCCTATGAATAAAGATCTCTGAAGAGACTTGTGAAGGCTAGCATACCCTTGTGGTATTTACTTTTGAAACACATGAAAGGGAGCATGTTCACCTAGTCCCGGCTTTAATTTTTTAACAATAATTAGTAAAATCCATTTCATTTCTCTGACATTTGTTTCATAAAATAGTAGGAAACCTTGCAAATTAGTTGTGCAAAACTTGGCCACAACAGACCAGTTATTGCAACTGCTCTGAAATCAAAAGCTATTTTTCAATTTATCCAAGTTCTCTTTTGGTGTGGAATAAGTCAATTATTTTGGACACATTGTGGGTTGTGAAGGAGTGAGGGTTGATTTGAAAAAGATTCAAGAAACGCAAGATTGGCTGCAACCAAAAACCTTGAAGAGTTTGAGGGGATTCTTGGGTCTCACTAGCTACTATAAAAAATTCATCAGTAATTATGGATGCATTTCTAGACCCATCACTAATCTTATCAAGAAAAAATCATTTCTCTGGACTGATGTAGCTCAACAGGCCTTCTTGGCTCTCAAACAGGCCATGTGCTCCACTCCCGTATTGGCCCTACCCGACTTCACCAAATATTTTGTGATTGAATGTGATGCTTCAGTTACAGGTATTGGCATTTTATTAATGCAGGAAGGTAGACCATTGGATTTCACTAGGAAACAACTCAATGGAAAACATCTCGGTCAATCCACTTATGAGAAAGAAGTGATGGCCATCTTACATGTAGTAGACACCTGACAACCATACTTGTTGGGGAGATGTTTCCAAATCGGCACAGACCATCAAAGCCTAAACTATTTTCTGGAGTAACATCTATCATTTCCACAGAAAAATAAATGGCTTGAAAAAATGTTGGGATATGATTATGAGATGATTTACAAGAAAGGGCATGATAATGTAGTGGTTGATGCTTTATCACGCCAATTTGAGGATGAGAGCACCCTGCTATCAATCTCTCTACCCATACCATATTGGATTGAAGAGGCCTGCAAGGAATGGTTCTCCCACCCCTCTCTTTCCCAACTCATTAATAACTTAAGAGATGATCCTAATTCCTTAGCAGACTACTCTTGGAAGGATGAGATTCTTCGCTACAAGGATCGAGTAGTTATATCACCAGCCTCCACCCTCAAAACCTGCATCTTGGATGAGTTGCACTCATCTCCAATTGTAGGACATTCTGACTTTTAGAAGACTTATGCTCATGCACGTCGTTCTTTCTTTTGGACTGGCATGAAAAATGACATTCTTACTTTTGTAGTTGAATGTGATGTGTGCCAACGCAACAAATGGGAAACAATCAAGTTACCGGGAACCTTACAACCATTGCCACTCCCTGCTTCTGTCTGGATGGATATTTCCATGGATTTCATCACTTGTGTCCGAAAGTCAGGAAACAAATAAGTTATCATGGTGGTTGCAGACATACTTTCTAAATATGCTCATTTTTGCACTCTACCACACACATTTACCCCCACTTTGGTGGCTCAAGTTTTATTGGACTAGATATTCAAACTACATGGCATGCTGACTTCCATTGTTTATGATTGTGACCCCACTTTAACCAACAAATTTTGGCAGGAATGTTTCAAGATATAGGGCACACAACTCCAAATAAGTACCACCTATCATCCCCAAACCAACAGTCAAATAGAAGCATTCGACAAATGTTTGGAGACCTATCTGAGGTGCTTCACATCAGAAAATCAACATCAATGGGTATAGTGGCTACCTTTAGCTGAATGGTGGTATAGTACTAAATACCATGAAGCCACCAAGATGACTCCATATGAGGCAGTGTATGGCCAACTCCCACCTTCACCTATTTCTTAGATCCTTGGATGTTCTAAAGTACAGGTAGTTGATTAACTCCTAAAAAATTGTTCCGCCATGATCGCTCACCTCAAAGATAATTTACATCAAGCTTAGAACCAAATGAAGCAGTAAGATGACCAAAATCATTCTAAGCACTCATTTCAAGAAGGAGATTAGCTATTCTTGTGACTCCAACCATATAAGAAAACATATCTCAAAGAAAAGGGTTGCTAGAAACTAGCAACAAAATCCTATGGGCATTATTATATAGTTTAGCGCATAGGAGTAGTCACCTACAAACTAGGCTTGCCACCTACTACAAAAATCCATTTGTTCTCCCATGTATCATGCCTCAAGAAAGTGGTGGGGAACACTTGCAGAGTTCAAAAAATTCTATCTAAATTGGATGAGGAAGTCTCACTTTGGTTCTGACTAGAACAAGCCCTCGATATGCGTGAAATACATCTCCCCGACTGCATAATCAAGGAAGTCCTCATCAAGTGGAAAGATACCTCTCAAGAAGATGCGACCTGGGAACCGACCACTATTATTTAGTAGTTTTCACAGCTTCAGCCTTGAGGAAAAGGCTACTTTTGATGGGGGAGGGCATGTTAGGGTCCAACCCTAACCCATTTATTTATGTAATAAGCTCAATGGGCTGATTTAGAGTCATAGTTAGTTAGAGAGTCAATAAAGCCCACATTAATAATTGTAAGTGGTTGATCCACATTAGAGAAAAGGGACCACAGTTAGTTGTAAATGGGCCATAGTTAATAAATAAAGTGGTTAACCCGTGTTATGAAAGGTACCACTAGTAGTTAGGGTTTTGGATGTCATTTAGCTATAAATAGTCTTAGTTAGTAATGGAAAGATCATCGAGTCTTGTTGTAATTAAGCTATACTCTGTTGGAGGTTTCCCCCTCGAAGAGGCAAGTGAACATTGAATCTATTTCTAAATAATAAAACACTTTGTAGTTTTTTTCATTTCATGTGATGATTCTGTGTTTTGGGCTATATTTCTTTGTATTTCTAGTATTTGTATTTCTAGTATTCTAGATTTCTCGCAAGTCAAGAGCATACCAACACATCTAACTCACATTAAGAAAATTGTTCTTGAGACCTTCTACATACAACACATTTTGAGCCTTCATATTTTCATCAAGATTGACTATGCCTTTTCCCTTAATTCTTGTTGGAGCATTGTTTCCAATGGTAACATTGTTCCCTCTATATTTTTCTTTTAGTGAAAATAATTTACTCTTATCCCCTCTCGTGTGCTTAGAAAAACCATTATCTACATACCATCTACTTTCTTGGTCATCCACTGACAAGACGAGTCCACACTCCATGGTTTTCTCAACCTTTTGTTTCCAACTCTTCTTGTATTTTGAGAAATTTAGCTCCCAATAATATTGTAATTTAGAAGGGCATTCAAACCTACTTCTGCATTCACTTTCCTTGTGCCCAAAATTATTTCATTTGAAGCATTCAACTTCATCCATCAAGGGAGAGAAAGGATTTCTATTCTTGGGAAGTGAGTTTTGAGCTCTAGAGTTCTGATAATTTATGTATCTTAAATTTTCATCTCTTTAAACCTTGACTCTTTTACAATTAATAAATTTATGTCCAAAGATATTACATTTATAGAAATGACCATAAAAAAAATTTGGGTACCTGAATTTGGAGAATTGACGAGTTTGAGTTAGTCGTGGGTGCCTTTGTCATTCTGTTGATTGGTTCATTTCTCTATAGTGTGAATGTTTTGTGATGTTAGAATTATTGTTCCAATGTTGAGTTCCTGTGTAGCTTGATTTTTGTTTATCTTCATCAATTCTTCCTTGAAGCACCTTTGCATAGCTCTAGGTGTCTTCAAATCCTGTGGACTGAAAACTTGTCTTTCCCATAGAAGACTTATGTGATTCAGATTATCCCAGGAATGTCTTGTTCTCTAGAGGCCTTTGACTGCTCAAAATGTGGTTTAACTTCTTTGTGCCTTCAACAATTTTTTTTTTTCTAGATCCTTCTCAGTCTCTAATCTCTCTAGTTGTCCTGATGATGGATCCCGGTTGGGATTCGAAACGTTGGCAGAAAAAAGTTCTTACTGTGGATTCTTCGGTGACTAATTAAAAAAAAAAATAAAAAAATTCTCCTCCCTTTCAAGAATCAAATCATTTATAACTTCTCCCTTTTATTTTTATTCCTCTAACTTAAATTTCAGGGACAAAATCTCTTCTTTACATGGTTCAAAGATCATCTCCTCGTTTTTCTTAACAAACTCCCGCTTTAAGAGTATATTCTCCTCCTCTAGCTTTTTACATGTTTTTTGTTTTTCCTCTAATCAGAGAGCTAAGATATCTATACTTTTAATGGATTATTCAAGTTTTTCTCTTTGATAAATGAAGTCCTTATTGTCTAATTTATACATACCTTCTTCAACATGCAACAACTTCTCTTCTAGTTGTTTGTTACTTCTTCTAGTCTTCTTTAACTCATCAACGACACTAGTGATCTCCTCTTAAAGATCAACTACTCCTTCCTCTTCCTCATAGTTTGAGACATTTTGGTTCTTGGAATCATCTTCGAGTGCCATAAGAAAACATTCATTAGACTCACCTTTTGAAGAATACAAACCATCAGTTTTTGGTCCAGAGCTGTCCTTTTTGGAGCAGAGCCCCTTCTTCTTAAAGGACTTCCTTTAATGAAATTTTTAATATTTATCTTTGGGATTTTGGTATTTTTCCTTTCTTGAATTTTCTTTATAAGGAAAATTAGAAGTGAAATTTCCAATTCTACCACACTCAAAGCATTTGAAGAGAAGATTTCCTTTATACTTTCCCTAATCACGTTTTGGTTTCTTGGTAAAGTGAGCCAACTCTTGATTAGATTCACAACTAGAAAAATCTCGATGGTCTTTGTGTTCTTTTCATTCTTAGACACCTTGAAAGATTCCTCCTCTGGTTTAGCCTTCTCTTTGCCTACTCTCATCTCATATGCAATGAAATACCAAGTAGCTAGTCCATTGTAATACTTTTCAACTCTGTCATTAACTCGATGGTTAAGATCTTGGCATTGAATCTCATAAGCAAATATCTCAAAACCTTTTGAAAAAATACTTCTTCTTTGATAGGTTCACCAATTCCTCTAATCATATTGGTTACTTCATGAACTTTGAGGAAATACTCTACTATACTCTGTTCTTCACTCATTCTCAAGCTCTCGAACCTCATTCTAAATACTTGAAGTTTGGCTTGCTTATCTTTCTCATATCCTTCATGGCTCTGATTAAGCTTGTCCCAAACTTCCTTGATTGACTTACAATGCATAACATTCACAAGTTCGGATTGACTAAGACCAAAGAGAATGGATTACTTGTCCTTTGTATTATTTCCATACACATTTTTACCATATGCATCTATAGGAGGGACTGCAGGGACAACATAATCTACTAGCATGGAGGTCCAAACATCTATTTAAGCCCTAGGGACATGAGATAGGCTTCCATCCTGCCTTTCCAAAAAGCATAGTTTTTCCCATCAAAGTCTGGTATCTTACTTGAGTAAGCATCCCGACTCTCGTGTATAGGCATGATTCCTTATAGATCTACCTTCCAATGGTTAAAATGTTCCTGAAGGAACTTGGCTCTAATACCAATTGATAGAATAAGGAATACTGAGTTGGCGGGGGGGGTGAATAAGAAATTAGTAAGGTATTTGACTCTTAAACTCAATTCTTATTTTCTCCTTTTATCTTGGAAATTACTTATGTGAGTGTTCATAACACAATACATAGGCAACAATGTAAACTATTCACATGAACACACAAACTATCATATTGAGTAGCATGCATAGATTGAAAAAAGAATTTTATGTGGAAATCCAAAGGGACAAAACAACCAATATATGTGTTGTTATGATGTAATTTAAGCTCCTTCTTAATTACATCAATTTGTTTGAGAGCACAAACTCACAGGATGCCACAATTTTCCAAGAGGTATCAACCTCTTATGAATGCAGACCACCGCCTTCTTTAGCCAATTGTTCTAGTTTTCATACAATTTTTAGACAGAGAAAACTGAAGCATATTAATATCACAAAGAAATATAAATACGTGGTCAGTTGTTCCACACATAACCATCCTCCTTGCTTTGTAGTCCTACTACACACTTCACTACTCCATCTGCTATTATCTCAGCCTTCAGTTTCTCTATGTGATTATTAGTTCCTGGCCAACATATCCCTTTTGTTCTCTCACTTGCAACAATCCACACTCTTCACTAAGCATACAAAAATGCTTCCCCTTTTTGGAAAACTAATTGTTTCTAAATTTTGTTCCTCTACAACACAAAGAACAGTGTAGTCCCTACTATCAATCACAAACTATCCAAGAGCATACTTCTACATGACTACCCATTATGTTTTTGCATCGAATTAGCTAGCCACTGTAGCTGCATTAAACATTAAAATGAGCACATGTGTGTTTCTCCATATTGAGAATTACATATCAGTCAAGCTACACACTACAATAAGGATCTCCATGGTTATTAATTACTTACAGAGCTCATATTGTACTTCATGCATGGCCCTCTGAGCTATGGTCAAAGCTTCTACACTCAACATTCTTTTCAATTGAATTCATTGTATCAAACAAGGAATCTAAGACATGGATTATTTTATTCAAGAAAGGCTCCATTAATTATTCTTCACATCATGGTCCTTTGCAGTCTTATTTTCCTGTACTGGTCAATCACCCATTATCGCTCATTAAAATAGTGTATGCCATCGTCACCAGTTCTTAATTCTAGCTGCAAAACCATTAAAGTGTCTTCCTGATTCAATTAAGGCTAATAAAAAATTTTCCATTGCCGTTAATTCACAGATCTAGTTGTCGAACCATTCAAGCCTTTACCATAACTGTGGTGCAATGCCACATATGGCACACCTGCTAAATATGGAGGAGATCAAAGTTTTCAAACCATATGTCCATTAAACTCCAAAGCCATTTATAATAGGCCCACAAATATTTTTTTCATTAAAAAAGATCGAACACCCTTAGTCACATTAACACGTGATACCACTACAAAATAGCTCTTGGGAACCTCTTTGAATTGTAGCCCCAAGGAATTAATCTACGTGCCTCAAACCTTTCCTGCTCTTAGTCACATGGCACCCACAGAACCAAGTCCTGGGCCAACCTTATCCTCCAACCCTCTCCTCTGTGATTACACATCAAGGTGGGTCCACATGTTGCATGCATTAGCCAATCAAAATATTTTCGACATGACGTGTATTGCCACCACGATGCCTTACTATCTTGGCACCTTTTTCTTTGTATTTGGTCCAAAGTCCTTTAAAAACTTTTCCACGGTTCGTTTACTTTATTAATAGCTTGAAGGCCATTGGTCACTAAAACACACAAAAACCACCACAAAACCAAGACCTAGGTGTGCCTGGCATTATTTGACAAAACCATCCAATGTTGGAAAAATTTCCGTTTCTTGACTCTTTTATCCCAGCGAAATCTCCCAATGCTCCTTTGTTTTTCTCGAGGTAAGCCTTATGGGCTTATGTGTTCTATGAGTCTTCTCAACGCCTCTTTAATTGAACATATTCTCTAATGCATCCACCCTTTTGTCTCGACACCTAGTTAGTCCACTTATCCCTCTCTATGCTCCTAAAAATATTATGGGGTCAGGCCTCAGGGATGATGTGTCTCGGTGGGAATTTTGCTGCTCTTATGGACCAATCACAAACCTCCAGGGATGAGCTATTAAGTGGAGGGCTCCTACTTCTCTCTCCTCAAATTATCATTGGTAAGACACTCAAAATCTTTTTTCAACACAACCTACCAACTCATCCTAGCCCCGAGTCACCAACATTTTTAATATGTGTGCTTCTACAAACCTATGGGAAATACTTCTTCGGGATGAGTTGTAACAGGTTCCACCACCGACCAATCAAAATTTTCTCTATTGCTACTATGTGAGCCACATTTTCCCAAACCTTTTTTTATTAGCTTCACTTAAATATTTTGACATGTTTGGAAAACACGACACAATTGGTCACCACTTTGACCCTACTACATATTTATCTTTTGTAAGTTTGACTTTTAGGGCACCTGACTTTGACTAGTAATAACTCTTGATCCATGAGGCCATTTGTGTACTTCAATATATTTTTGGAAATATGTTTCTTAGCACTAACCAACTATGCCACTTGTAGAATCTTCTGAGCTAATCTCCTAAGGAAAAAAATGGCTTCAAATCATTGGAATTCCCAACCATCATAGGTATACTATTTTATCTTCTTACCTCATCATGATACTATGATGGTTCTCTACCAAAGACTACAAAAACCATAGGGCTCCCCCTGTACTTAACACACCATGCATTTGTCTAATTTCTCATTTGACATCAATGACAACACTATGCTCAACAACACTGTGTCAAATGTGTCCAACATAGCTGAAGTTTTCGTTTTGAACTTAACCTTTAAAATCATGCCTTTACATAATTTATTATGAAACTAGATCACAAAAACAAAAGAAAAGGTAGATCAACGACTTGAAAATAATCCCCTTCGAGGGAGAAACATCCTTTTACATCACATAAATGAATAATTCTTGGATGATACAAACAAAAAGACCTGCTTGGTATATATAGGAGCCTAAGGGGTCACAATATAATCAGGACCTACATAAAATAGTAATGTAAGGGCTCAATAATAACAATAGTGGGCTTTTATGGGGAACAAAAATAACAATATGGGGGCTACATGGGGCACAACAATAGTAATATGGTGGTACACTAGTATTATAGGGACCTAACATAAGTCTCACAGCATGAACATACATAATTCTTTTCTCTGTAATCAAAATGTGTAGTGTGCAAGCAGTTAATAGCATTGAGGAGGGAAATGCGTGAGGAAAATTGCAAAAAAAGAAATTGTGCAGAGGAGTAGGTGTACAGAAGAAGTGTTGTGGGAAATGGATGCATGCATAAGAATTTTTTGGAGGCAAAAAATGTGTGCAGTTGTGCGGAAGTGCAAATATGTTCGACAGAGAAAGTGTTGTTCAAAACAAGGATGCGTAGAGTTTAAGGATGTGTAGAGTTAAGTGAAATGTGTGTGGAGGTAAAGCATGTGTACAGGTAAAAGGTCAAGTATCATTTGACTCTTCCCACAATATTGTAGAAGCATGAAGTGAAAATATTTTATGTTTTACTTCGATGCATGCAAGAAAAATATAGAAGCGAAAATAGTAAATTTGCTTTAAATTGACATAAATTATTTAATTGGAAGAATTTATTAAATTTTCAATACTCCACTTAGAAATATTTCCAATGTTATTTATATAAAAATTAAGTGTAAAGTCAGTAATAACAGTTAATGTCTATATGTCTGTGTTATAAGTATTCATGCTTAAAAAATCCTACTAACTCAAATGTTGGTTGAAGTAAGGGATGTGTGGAATAAGGAACGTGCGGAGGTAGAAGGGTAAGTTCCATTTCTCTGAGCAAGGTGGGATCAAATTCCAAATATTTAATTTATAATCATGTTGACAAAGATACCCAACTATTTAGACTTGGGTGTAAATGTTAAATAATGAAGTTGTGATAAATAAATTAAGAACATGTAATGCATATGCTACAATTTATACAAGAAGTCCATATTTGCACAACCCTTAAACAAATATACATAAAATAAGTTTAATAGTGAATAATAAAATTTGGGTCCATTATGTATACATTAACATAATTAGAAACAACAACCACAACAACAAGAACTCAAACCAGACTTAAAATCAATACTATACATAGAACACACATATGAGACTCAAAACTCCTATCAAATGTTTATATTCATATTAATCAACAACAAAATATTAGATATAATATAAAAGGTAAGAGAAGTTATTGGAAAAATCATGGTCATTTAATACTTTTATACACTATCATAGGATTCAGTTCCATACAAGAGTTCATACAAAATGTTATCTCAGAATTCTTTACAACATTCGTGAGAAGACTTAGAATATACAAAATAGATGAGACTATATTGTAAAAGAGTAATCAAGGATCTCAAGTATTTTTTATGTCGACAATGATATTGTCCATTGAAATGGTAAAGGTTCTAATTAGTGAGAATCCACGTAACAAGAAAATAGTCTCTGAGATGTTTTTTTTTATATATTCTACAAAGGATATCTAAGGAAGTTTTTGGAAGAACTGTTGAAGAAGATCCCTTGTAAGGGTGCAATCTAGCTTTCCATATACGTCCTTGATTTTACACATCAAATTATGTTCGTAAGAAAATAATATTTTGCCACAACAGTTTGTGTAATAAAGCATGTTATCTACTGGACACTCATTGCAGAATGGCTTGTGTCGTGGGACAAACATATCAGTTGGCTTGAGATTTATAGTAATTTTCAATAGTTTGTTTGTTGATAGACATACCTTTTTGTTAAATTTATGGTAGATAAATAATGTAAGAAAAAGAAAAAGGAGTAGGGGAAGGATCAAATAATTGCAAAAAACTGAAGAGAAGAATTTTTGTAAAAAGTTAAGATGCAATTGAAAACTTGCCTACACATTTACTTTTGCGACAACATATAAATAAGATTTTGTTTATTCATCATTAAGTGGATCAAAGAAACTCCATAGACATGTATGTATGTTATGTGATCCTTTTGGGCCACTTCGAACAATGTTTTCAAACAGAAGCATGATTACCTTCCTGCTTGCTATATCTTTTTGCAGTTTGGTAAATGTTTGGTTATATTCTTCACCCAAATGCACCTGGTAGAAATTTAAGTGAAAACTTCAATTAGTTGCAACAAAGAGAGCATAAAAATATGAATTATTTTAGCAACAAGAAAAAAAAGGAAGAAGGGAAGAACATATAGGAAAAAAGAAAAGGATAACAAGACACAAAGACTCTACAAAATACCATGGCACTATCATTGTTAATTTCACTGTCTTTGACATATATTTTGAATTGATATTGTTTTGTTGGAATCCAATAACAAGTGTTTCCAAGTTTCCAACTAAATAATTTGTATTCTCTTCTAAAAGAACAAAAACTGTAGTATATGGAGTAAGAATAAATTTTGAATAAAGCATTGGTATTGCCTGAACAATAAACATTAGAGTCAATGATATGAAGTGACTAGTGTCCCCTTTCATATTTGTTTGTTTATTTTTATGATTTCGAATCTTGTTATATGAACATTGCTCCCAACAGAGAAAAAGGACAAGAATTGAGAAATTGGCTTATCACTTATGTTGACAGTTACTATAAGTTGCCCATGTATGTCAATAATATAAACATGTACGACTTGATCCTTTGGTGGTGAGTAAGATGTTACAATAGAAGTAGGCCATATAACACTAAGACATCTCCTTCAAAAGAAAATGTTGAGTTTCCCATGCAAATGTCAATTATGGATGATGCAACCGTCTTTTTTTTTGCTTGGTTGTGAAAAGGAAAAATATTTCTCTTCATGGTTTGTATCTTTATTCTATTTAAAAAACACTAGATAGAAAAAAAAAAAAATTAATGTGAAAATGAAAAGATTGTGTTTTGTTCTTGATTGTGGAAGTAGAAACAACGAACCATTTTCCCATATGGTTGGATTCATTACTACCTATTCCATTATATGCTTTTCGAGATGACATATTTCTCATTGTTACACTTGTAGAAATACAGTCATGAAGAAAATATATTGTATATCAACTATCAAAAAATATATACATGGACCTAGATGTTTTAAACACTGATTGTATAACTTAAACATATCTCAATAATGTACTTAAGTAATGCATATGCAATGTTAAAAATATGTTGTAATTATATGTATATATATATATATATATATATATATATATATATAGATATATATTTATATGTATATAAAAGAGGAATCATTGTTCAAATTTAGTCATTTGCATTAATAAAAAGGTACACAATGCAATAATATTGAGTTGGATATTGAAACACGATTTCTATAAATGCTTTCTTTTGAAAATACACATTGAAAGACTAAAATATATAGTTCAAATGACTATAACTCCAACATTTGATTAACAATTGCTTCAAATTTTATCTAAACATTTTCTTTTCTTAACAATGCCTAACTTTAATAAAATTAATTAGAGGCTTCAACTGTTACAAATGTTAAGGAACATTGAGGCATATAAATAAAATCGTTGAAAAAGATCACTAATTACTGACAACAACAGGTGTATGATGCAACAGATATAACTATATGAGTTTTAATGAGTAAACATTGTTCAACTCAACATATGTATTACAAATTTCCTACGATAGATATTTGAATTCATGTTTTTTTTCTTAATGTGGTTCACGAACATTGAGTGGTCACTACATCCACATGAAAATCTAGGTAGATCAACTTGAAGGGATCTCTTCGTTGACCAAAGTAGCAAGGCCTAACCCCAAGGGAATCGAGGAGATTTGAATTAGTGACCTCCCTATAGGCGAGGTACTTAGCAACATGAACTCAACCAACTGAGCTATCCCTTGAGGCTACAAATATTTGAATTCATTTTACAAAGGTTAATATTGGTACTATTTCATATGATAAAATACAAAATCCCAAACAAGAAAATAAATAATGAGAGAAAAAAAATAATACCTAGAATAAGGGGAGTGATTATCTGTCACTACCTTTAGTTTTTTTTCTCATTCAAATAAGAAACTAAGAAGGTATAATATTGCAACTATTTGTTGCAAAGTTCAATTCATGCATATGCTAGCACAAATTCCATCATTATCACTCCAACATGCATCCAACAAAGTGACTTGAAAACAACTAGGGTCAAGCCTTGTCCAAATATGGTTTATTTGAGATTCTAAGTTTGTAGTATAATTGTGTGTCAATTCATGTAATTGAATTGATTACATATATTCAATTAGTTGCTTTGTACTTTGGATATTTGAATTCATGTCAACATTGAAATCACAAATAATAATCAAGATGCAGTTGCCATGAACAATGTGTAATTTGACTATTGATATTGTTTCAATGATTGTAAATACAAGAGTAAAATGAGCACCATATATGTTAATAATGCAAATTGGTCATATTACATAGATTTGTGACATCACAAGCTCAAATTTTTCATTGCAAAAGTTTTTTCCTTCAAATATGTTTATGTGTTTTTTTATGAAAGTAAGAACACCATGAACAAAGTAGGATAAATTCAAATTGAAGTTAGGAAACTTATGTGCGTTAGATAGGCAATATGTGTGTGTCTCTTGCAAGAAAATAGCCATACTATTCATCATGTCTTCATCTTCTTTAATATCATCAAGATGTACATGCAAGCTAGGCATGTTTAGGGAGACCAATGTAAGTACATTGGTATTTGAAAAATAGTTACGAACGAGATCAAAGTTCCATGATACATTTTCAAGCAAGTGTGTCATTTCTTTGTCTGTTTTTTTGCTAACATGGAATTTTTCATGTGTTAGATTTTGAAGCAATAATAATGAATATAAGGTTTTCACTCGCAAAATAGTTGTGTACACTAAACCATGTGTTATAATGTTACTTGGGTCAAATGCAAGTCCTTTTAAAGTCAAGCCTTGTGCTCTATGTATTGTCCTAGTGTAAAATAGTTGTACTAGAAATTGTCTTCATATTAATTTGCAATGACTTTGCTTCTAGATTATGGTAATAAATTTTTAACACGAAACACAAGTGTCAATGTTTTTTCAATATTTGTACCATATAATTGTTGGAATTTGTTTCTTTATAATTTTCCGATAGATGAATCAAAAAATTATATCCAAACTATAACTTGTCCATTCTCTCCATTTGAAGAATACAATTTCAATATTACATCATCACCATTAACAAGGCCATCTTCGATATCATAGTTTCCAAAATATAATTCAATGAGCATATTTAATTTTACATGTATTTTGCTGGAAGTATCATTGTTTCTCCAAAAGATGCAAAAATTTGTTTGAATGCTTTCAATTTTGTCAAATGATTGAAAGACTATTAACTCTGTATCCACATGTGACAAAATTTGTTCATTGTTTCTTTGCACAACTTTATTTCTATAGAATATATATGAAAAAGTGGATCAATTGGTGGTGCCCTATAACAATAATGATTGACAAATTTTGTGTCAACATCTAACTGGGAATTCAATCTCATTTTGTTTAAAATTGAAACAAAATCTTTGTCTTTTTGATGCATTGTAATATGAAAAACATAGAATTTTACTTTGTCTTGCCAAAAGATATATGACACTCAACTTTTTGAACATCAGGTGTTCAAAGATCAAAGTCTTTGATAGGTTGGGCCTAGTACGAGTCACCACACATTATCAAATCAATATTTCCAAAGTATTTAGCAAGGAAAATTTTAGGGTCTAATATTTGCAAGTGGGCTAATTTTCCATGTTTATATATAAAAAAAAGATTATTCAAATTATATATTTTTTAAAATGATTTACCCAAATTTTTATAGTATAAAATTATTTTACCTGAAAATTTGCCAAAATTTTGTAAAAACTACATAAAATCATTAGAAATTTTAACATTTTTTACAAAACTATAACCAAATAATTTACAATTTTAATATTAGGTACTACGATTCACCAAGAATTCTAAATTTTAAGATAAATTTCCAGTCTTGAAATTTCCCTAATATATAGTAGGGGTATGTTTTATTTCACATAATTGTTTATTAAAATGGTACAAAAATGTACATCAATAACTACAACATGAAGGTATTCAAAATATTTGGAAAATGTAGCCATCTTATCATTGCTTAAAGGAAAGTATCCAGATTTGTTAAAAGGCATGGAAAAGGCAGAGTGCAATGTGACACCACCAAAATTGAAAGTTTATTTTCCTCTATAAGCTGCTATGAATCCATTTAATGTTAGTGGATCATATTCAATTATATTATTTTACATAAACACAAGATATTGGAAGATTTCTCTTGCAACATATGTCTTTCTAATGCCAACATCTTCAGTCAAAATAAGATATATTGGTTCTTAGGGAAACCATTTCTTCTTAATCAAGATATCTTCTACCATTATTGCTTATTCTTTGTTCAATTGTCTTCTTACGCTATATAATTCTTCATCCTCTAGTATATGAAGCTACTTTACAATATGATAAGGTTGATAAACTTATGTGTTCCATTCTATGAAAATAGTGGAGGCCAATATCAATATTTTACTCTTTATATTCTTTACTTTTGTTCAAGAAGAGGCCATTGGAGATTTAATTGTTTTATTCCATCACATCTCTATTAAAATATACACAATCATTTAGTTCAACAAATTTTGATGTGTCATCAAGGTCATTCCATGCTCTAGGAACTATATAAGTGAATGGTAGTTCATTTTGGCTTATGGTTTCTTTTAGGCTAAAATAGACATTCTTCTAACTAGAATACATATGTTTAAAAGAAGATTTTTCAAACCTATATGGTGCATATAGAATCAAATTCTCTTAATAATAGTTGTATAGGAATTTAAGTTCACTATATCTCAAAAATATTATGACAAATGGCACATCACCATCTTTTTGTTTCTTTCCCTTTTTTGTATAACTTGATGCAAACTCTGATAAACAATTGTGTTCAATAGCTAAAGGTTGTTGCAAATAAAAATCAATAATTAAAGCACAAAACACATCCTCTAAATCATATTGTTCTTGTTGCATTTGTTTTGGTCATTTGAGGATAAAAGCCATTTGATATTTAGGAGACATATTAATGAATATACATTTTCTTGAACTTATACACAAAGGAAGGGACAAAAAAATATACATAGCTTGGTGTGTAAACATTTGTTGCAAGTTTAGCAAAGATTTTCCAATCAAGACAATTGTTTGCATAGTAAGAAGGTTTGCTTTCTAATATTTTTCTTAAATATGTTTAAAAACCATTGTCATGGTTTTATCAAGTTTTGTCATGTAAGAGCTATAATATTTGGTTGTTGCATAAGAATCAAGCACAAATTGAGCATCTGTGTTTGCATTCCACTTTTTTGGAATATGATGACAAAACATATTTGTCCATATTATGTCAGTTGGTCTTCTTTTTAGTAAAATCATTATTCATATTAAACTACATTTTATGGAATCAATGTATTCATGCTCAAGAAAAACCAAATCTCTCAAAAAGTTGTCAGACATATATGTTTCATTGTATGTGGTATGTTCTTGCATTTTGGAAATAAGTTTGCAGGTTTTCTTCATTTTCTCATCTATGAACTCAGTTGGTTCACATATAGTTGATTTCCTTAATAGAGGAATGGGAAAATTAAATCTACAATGCACAATTTTTTCCTACAAGACTTTGTATGATGATGATGTTGAATTGTTTTAAGATCATTTGCGAGAATTTGTGAATCACAAGGAAAATATATATCTATAAAGTTCTCTATCTCATCATTTGTATTTCTACCATAGACTGATGCATTTTTTGTCCATAGAAATGCATGGTTATGTTGGCTTCCTCTATTTTGGAATTTTGTTACAAGAAAGCAATATTCACCAAGATACTTCTTATCATGGGAAACTATTTGTCGTAGGGCACCTATCCTATTATTGTAGTAATGTACAAATGTTACTAGATAATTTATTAAGAAGGTTTCAATCATGTTTTCTATTATCTCATTGTAAATAGAAGGGTCTGATCCAAAGGGATCCTACAAAACCCTCTAAGTCTTCTAAAAAATAAAAAAAATCG
Source organism: Pinus tabuliformis (assembly GCA_031772625.1). NCBI lineage: Eukaryota > Viridiplantae > Streptophyta > Pinopsida > Pinales > Pinaceae > Pinus > Pinus tabuliformis. The sequence goes on along the minus strand of CM062805.1, from coordinate 554,463,164 downwards.
CAAAAGAAGAAGTTTTAGAAAATTGGTTTACACTATCGGGAGGGAAAAACAGGAAGGAATCATGGAAAAACAGGCTTATCGACAGTCAAAGGAGCAACGCACAGGAGCCATCGGATCTGGCTGATCAATGGTCCAGATCCGATCGGCAAATCGCAATCAGCGGTGGCAGATGGAGCATATCAGAGGCGACCATATAAATGTTGTGATAGCGATCAGTGGGGTCAATGAGGATCGTCAATCAAGCACGTAGATCGATGACCCAGGTTAACCCATCATATCACATTGGCAGATTACAACGGAGTGCTTTCAATGACTTGGGTGCTCATGCGATATGTGATTGCGACAAATCACATCGCAAAGTCACATTGGAACAACACCACGGAGTGGGGGCCAATACATTCGCAACTTGCGATATATATCTGGACCTGATGGGGTTATGAATGATATTCGATATATTTTGAGGTTTGGGAAACAGGGCTTTCCCATGTATTTTTCGTTTTCGTTAAATATATGAAATACAAAGAACAAAGCGCCGAGTGATGGAACCGGACCCGAAAGGGTTCGTTAATGAAAATATATGTTGTTTCAAGTCCGATATGAGCGGGATTTCATATTTTAATGTATTTTAAGATATAAAAGGGAAATCACGATACAAGCAGGATTTCGGGCAGGCCTGTTATAGACATTTTTGTGCCTCGCATCATGGAGCATGGAATGTCAATAATTACAGGGATCCTCAGTCCCTAAACATGTTGTTCTTACCCCTAAAAGAACAAGGTCATCAAACAACAGCACTTCCAATCAGTTCTCCACCTGAAAACACTTCAAAACAGGCTTATTTTGGATCATGTCAGCTGCTTAACTGAGCTTCTGCGCTGTAATGCAACTGTCCCACTCTGTACCTGCGCTGGAAGTCAAAAGTAATGAAGGCTACCTGCGCTGGGCGAGATTGGCCAAGTGGCACAGTCATCCTGCAAGGTGTCAACTGCCCAGGAAGCTTCCAAACTGACACTTGGTTCATGAGATTCGCCCTGTGATGAGTAAGAGGTACTTGATCACCATGTGTAAGCAAGGATCTCCAAGTGGACTCAAGAACTGAAGATTAACTGAAGAGGGAGAGGACACAAGGCAGCTTCATGTCAGTCTCAAGCTGACTCATCCTTTCTTCTTCTCTCCTATATATAGAGCTCTTCTATGAGGTCTAAGGAGGCTGGAATTTTGTGTAAAGCAAGGAGGTGCTGTTGGATTACAGTTAGAGCTATTGGGTGATTGTTTTACTAGAGGTGAAGAGGAGAGTTCTTGCTGCTGGGGAGGTGCTGCTGGATTGGAGCCATCATTGGTTGTAACCTTCTCAGAACCCTGTTACTTCTATCAATAAAGTTTTGCATGTTCTCCTATATACTTGTATTACATTGATGGATTGTATTTACTTATATATTTGATTCACTCTAATCCATGCATCAGTTATGAGTACATGTATCTTGTAGTTTCCTCTCTTGTTTTGTGCAGGATCTATGTGTAGCTGGACCGGCAAAGAGAGCAAGGAGCTGGGAACAAGAGACAAAGAGAGAGGACAAGGATCAACTAAGAGAAGGACACCAGGTTGGTTAATATTTTCATCCTTCTCTCTGTACTTTCATAAAGGAAAACATCAAAGCTTTACTTTCAGTTGTTGCTAAAGACTGTCACCTTTAGAGTAGGGATAGGGTCATCCGCATCGGATACTTTTCCCCACAACAAACTGGCGACTCCGCTGGGGAGCCTAGTATCTTGTTGGTGTTTGTAGTATTTTGCTATTCATTTCTTGAAGAAAAGAGTACCAAATCGAAAAGCTTTTGACTATATCAAAAGCGAAGTAGAGGGACTGCTACTCTTGCTCATTTGCTGAGAAAATTCAAGATTTGAAGAGCCTATCTACAAAAGACTCTTTACTCTTTATGATAGATCTTCATCCTCTTGATCATCCCTTAGCCTGTACTTGACCTATAGCTTTTTATTTCATCAAAAACAGTGCATTTTTGAGCTTTTTATGACCCGGAATTCTTTGTAGACGAAACTCTCGTGAGTCAGTGCAGGCTGTACACAGGCAGTCTGCATTACAGCGCAGGTACTCCCTTCGGGAACTGCGCTGAGAGTGAAATTGGCAGACTAGAACCTGCGCTGGTCCAGTTAGCCCTTGTCTTGCTCAGTCTTCCTATTGTGTCTTGGCCCTGTTTGCACTTGTTTTTGGCTGATTGCTTGCTGGTTATTGTACTTGCTGTAAGCCACTTCTCCTTGACATTATTCCGCCTCAGTTGTGTGATGAAACTGTGAATGTTCTTTCAGTATTTCTTGTTGCAGTTACAGTTTCCCATTGTGAAAAGCGAACCAGTATAGCTGTGACCTCTTAGATCCTGAACTGTAAAAGTGTCTTTGAGATCTTAAGAGCTAGTTTCATTACTGTTCATGGCTGTTTGAGTTTGTTTGCTTTTCATTTCATGGTTTGAATCTAGACATTTCCTGTGTTTTTAAACAAGTCTATCATAAGGTGTCTTTTTTATTGTGGACAAGCTTGTTTATTTCTACTTGAAATTAGATTCAAAATTATACAACAGTTTCCTTTTTGTCTAGCATCAACATTAAGGATAACGAAAAGAAATACATGCATTGTGCATTTTGCATTTGACTGTATGCTTGACGATTTAAGAAGATGTGCATTTTAGTGTGTGTTCTTTGATCTGTGGAAAAAGTTGTGTCCTTCTTTTCCCTCAAGTAGATTAAGGTTTTCAAAGTTGAAAGATTGAAAAGATTTGCTTCTCATTCTTAGATTGCATATAGGAAGTTGTATATATACATCTCGTGGCGAACCTGAAAGGCAAACTGTTAAGAAAGATCAACATTAAAATAAACTCAATTTACATAACAACGCTTTGGAATTTAACGCAAACATCTAGAGGTCTAGGTAGAGACGTGTTCCGGCGTCGTTAAACATAGTGACTGTCGATCTCTACGAAGGTGGGTGATTCCTCCTGAGAGTCGGTGGCACTAACACGGACTTGAGCTCCCGCGTACCGTCGCGTATATTGGGAGACCCCTATAGGCTTTTATCCTTTATCCTTAGGAAACCGTGTCGGCCGCCCTACTGATCGCGATGCAGTGAACACAGCATTCACGAAGATCGACCACCCGTACCGTAAAACGTATTCTGTGGTTTCGCGAAAGGTTTGGCACACCCTCTGCCTAGATCTCCAGAGCAGTTTCTTTTGGCCTTTTTCAAACTCTATAACTGAAAAAGTCCAACCGAGCATTTGTCACTTCGGGCTCGTTAATACATCGAAGGTGACTAGAGTCATCTTTAGCTTTTTCTCGACTCTTAAAACATGAAAAAGCAAGTTTGTGTCGAAAAGCGTCGTTAATAAAATTTATTTTAAAGCGGAACATAATCACCTGTTATTCCCACGTTGATCTTTCAGTTGAAAAGTATGGAGCCCACCAACCAAGGAAGTAACCTTGGCGGAAGTCCAAATCCCTTCTCCTCTTGGGGAGATGTTGGTGCGCCTCATATGGCTACATTGTCTCTTCCAGGATTGACAATTGGTCTCCCTGTATGGCTCTTTTCAACTAATGTAGTCCAGATCGCCACTAATCCTGAGCAGTCGAATCAACAGTCAGAACAATCTAGAACTACCCACCAGCCTTCCACTTCTTATGATACTTCCTCTGATCCTTCATCTTCGCAAGGTAGAGCCGGCAAAAGTCAGCCTCCCAAGGAGAAGAAGGAAAAGAAGAAGAAAGAAAAGAAGCAGAAGGAGCCTCTGGCGAAGGCGACTGGGGGCAAGAAGAAGAAAGTTGACAAAAACCCACACACAGCACCGACCGGGCCTAAATCGCCATGTGTCATTTGCAAAGGGATCCATTTCCATCGTGATTGTCCTTGTATTCCCCGGATACTAAGGGACTGGTCCCCAAGGTTGCACAATCCGGTAGCGTCAACCTCTGGTTGTCAAGTTGATTGCATTCCGTCAACTAGCGAGAGTGAAGGATGAAGAAGGGGACCAAGATCACCCTGTCTATTGTGTGAAGGTCATCATGCCATCCACAAATGTCCATTCTTAGATGAGGCCAAGAGAGTTTTGGAAAATCGCCCGGTGTCACCGGTGCGACTTCCACCTGGATATCAAAAACTCACGCCTAATCCCTCGATAGTTGAAAATCCGGTTGAACCACTCAAGTGGTCAGCTGAAGTGTCGGTCATTGAGAATGAACCTACTGAATCTAGACTAGACGAAAGTCTAAAGGTCGATACGGCAGTTGGCCCGGTTCTTCCTTCAGAGGTTCCATCGTCCAATGACCCCGTCATTGAAGACCCGTCTTCAAATGACACCGTCGCCGAAGAGTCGTCTTCATGCGACACCCTCACTGATGAGAACAAGGATGACACCATCCAAGTTCTTTTCATCAGCACCGACTCCGATGAGCATCAGGGCAATGCGCCCATTCCTTTATCGCAGGAAGGAACATCATCAGAGTCGTATCGGGCCGTATATTCGGTCCCACCGCCAAGCAACCTGGTTGTATCCTTTGATTGGAATCAACTAGGCAGACCCCGGTTACCAGCCAGTGTACCATTCAGAATCATTGTCCAGATCTATAGAATGATTATGGCAGGTACTATCATTGATGAAGGGGCGTCTGTGAGTATCCTTTCCTCTGTTGCTTGGAAAGCACTGGGTTCCCCGGCGCTTTTACCTGAGTTGAGAAATCTCTCAGGTTTTGATAAAGGAGCCAGTCGACCATTAGGGATCCTCCCCGATGTACCTGTTACATTGAAGAGGAAGACCGTCAGGATGAACGTGTTGGTAGTTCAAGGACCCTTGGATTATAACCTACTCCTTGGACGCGACTATATTTATTGCATGGGAGCGATAGTCTCCTCACTCTTTAGAGTAATGTGTTTTCCACATGAAGGAAAGGTGGTCAAGCTCGTAGACCAACTTTCATTTCCGGGATCTCGCATCGCAAATAGTCAAATACCAATCCTAAATGGTCTGTTCACTCAAGATTCGCCTCCGCCCCCGGTCCTCCTTCCCGATGAGCGCGAGTGATTCGGAAAGAAAGACTAGGACCCAGGGGGCATGCACCCTGGTCTGCTTCGGGCAGAAGAAACTCCGGGTATAAGACAGAATTTCCGCAGAAGAACATGACTAGTCCGTACCCCGTCCGTAGGAAGTGGGGTTGTTCTGGAATAATGATCTTTTGTTAAAGTTATGTGTTTGGGAATCATTCACCTTTGTCTAAAAAAGTGGGCAATGCCCAAGTAGGAATTCCCTTATTACAACAAGTAGTCACCATCTTTAAATTCAAGCCTCGCCCATCAAAACATATGTTTTGAAGGATAAGCAGGGGCAGTCTACTAAGAAGGAGACCGTATTGTTGTGACAGAGGGTAACCATCTTAGGACAACCCAATGATAGGCACCGCCGAAGAAAGAGATTGATCTGCGGCAGCAAATCGAACCGTCTTTGGAATAATAAGAAAGAGGCAAGCCTCCCTCAATAATACCAATGTTTTATCTTTGAGTAGTGTTCTTCTATTGTCATAAATAGCTGTTTGTTAAAAGTGGGCTGACGGGAAGCCTGAGTACTGCGTAAGACCCCTTAAAATAACGAGAAGACAAGTATCGTTAGCATTAGATTAGCAAGATGACAAATAAATGTGAACACCCAAAGAAAAGCAGAAGTAGGGGAGAGGAGGGGCAGCCTCGAAATTCTATCCTATACCTGGGGGCATGCAAACTTTCTGGAGTGCAAGCTAGGGGCGGTTATTTATCTGGTTTTAAGATTAGCCGTGTCCAAACTTGCATGAAAGAAAGCCTGTGGGGCAAAAGTAAAATTTGCTAAAAGTGAGCACAGCTGTGGTAAGGCATAAGCTCTATAAAAATTGGTCCTTACAAGAGGCGTTCTTCATATGACTGGTATATCGAGCAGTTTTAGCATATAGTTCATGCTCGTTAAAAAATAAACGCAAATCCGAGTAGTTTTAGGACTGAATTTATGCTCGTTAAAAAATAGAAAAGTGTGAGCAAAAGTTTCCCTCAGAGTTCAAGCTCATGGAAAAAATGAACCGGTAAATAACCTTTTGAGATCGTAAATTCATCAGCCATAAGAACCTTGATCGTGTTTTCATCCATCACCTCCACTATTCATTTGGCCGATCATTCACTTCCATTTGTGTGTTTACCTCTTTTGAGAAACAGCTGCGAAGAGTGATTTCACCTAGCCATCCTTGCGACACTGCCATGATTGGAAAATTCCAACCTGTACCTGGAATCTGTAGCTATCCCTGTTTATCACTCGTTCCTCAAAAGACGAGTCTTCTTTCAGCTCTTTTCACTGACTCGTAAAATATGAAAAGTTTGCCGAGTTTTGGCCTTCCAGCTCGTTAAATGACCGGAACGCTATCCCTCCTCTAAATTTTAATCTTTTTGGACCTGAGGGATTATTGCACAAAAGGATCGAGCGCTTGTCTTGTTCGGCTCGTTAAAAGTACCGAACAGCCATCCCTTCTGTATTGTTTTATACTTTTTCGGACTTAAGGGATTTGCTGACGAAAAAGGAATCATGGAGTTGACTTTCTGTACCTTTCAGACTCTCTAAAAATGAAAGGACCGAGTTTTCCTTGTCGTTAGACTCGTTAAAATGATTAAATAGCGACAAACTTGTCTTTAGACGAGAACGAGTTTCCCTATCGCTAGGCTCGTTAAATCATAGAGATGGGCTTGCCCGAAGGGCAGGTTATAGAACAAGCATATGTTATCCTCCTCAAGCTTGACAAAAATAAAGAGGTACTGGTCAGAAATGACTGGGGAAAAATTGGGAGAACATTCAAAGTTTAATGGTAGCAAGTCACTCTTGAACATGACACTTTTCCTCCGTATCACATCGGGTTGGGTTGTTTCATTCACCGGTCCTATCACCATGGTCCTCGCCACACCATCCATGTTTGGGGTAATGCTACCGATCCATCGCATCAGTGTCGTTATATGTTCAAGAGGGGTCATTCTGAAAGTGTCAACCGTGTCCCATCCACTGCCATACATTATCCTTCATCCATTCATGATCGCCACCCTGAATCATATGTCACAATTTGTTTTCACCTCCACTAAAGTCATTAGCTCCGTTCCGTGTCATTGATGTGGGATTCATTAAGGCCCTCCTTTGACGGATCGCTTCTTGTCGACTTCAGCTCATTATCCAAGAAGTTGATCTAGGAACACCCCCATCAGTACTTTGAAGCTTGCATGCCTCAATGGCAAGTTTCTCACTTCCGGCGACAGGTATACATCAATGACCTTCGACCAGAAGATTTTGCGTGGCGTTCGACGCCAAGTCCTTTATTCACGCCACGTGAATTGTACTGCAGTACCTTGAGGGTCATCGTCATTATTGGTGATTCCTCTCGCGCTTGTTAACGGTTTACATTATTGACCGGTAATCAAGCGATGTCTTTCCATGTTCGACTTCAGCGCAATTCTCACATGGATCGACTTGTACTTAGAGTGAAGATCGAACAAGTTTGAAGACCCCGGATCTAGTTTCATCCATCCGGGCTGCGATATATATTCAGGAAATATAAAAGCATTTGCCATGTACATCATTGCAGCAGATGATCATCCTACTCAAAGGATGATAATTTCAGCAGAAAATTATCAGTCTATCTTCAGACGATTGTCTGTCATATGTACCAAAATGTATTTATAAAAAGCTGAGCATGGGAATGCCCGCCTCAGCTAGATCATGAGAATAATGATGAATGAAAAATGATGTATTGTATTATATTGTATTACAGGGCACTCTCCTCAGCACTGGAACGAACTTCGGATCCTCTAGATAAAGCATTTCACCCGATAAACGGCCTCATACTTTAGGGGGCAACTGTTATAGACATTTTTGTGCCTCGCATCATGGAGCATGGAATGTCAATAATTACAGGGATCCTCAGTCCCTAAACATGTTGTTCTTACCCCTAAAAGAACAAGGTCATCAAACAACAGCACTTCCAATCAGTTCTCCACCTGAAAACACTTCAAAACAGGCTTATTTTGGATCATGTCAGCTGCTTAACTGAGCTTCTGCGCTGTAATGCAACTGTCCCACTCTGTACCTGCGCTAGAAGTCAAAAGTAATGAAGGCTACCTGCGCTGGGCGAGATTGGCCAAGTGGCACAGTCATCCTGCAAGGTGTCAACTGCCCAGGAAGCTTCCAAACTGACACTTGGTTCATGAGATTCGCCCTGTGATGAGTAAGAGGTACTTGATCACCATGTGTAAGCAAGGATCTCCAAGTGGACTCAAGAACTGAAGATTAACTGAAGAGGGAGAGGACACAAGGCAGCTTCATGTCAGTCTCAAGCTGACTCATCCTTTCTTCTTCTCTCCTATATATAGAGCTCTTCTATGAGGTCTAAGGAGGCTGGAATTTTGTGTAAAGCAAGGAGGTGCTGTTGGATTACAGTTAGAGCTATTGGGTGATTGTTTTACTAGAGGTGAAGAGGAGAGTTCTTGCTGCTGGGGAGGTGCTGCTGGATTGGAGCCATCATTGGTTGTAACCTTCTCAGAACCCTGTTACTTCTATCAATAAAGTTTTGCATGTTCTCCTATATACTTGTATTACATTGATGGATTGTATTTACTTGTATATTTGATTCACTCTAATCCATGCATCAGTTATGAGCACATGTATCTTGTAGTTTCCTCTCTTGTTTTGTGCAGGATCTATGTGTAGCTGGACCGGCAAAGAGAGCAAGGAGCTGGGAACAAGAGACAAAGAGAGAGGACAAGGATCAACTAAGCGAAGGACACCAGGTTGGTTAATCTTTTCATCCTTCTCTCTGTACTTTCATAAAGGAAAACATCAAAGCTTTACTTTCAGTTGTTGCTAAAGACTGTCACCTTTAGAGTAGGGATAGGGTCATCCGCATCGGATACTTTTCCCCACAACAAGGCCAAAGGTGGTAAGTGGTTTGGGCCGGGCTTCGCCCGAATCCATACACTGGATGCCACGTGTCCAGGCTAAGGAGAGAGAAAACCACCCTTATCAGGTAGTTAACCTCCGTACGAAAGAGCTGCCCGAAATGAACCACAACCGTTGGATCTAGATCTCCCAGATCAACGGTGGAGATGCGAGGTCGATATACAGGTAGACTCGATAGGAGTTATATGGTGGAATCGATAACATTTCAAATCCGATAAACGGAAGTTTGGCAAATTTTCACAGTTTTTAGTGTATTTCTTTGTGAACATAGAGAATGCTATTTCTGGGGATTTCAAAGGCTCGATGACCCATTCCGTTATAGAACAGGTGGCCACCATCCCTGAAAGCGTTTAGCAATGATTGCTAACACTCAGAGGGGGATTTGAGCGGACAGAGGTTGGGAAGCCAGAGAGCCTGAGAAGGAGAAATGAACAGACAATGCCAATTGGCTTTAAAGCCACAGACAGAGACCAAACAAAAGTAAGCAATGCTGAGACAGAGAGAAAATAGAGACAGAGAGTCAGTGAAGAGAGTCTGTGTACTCAGAAAGACTTGGGGGATCCAAGTAAAGCCTTGTTGTTTTGTATCTGTTGTGTGAGACTCAAATTGAGCTCACTTTTGTAAAAACTCTGCTTCTAAAGACATAATAGAGAGGCCACCACTAAAGGTTGGACCAGGAGATGTAGCCCAAGAGTTTTGGGTGAACTCCATATTAAACTTGCTGTGTTTATGTGTGTTGTCTATTATGTTTCTTTAACTGCTTCATTGTCTATGTATTTCACAATCTTATCAATCCATTGCACAAAGTAACATAGGCAAGTCCATGCACATGAGTCTGTAATACCTTAATAATTGTCTAAGATTTCATTATCAGATCAAGTGGTATTAGAGCTTTAAGTTTGCTAAGGTTAGGCAAGCTTGTGCTAGATTGTTGAATGCTAACTAGGTCAAAGCTCAAATTAGGAGAAGGATAATTGGTTGAGGCTAACCTGGAAATTAGAAGAGTTTATCCTAGGAGGAAAATGGCAGAAGAAATTCCTTTGGAATCAGAATCTCAGTGCATGGACAGTTTCATGACCATGAGAGCCATGGTAGAAGAGATGTATCGAGAATTTAAGAAAGGTCGAGGTGAAGATACTTCAACCTCCAAACAAGACAAAGGAACCTCTTCTAGATGGCCATTCTGAAGGCAAAGGGAAAGGAAAAGAGCCTCCTCTATCAACACCTCCTTCTGGCCCTTTGATTAAATTAGATGTAAAATTTGATTTGCCAATATATGATGGAGAATTAAATGCAGAAAAGCTAGATAACTGGATTAGACAAATTGATGTATATTGCAGGGTGTAGAACATTGATTCAGAAATGAGAAAGATTCAACTGGCCAACCTTCGCCTTGGAGGAACTGCCCTAGTGTGGTGGGAATGCAGGACCCAAGCTAATTTGAAGAAGCATGGTAAAATTCTTTCTACCTGGAGTGAATTTCTTTCTGCCATTAAAAAAAAATTGTATCCACTAGCTTATATGCAGCAAGCCATGATGAGTTGGCAAACTCTTTGCCAATTAAAGGGGCAAAGTGTACAAAGCTATACCCAAGAATTTAGAAAAAAATCTTTAATTCTAGGCATTTCTCTAGACTTACCTGAAACTTTGTTGAAGTATATAGGTGGTCTACATAGTTATTTGAGGCATACCATTCTCATGTTTAACCCTACTAGCATAGATGAGGTATCAGTTCAGGCTACACATCTAAAGGCTAGAGGCAAGAATGTGAACCCAGAGATTGGGGGATCATCAAAACCCACTGCAAGCAAGAATAAGGAAAAGAGGAAGCAGAAATGGAAAGAGAGGAAGGAAAACGTTGTACAGAAAGACAAAACTTCATGCACTCACTACAAGAAGGATGGACATGATGATGAACATTGCTGGTCTTTGCATCCGGAGCTGAAACCCAAGAAGTTTGATGGAAAGAAGAAGAAGGCTGCTACTGCTATTAAGAAAGATTTGGGGTCAGACTCAGGTGATGAAACAATAGTCACAGCTACAGGTATAAAAGTTAAAAATTTTGAAGCATCTACTAGTAATTCTACACAATCTATTGATAATGAAGAAAATGAGAGGAAAATACATGAGCTTTTTCATATTAGAGTTATTTCCAAGCATCAAAATATTGATACTTTATTTGATAGTGGTTCACAAGTAAACTTGATTTCTGAAGCAATTGTAAAGAAGTTGGGACTGCTAACCACACCTCACAAGAAGCCATATCCATTAGGTTGGGTGTGTGATAAAGCAAAGCTACAAGTGACCAGACAATGTAAACTTAGGTTTGCTTTTGGGTCAACTTTTGTAGATGAGGTTGAGTTAGATATAGTTCCCTTGGATATATGTGGTACTGTTTTGGGAAGTCCTTACTTGTATGATAGAAAAGCCATTTTCTATAGAGCTGAAAATAAGTATCAACTCACAAAAGATGGAATAGAATATATTGTAAGAGCTCATCAGCTCAAAAATAACTACACTCTCATAAACTCAGGGCAGATGAAAAGAATTGTAAATTCATGCAAGCAATTTTTACTAATGGTTGTAAAGGAAAAGACCCCTGATAAAACCAATGCATTTGAAGGCTGTGATGCTAAACAGAAAGCTAATTTAGAAAAAGTTGTTTCAGAATATGATATCCTATTTCAAGAACCTAAAGGTCTGCCACCCAAAAGGGAAATTGTACATGATATTCATTTGCAGCAAGATGCTCCATTGCCTAACATCGGAATGTACAGGTTATCCACTTTAGAGAATGCAGAGATCAAGAAGCAGGTATAGGAGCTGCTCGAGAAAGGGTTCATAAGACCAAGCACATCACCATGCGGATCTCCAATCATGTTGGTGCGAAAGAAAGATGGTTCATGGAGGATATGCACTGATTACAGAGCACTGAATAAAATAACGATCAAGAATCGTTATCCCCTTCCTCGCATAGATGATCTATTAGATCAATTGAAAGAAGTTGTTTACTTTTCCAAGTTGGACTTGCATAGTGGCTACCATCAAGTCAGAGTTACAAAACAAGATGCATGGAAAACTGCTTTCAAAACAAAGCAAGGGCTGTATGAATGGCTAGTTATGCCTTTTGGCTTAACTAATGCTTCTGCCACTTTCATGAGAGTTATGAATAATGTACTCCGACCTTTTATTGATGATTTTGTAATTGTATATTTAGATGACATTCTTGTTTTTAGTAAAACATGGGAAGAACATTTAAAGCATGTAAAGCAGACTCTAGATGTTTTGAAAAGAGAAAATCTCTATGTTAAATTATCAAAGTGTGAATTTGGCAAAACACCTTTGAATTATTTGGGTCATATTGTAGGGGGTGGTGAATTGAAGACAGATCCCTCTAAGGTTGAAGTAACTAAAAGTAGAAAAATTAAAAAAGCATTAAAAAAACTAGGAAAAAAAGAAAAAAAATTAAAACAAACTAAATTAAACAAAAATAGAGAATTAACCCAAAAGAAAAAATTAAAAACTAGTAAAATTAATATTAAAAACATTTAAAAAAAACTAAAAAAATAAAAATAAATTGAAACTACTAAAAAAAAAACTAAAAAAACAGGAAAATTTTAAAAATATATGTCTTTTTAAATTAAAAAAAAAAAAAAATTAAAAAATTAAAAAACATTATAAACGTATACAAATATGTGTTTTTCATTTAAAAAAAAAAATTGATTCTTAATAAAATTTTCATTGTTAATTTAAAAACAAACCAATAAAAACATTAAAATTTTTTTTTTTTTTTGTTTTTAAACAAAATTTTGTGTTTTTATTAAAAAAAAAATTATTAAAAAACGTTTCAATTTTATTTTATTTATTTATTTTTTTAATTTTCAATTTTTTTGTTTTAAATTTTGTTTCTATATTAAAAAAAAAAAAAAAAAAAAAATAACGTGCCCACACCGGACAGCCGGCGGGCGGCTGGCCGATTCCAGGAATCGGCTAGTTGCCCGCCCACTACCCGGTGGGGACGTGGCCGTGGGTGGAGGGCTGCGTGCAACCCCTCCGCCCACAGCCGCGCCCCACAGGGTGGTGGGCGGGCGCGTTAATTTTTTTTTTTTTTTTTTTTAATATAAAAAAAAAAAAAAAGAAAAAAGAAAAAAAAAAGATGTTGAAAATTAAAAAAAAAAAATGAAATTTAATTTTTTTTTTTTTTTTTTAAATAAATAAAAAACATAAAATTTTGTTTAGAAAAAAAATTTTAAATTTTTAATGTTTTTATTTATTTGTTTTTAAATTAACAATGAAAATTTTATAAAAAAACAATTTTTTTTTTTTTAATCAAAAACACATTTTTTTATACGTTTATAATGTTTTTTAATTTTTTTTTTTTTTTTAAAAGACATATTTTTAAAATTTTCATATTTTTTTAGTTTTTTTTTTTAGTAATTTCAGTTTTTTTTTTTTGTTTTTTTTTAAATGTTTTTAATATTAATTTTACTAGTTTTTAAATTTTTTTGGGTTAATTCTCTATTTTTGTTTAATCTAGTTTGTTTTTAATTTTTTGTTTTTTTTTTCCTAGTTTTTTTTAATGTTTTTTTAATTTTTCTATTTTTAGTTACTTAACTTTATATATATATATTTGTAATTTTGTTTTTTTTTTTTCCAAATTCTTTTATGGTTTATGAATATATATATATATATATATATATATATATATATATATATATATATATATATATATATTTTTTTATTTTTTTTGTTTGTCTTTTTTTATATATATTTTTATATTTGTTTTTTTAACTAATCAATATTTAAAAAAAGAAAAATGAAACAACTTGAAAATTCGTTAAGTAATCATAATTTAAAAAAAATTGGAGATAATAAATTTTAAAGTGTGAAAAATAAGTCATTTAAAAAAAAAGTATGCTGCATCAACACGTTGCATCTACACATTTTAAAATCAGCATGAAAATCACTAATATTTAAAAACAAATATTTATATTTGATACATAAGAAAATTTAAAATGTCAAAAATATGCTCCCAACAAAAAGAAGTGTATTCTGTTTAACCACTTTTGAAAATCGTGTCACGTTTTTACTACCCCTACGAAACGGGTAATCGTATCGGTTATTTAAAGTGCTAAAAACTATGCTCTAAAAAAAATATGTGTGTTCTGCATCTCCTCTTTTCAAAATTAGGTCAATTTTTTGCTATCTCTACAAAACGGGTAACAGTATCAGTTCCTGTTTCAAAGTTTACATTGTTTACAAAAGCTAGGAGCTTCCTAGGAGCAACACAATATTGGAGAAAGTTTATTGTTAACTTTTCCTTGATTGCAGCTCCCTTACATGCTTTAACAGGATTGAACAAGGTGTTTCAGTGGGGAGGCAAATAACAGAAAGCCTTCGACACCTTGAAAGAAAAGATTAGTACAGCACTAGTACTAGCATTGCCAAATCTTCAAAGACCATTTGAGATTGAAACAGATGCCAGTGACTATGCCATGGGAGTAGTGTTGATGCAACACGGTAAACCCATATGTTATCATTCTGAGACATTTAATTTTGCAGTAGTTAATTATCCCACATATGATAAAGAATTGTATGCATTAGTACAGAGTGTGAAAAAGTGGAAACATTACTTAATGGGCAAAGAAACAGTTATACGTACTGATCATCAACCACTTCAATATTTACACTCACAAACTAAGTTGCAGAAATCAAGACACTATAGGTGGATGAGTTTTCTACAACAGTTTCATCTAATCATCAGATATAAGAAGGGCATACACAATAAAGTTGTAGATATGTTATCAAGACCAATCATAAATGCATCTACTATACTTAAGCATAACTCAGTATTGCATGAAAGCTACATTGAACAATATGCTCAAGATGTAGATTTTAAAGATGTATATGCAACTTTAAGTCATGGCAAACAAGTAGAAGAATTATATTATCATGTTAAGGACCAACTCTTGTATCATTTGGGAAAGTTATGCATTCCTCAAACTAAAAGAGTTAACATAATCCGAGAAGCACACACTTCTCTAATATCAGGTCATTTTGGTGTAAGTAAAACAGTTGCACAGCTGCAAAGATTTTGCTATTGGCCAATAATGCATGAAACAATTTCTAGATATATTAAAGGGTGTACCATGTGTGCTAAAAGTAAGCCCAGCAATAGAAAAGTAGGCTTGTACACTCCACTTCCAGTTCCTTCTCATCCTTGGGAAAGTGTTTCCATGGACTTTGTTGGGGGACTGCCAAAATCTAGAAAAGTTCATGATTATTTATATGTTATTGTGGACAGGTTCAGCAAAATGTGTATTTTAATACCTTGTAACAAGCAAATTACAGCTGAATAAATAGCAAAGTTGTTCTTTCAGCATGTATGGGTTCATTTTGGGTTACCCACTTCCATTGTATTTGACCGAGATTCTCGATTTTTTGGGAGTTTTGGTCAAGTCTGTGGGAATTGATGGACACCAGACTGAAGAAGAGCACAACCTTTCATCCACAAATAGATGGCCAAATAGAGGTGGTCAACAGGATAGTGATCTAGTTTCTTAGGGGTTATTGCAACAAGCATCCTGAGCTTTCGGATGAACATTTATGTTATGTGCAACATGCTTACAACCGTGCTAAACACTCTTATACACAAAGATCTCCTTTTGAGACTTGTTTTGTTTTACACCAAGGTCTCCCTTGGATTCTTTCTTTAGTAAATACATAACAGTTGATGGACACAGTGATGTGGACAGAGCAACCAAGTTCATTGAACAGATCCAAGAAATTCACCAGGTAGTGCAGGAACAACTGGAACAGAGCCAGGCCAAATACAAGGAAAGGCATCATAAGCATTGAATTGAGCATAGCTTCCAAGTTGGTGATCAAGTCTGGCTGTACATTAGCAAAGACAGAATGTAAGGTGAAGGAAAGAAGCTGAAGCCAATAAGGTATGGGCCTTTCAAGAAACTTGAGAAAATTAGTGAGAATGCTTTCCGCCTTCATTTGGCAGCTTACATGCACATCTATTCAATAGTTAATGTAGAGAACTTGAGACTATTTGAACCTTCATTGATTGAAGATCCCAAAGAGAAAAGTCAATTGCCTTCTATAAATGATGTGTTGCCTGAATATCTCAATGAGTTACAGGAAGATACAGTTTTGGACAGGAAGGTGAGAACTACGCGCAGAGGGGATGTTGAGTACCTCAGAATTGGACTCAAAGGTTCAAAACCAAGTAGTGCAAGATGGATAGAGATTGGACAAGTGAGGAAGCTGTATCCTCACTTGATTGATGCTTAAAAACCAACTTTTGGTGGTCCAAAAGCCTTTTTCAGTGGGAAGGCGTGATCCAAAGGGATCCTAGAAAACCCTCTAAGTCTTCTAAAAAATCAAAAAAATCGCAAAAGAAGAAGTTTTAAAAAATCATATTACATTATCGGGAGGCAAAAACACAAAGGAATCATGGAAAAACAGGCTTATCGGCGGTCAAAGGAGTAATGCACAGGAGCTGTCAGATCTGGCCGATAAACGATCCAGATCCAATCGGTAAATCGCAATCGGCGGTGACAGATGGACCTTATCAAAGGCGACCATATAAATGCTGTGATAACGATTAGCGAGGTCAACGAGGACCATCGATCAAGCACGTAGATTGATGGCCCAGGTTAACCCGCCATATCGCATCGGCAGATTACAACGGAGCGCTTTCAACGGCCTGGGTGCTCATGCGATATGCGATTGTGACAAATCGCATCGTAAAGTCGCATAAGAGCAACACCATAGAGCAGGGGCCAATACATACGCGACTTGCGATATATATCCAGACCCGACGAGGTTATGAACGATATTCGATATATTTTGAGGTTCGGGAAATAGGGATTTTCCCATGTATTTTGCGTTTTTGTTAAATATACAAAATACAAAGAACAAAGAGCCGAGCGATGGAGCCGGACCCGAAAGGGTTTGTTAATGCAATTATATATTGTTTCAAGTCCGATATGAGCAGGATTTCATATTTTAATGTATTTTAAAATATAAAAGGGAAATCACGATACAAGCGGGATTTTGGGCGGGCCAAAGGCGGTAAGTGGTTTGGGCCGGGCTCCACCCAATCCCATACACTAGCTGCCACGTGTCCAGGCTAAGGAGAGAGAAAACCACCCTTATCAGGTGGTTAACCTCCATACGAAAGAGCCACCTGAAATGAACCACAGCTGTTGGATCTGGATCTCCCAGATCAACGGTGGAGATGTGATGTCGATATACAGGCAGACCCGATAGGAGTTATAAGGTAGAATTGATAACATTTCAAATCTGATAAACGAAAGTTTGGCGATTTTTCACAGTCTTTAGTGCATTTCTTTGTGAACACAGAGAATGCTATTTCCGAAGATTTCAAAGGCTCGATGACCCATTCCGTTACAGAACAGGTGGCCACCATCCCTGAAAGTGTTTAGCAATGATTGCTAATGCTTAGAGGGGGATCTGAGAAGACAGAGGTCGGGAAGCCAAGGAGCCCGAGAAGGAGAAATGAACAGATAGCGCCAATTGGATTTAAAGCCATAAACAGAGACCAAACAGAGGCAAGCAGTGTTAAGAAAGAGAGAAAATAGAGATAGAGAGTCAGGGAGGAGAGTCTGTGTACTCAGAAAGACTTGGGGGATATAAGTAAAGCCTTGTTGTTTTGTATCTGTTGTGTGAGACTCAAATGGAGCTCATGTTTGTAAAAAATCTGCTTCTAAAGACATAATAGAGAGGCCACCACTGAAGGCTAGACCAGGAGATGTAGCCCAGGAGTTTTGAGTGAACTCCATATTAAACTTGTTGTGTTTATGTGTGTTGTCTATTATGTTTCTTTAACTGCTTCATTGTCTATGTATTTCACAATCTTATCGATCCATTGCACAAAGTAACACAAGAAAATCCATGCACATGAGTCTATAATACCTTAATAATTGTCTAAGATCTCATTATCAGATCAGGGTCACTTTTATCCTTAATAACTTATATCACATTGAGTAGTGGTTTCCAACAATGATCACCATAGCTAAAGGAAACAACAAAATTTGATAGACCCAATTGTTATATCATTGCATAAAAATTCCAATGCAAACCAAGAAAGTAATATGGGGATGTGCGGATTTTTCTTATGTCCATGTAACCAACTTCTGATTTAAGAATACAATCTAGATTTGGCTTCGACTTAACATCTTTTGCTAATATTTTTTTCCCTTTAGTTGTCCTTTTCTTATTCTTATCCAAACATAGTTGAGAACTTGTATAAGTATAATGCATACTACCTTGTAAAACAATTTTACGATGTGTTATGCAAAGTCATGGTCCTTGTGAAATATTTCCCATTGTGCAATTTATTTGATATGTAAATTTTCTTGTAATATCACCTGCACGTTTTTTTCCATAGAAAAGGGAAGGGAAGCTCATTTTCTTGGAATATTTGTCTTGGAAAATACCCAATGGAATATATACATCACAATGGGAAATGTTTAACTAATTAATTTGAAGTTCATAAATACTATGTGATCACTGAACCCATGCAACCATGTTTTTGTCACTGGCTCTTCGTTGTTGTTATTGATATCTTTGTCTATTTCAATATATATCATAGTTTCTAGTGTATTTGTGGCCTCCAGAAAATTTTCCTCCTTATCTTCATTTATGAAAACCCTCTCCATCCATTAAAGCATGGTTTTTCATAATTGGTACAACACTTTCATGACCATATGCGACCGAACATGATCATACACATAAGTGCTTTTGTTGCAGAGTTTTCTCTTTATCACCACAACAATTCTATCAGTTTCATTGTCATGTGGAAGCACATGTTGAATCTAAGACGTGTCAATGGGAACATTGATTATACCTCTAGTTAGGCCCATTTGTTGACCTCTATATTTCTATCCCAGTTATCGAATTTGCATGAATTGTAAGCGCATTGATACTAGTTGTTCATCTAACATAGTTAATTTGCATACGATGTTGATACTTTTATTGCGTATAATTTCTTGAGGGCATGAAAATATGGGAACCTCACCATGAAGCAATATTTTTTTATAGTTCTTGCAAGTGTATTCATGTTCCATTTCCATGTCCCTAGTTTCAACCTTTTTTGTTTGAAAATAAATCTGTTTATTTGTTATAACATCCTTTCCAAAGAAAGTTCTGTTAGGGTCCTATAATTTTTATAGAATTGCTTGATTATAGCTAATGATTGTTATATTTCGGATATTGTAAATAATATTCCATGTTGTAAATTATTTCCAAAAAGGTCAAAACCTTGAGAAAATAAAAAAATATGCTTGCAAGTCGAAATGCAGCATTAGAGAATAATTAAGTGTGTTTAGATTAAATTAATCACATCATTTAAATGTGATTAAATAAATTGTAATAAGGTGCATATGAAAAAAGTTGTTTTGTCTTATATGGTTAAAGGACACTGCTGTCAGAGCATCGGGATTCCCCACTGATCTCAATCAACGGCTCATATCTTTTTTCGCCCCCCCCCCCCTCTCCATCCTACCTTTACCACTGGGGGGCGGGGGGGGTTCCATAAAGGTAGTTTCTCCCGCTGAGCCCCATCCATATGTGGCGCCTTGCCCACATTTCTCACCTCCCCATTCTATACCACCTACCGATCCCTACCCCCTCCGAAAACTGCTTCCCCCTCATCCCTCTACCGTTGTCCCTACCTGACACCTTTGCCACTCCTATCTCGCTAGGTATCCTCCACCTATTACTCCCATGCCAACGTCCACCCGTCATGTCCCTCCTTATATTCCACTCCTATTCTTCCACTTAGTCATATTTCCGCCAACCATGTGCCTCCATGTCACCTCCCGGCTCCACGTCATATGTCTATTTCATGGTTAGTTAAACTATGTTTTTTCCTATACATCATAGTAATTTCAAACATGGTTTAAAAAAATTGAGAATGAATTTAAAAAATTGGAAAGAGGTTTTTTTTTTATAACATCCTCGTGCACAAAAACCTCTCTCATTTTTTTAACATCTATTACTATTTGGGAGATGCTAATGATTCTTTGAAGGAATAGTTTCCAAAAATTTCTTGTTTTCAGTCAGTGTTTTCAAATGCATTTTTTGAGCAAGTGGAAATCAATTTTCAAAAATGGAAAGAGCTTTTTGTTGCCAACATCATCATTTATGAAAAATTATCTAATGTTTCTAATGGCTACTATGGTTTGTGATATACAAAGGTATTAAAAGATCCTATCTTTCAGAATTTCGGGAGGAAAAAGCTCAAAGATAGTTAGTGACTTGGAGGCCACCTCATCAAATAAGAGTTGTTATCAAATTCGATTTTCTCTTCTCTGTCACCAGAAATCCACAAAGATAGTGCCAAGTAGATTCATTAGTTTTCAATGTCCTATATTTTAGTTCTATTTGTGTAAGACAATTTCAAATATTTGGAAACAAATCTTGATATTTTATCAAGATTTTTTAGTTTAGAATTTGTATAAATACTTCATAGTTTGAAGTAATAGATGTTGATTTCTAAATATAATTTCCTCTGCATATTGTAATTTTTCAAAGTGGCTGGAGCATCAATAATACAAGGACATTTTCACAGGATTCATGTGGTGTACAAAATGGTGATGTGTTTCTTCAGTTTATATGTTTAAACATTGTTTTCCCTTCTCTGTTATTATGAAAATCTTAATTACTTAACATAAACTGTGATGAATAGGACATGTTACATAGAGCACCCTATTTTGGCTGTTAGTAATTTTCATGTTTTCTGCTGAAGTCAAATTAAGGAATTCTTAATTGCTCCTTAATTTCTATTGAATCTTACATTTATGCTATTTCACAATCCATTTAATATTTTGAAAGATCCAAATAGTGCAACCTAGCTTGCCCTGTGAAACTCCTCTAAAATTTGATGCCAAATCCAATTAAATCTTCAGACTCCATAGCCCAATGGAATTATAGCAATTAAATCAACCAAACCATTCAATCAAAACAATCAGCACAGTAATAACTAGCCTAAAATTCACATCAAACATAACTAAATTTTACACAGAGATCCCTCTCTAAAGCTGGCAGGGCTAGATCCCAGCTTCCAAAGTGGTTTTGATGCTGTCCTATGTGTTTAATCCCTGAACCTCAAAAGTACAGAATGACAATAAGTTCGACAACAACATGAGAAATCATAGATAGGAATGTCAACAAATTTTGTTTTTCAGATCCTTTTTCAGTGAGTGTGATAATATTATTTGATTTATACTTTATCTTCCTATCATGAACTAAAACTGATTTTGATTTTCTGTTCATGTTTTTATCATTTTCATTAGTCTTGTTTCTAAGTATTATTCAAAGGGAATTATTTTTGTTTTACATACAATTGTTGATTTTTGAAAGCATTGATGTACTACTCATAATTATGTTGCCTCTATGTTCCAATGGTTCAAAAAAACACTGTGCTATATTTTTTTATACTGAATAACATTAAACGTGACTGACTTGGACTTGTATGAGTTGAATCGAGTCAAAATATCTCCTCTGTCTACAGAACAGGCATTGAATTTCTAACTGAAAAACATAAGGCATCCAGGAAAAAAAAACATCACCTTCTGTTGGCATTATGACACAGATTTGGCGCTATGACACAGGTGTTTTCCTTGATGGCAACTCTCACAGATGACAGATCACAGTTCAGGCTCACAGAATGAAGAAAGAAAGGTATACGCAGGTTCCCATTGACCAAGCCGTGTGTACACGCAGGTTCGCAGACTAAAAGGCGCGTATGCATACACACACACTTTCACGGAAGGAAAGGCGCGTACATGTTGGAAAACTTGGTTTTGGTCCGTGGTATTTGGTCCATGGTATTGTGACCCATGGTATTGGTCCAAGGTATCTTGTCTGAAGTGTTGACCCCAGGTATTTGGACCAAGGTATTGATTCTAAGTGGTTTTGGACCATGGTATTGAGTAAGGCCTAGGACTATAAAAGGAGGAGAAGATCATTAGGCAAAGGCACTTACAAATTGCATATCTAATGAAGAGCAAGATCTAGATTATAGGTTATTGGGTTATGGTGCACAGCTGGATCTGAATCAAGGATGAACCTAAACACTTGATGAAGGATAAGTCCTATTGATGGGTCAAGGTCTTAAGGCTTGAAGAGAAGTATCTTTGTGTGGTTTTGATCTTTTATCTTAATAATTGGCGCATGTCGTAATCTGTAAATATGATGATCTGGGTATATCTGATGTCTGAATAATTGTAAAGGTTAAATCATCATTTACAGATCTGTACGCAGGTTCCTTATAGCAAAGGTGCATATACACGTCGGTTCGACATTTCAAAAGTGTGTATACACAGGTTTGCCTTGATACAAGTGCGTATGCACACAGGTTCGTCACATTGAAGTAGCGTACACCTCATAAAATATGCTTTAGCTTGTTGTTGCAGTGTTTGGGTTCTGTCTTGGGTTCTGGTTACTGTTACTGTATTCTGGTTACAACATTCATAAAAGTGATTGTTTGATTCAGTTTCTGGTTGGTGCAAAGGAGATTGGTTGATGCAGATATATTTGACGTTTGATTGATGTTATTGATGGATCCAGTCTGAAAATTTATGAAACGTGGTCCTTGGAAGAAAAGAGAAGGTTGTAGCCTTCTGTAGGTTAGCGCCTACGTACTAGTACATCAGCTAGTACAAGAGCTAGGGGGTTGTAGTTCCCTTCCAGAAGAAGCTGGAGAACGAGAGAAGGTTGTAGCCTCCTGTAGGTAGAAGCCTGCGTATTGGTATAAGATTGCACCAGTACAAAATATTGTAAAAAGAAGTTTCCTATTAAAACAAAGATAGAGACGATTGCAGCAGGTGGTTTTCACCCACATTGGGTTTGCACCTTATATCTTGTGTTCATGTGTGTGACTGTCTATTTTGTTTTTACTGCTCCTGGTTATTGTTTATATGATTCTGATGCACAGATTAGAGATCAACTTATGAAGAATTAACTAAATTATAACTTTACAGGGTATACACTAGTTTCCTTATATATAGTTGCGTATAAACGTAAGTTTCATTAACTGAAGTAGCGTATATGAATCAGAATATGGAAATGAAACATTATTGACTTGCTAATACTGATTCACCCCCGCTCTCAGTATTATTTCCAACAATTGGTAACAAAGCAGGTCCTTTAAAAGAAGCTTGATCACCTGAAGGAATATCTATCATCATGAGTACCTTCGAAAGAGAGGGATCCATTAGACCACCAATCTTTCATGGGAGAAACTTCATCTATTGGAAGGTAAGAACCACAACCTATCTTCAATCTCTTGGAACAAATGTTTGGGAAATCATGGAAGGAGGATACACATTTCCATCAACAATTCCTACAGATACGACAAGTAAAAAGCAGTATGAAACAAATGCCAAGGCTATCAATACATTATTGGGGAGTCTGTCACAATCAGAATTTGTCAAGGTTATGTAGCTCAAAACCGCAAACTAAATATGGGACAAGATCATTCTAAGCTATGAAGGAGACGATTAGGTTAAATGTGCAAAACTACAATCTCTCATAATTCAATATGAAACTCTCAAAATGCACAATGATGAAAGTATAGCTAATTACTTATTATGTATAGATGAGATTGTTAATCACATGAAAAACTTGGGTGAAGAGATAAAATAAGTTATTGTAGTTGAAAAGGTTTTAAGATCCTTGTCTTCTAAGTTTGAATCAAAAGTTTCTGCCATAGAGGAAAAGCAGAAACTTTAGAGTATTACGATGACACAGCTGCACAAAATTCTAACTTCTTTCGAAATGAGAAAAGGGGGTCCATCAAATATGAGAGAAGCCGCATTCAAAGCTTCAAGAAGAGAAGAACTCAATGAATCAGGACATATTTCAGAAGGAGAGGAAGAAGAAAACTTTGTCAAGATCCTTCAACGGGGTTCTGGAAGATTCAGAGGTAAGCTACCTTTCATAAAGATAAGCTTGATAAAGGTAAGGAATCAACAAAATGGAATAGGAAACAGAATGTAAGTAAGAAGAGCTATTATACGCATGAAGATAGCAATGGTTTATCAAATATTGATGAAGATGAACATGGTAATGACTATAGACTTCTGATGGCTTTTGAGGATGATGATTTCTTTGATGCTTTAGATGAAGATTGTCTTTATGAAGAAATTTCTAAACTTAAAATTTGTTTATAAGAAAATAATGTGATTATAGATACTCTGACATTCCAACTTGTTGAAAGGGAAAAACACAATGAAAAATTAGAATGTGAAATTGTGGGTCTAAGAAAAGATATTGAGAAAACAAAAGCTCTCAATCTCAGATTTGCTAAAGGATCAGAAACTTTAGATGAAATTATCAAAGTGCAGTGTTCTCCTCTGATAAAGATAGGTCTTGGATATACTAAAGAAGCATCTCAAGCACAAAAGCCATCAACCTCCAAAAGCTATCTTGATGTAGCAAGGAGAAGTGAATAGTTTGACAATCGTTAGCAAAGGCATAAAGCAGATCACCAGGTAAATCGGGTTCAATCTACTTCAAGGATGAACAAAAGCTACAACCAACCTCAGGTAAATCATACTCAATTTGCTTCAAGAATGAATGTCAATGGAAACTAAAACCACCAGGTCAGTAGTCTCAGGAATTTCTTTAATGGCCAATGCTTTTCAGGTCATAACTTTGGACACAAAGCTGCTCAATGTGTTGCTTACAAGACCATCATGACAAGAGAAGCATGAAATCAAAGGAATGTGATTGGGATCATGAAAAGGACCTATAATAAATTTTCAGCTCTTGAAAGTGAAATAGAATGCTATATCTATAACAACTTCGGTCATGAATATTCTAAATGTAGGAGTAAATTTTGGCAAACATCTCAGAAGAAGCAAACTTCATTAGGTCCCAAAACATGGAGAAAGAAAGAACCACAAACAAAAAGATGTGGTATAGCCTTGTATGTAGAAGGACAAGAAAATTAGTGGTACATTGACAGTGGATGCTCGAAACACATGACAGGTGATAAAGAAAAACTTCAGTCATATAATGCCTTAGAAAATGAAAAGAAGGTCTCATTTGGACATGACACTCCTGCAGTCATAAAAGTTAAAGGCTCTGTTCTCTTAAAAGAAAAGGTTAAAGCTGGGAATGTTATGTATGTTGATGGTCTAAAGCATAATCTATTGAGTGTCAGTCAAATGTGTGATCAAGGAATTGAGGTAGTATTTCGATCAAATGGATGTGTTGTTCGTGAGCTTGATACGGGAGGAAAAATGATCAAAGGTATAAGAACTCCAAATAACCTATACATACTAAAGGGAGGACAACAACAGTGCTACCTAAGCAAAAATGATGAACACTGGCTATGGCACAGAAGATTGGGGCATCTAAGCTTCTCTCAAATAAGAAAAGCATGCAGATACAAGGCTATTCGTGATCTCCCAGATATCAGCATTCTAAAAAATAAAATATGCAAATCATGTCAATTTGGTAAGCAAACCAAAGCTCATTTCCCTGAGAAGGAAGGATCAGCTAGTAAGCCTCTTTAACTTGTTCATACTGATTTATGTGGTCCATCAAGGAAAAAGTTACCTCGTAGAGAAGAATACTTTATATTGTTCATTGACGACTTTTCCAGAATGTGTTGGATAGGACTTCTAAAGCATAAATATGAAGCATTTGAAAAGTTCAAAGCCTTCAAAGCGTTGGTTGAAAATGAATCAGATCGCAAAATCAAATGCCTCAAGTCTAATCGAGGAGGGGAATTTACCTCAGATGAATTCTTCAACTTTTGTGAAGAACATGGAATAAAAAGGGAATTCTCTACTGCAAGGACTCCTCAGCAAAATGGAGTGGTAGAAAGAATGAACAGAATTGTTCAACAAATGGCTCGTGCCATGCTAGATGAGTCTAGAACTCCTACAACCTTCTGGGGTGAAGCTGCATTTGTTGCTGTCACTATTCTCAACAAAACAAACATTCGGGTAAACAGCACTCAAACTCCACATGAACTTTGGTATGGTAAGACTCCTACTGTAAAATACTTCAAAGTTTTTGGAAGAAAATGTTACATCAAAAGGATTGATGAAAACCTTGGCAAGTTTGAACATAGAGCAGATGAAGGCATTCTCCTTGGTTACTCTTCCCGAAGTAAAGGATATAAGTGTTATAATAAAAGACTTGGAAAATTGTTGAAAGTATTGATGTTGTGGTTGATGAAGCAGGCGAAAATCCAAAGCAGGTAAAAACCGAAGATTATGAAGAAGATGAGGATTATCCCTCCACATCAAATCAAACTAATTCTGAAGAAGAAACGAATGAGGCACCAGAATAACAGATAACGGTAGAAGAAAAGACTCCATCCAGGTATGTGTAGAAAAATCATCCAGAGACTCAAATTTTGGGACAAAAAGAGGCAAGTGTGCAGACAAGAAGAACTATTACAGAAGCTTCAAGCTATCTAGCATTACTTTCCACCATCGAACCTCAAAATGTACATGAAGCATGCAAAGATGAATGTTGGGTCAAGGCCATGAATGAAGAGCTTGAGCAAATTGAAAAGAATAATACTTGGGAATTAGTTCCTAGACCTCATGATAAGAATATCATAGGAACCAAATGGATATTCAAAAACAAGCTGAATGAAAATGGAGAAGTTATTAGAAACAAGGCTAGACTTGTTTGTAAAGGATATGCTCAACAAGAAGGTATAGATTTTGAAGAAACTTTTGCACCTGTTGCTAGACTTGAAGCCATAAGAATGTTCCTTGCTCTTTCTAGCTTTCAGAACTTCAAAGTATACCAAATGGATGTAAAATCTGCCTTTCTTAATGGACACTTAGAAGAAGAAGTATATATTGAGCAACTAGATGGATTCATCCTTGGAAATGATCCAAAACTTGTATGCAGACTCAGAAAGGCTCTCTATGGTCTAAAACAAGCTCCAAGGGCCTGGTATTACCATCTTGACAAATACCTCCATCAACAAGGTTTTTCTAAACGATCAGCTGATAGAAATCTATATACAAAGATTGACAATAATAAACTACTAATACTTTTTGTGTATGTTGATGATATCATTTTTGGTAGCAATGAAGAAGCCATGAGTCAAAACTTTTCTTTGGAAATGTAGGAAGAATTTGAAATGTCCCTGCTTGGTGAGCTCACATATTTTCTTGGTTTATAAGTTCAACAAAATAAAGATGGTATCTTTCTATCACAAACCAAATACCTCAAGCAGATCTTGAAAAAATATGGCATGGAAGATTCTAAACCAGTATGTACCCCTATGGTAATAGGATGCAGTCTCAGCTCAAATGATGAATCAGCAGCAGTACATCAACCAACCTATAGATCCATGATTGGCAGTCTGCTCTATCTAATAGGTACTCGACCAGACATCATGCATGCAGTGGGAATAGTTGGAAGATTCCAAGCAAATCCAAAGGAATCACACCTTCTAGTAGTCAAAAGGATTTTCAAATATCTTCAAGGAACTCAAAATTTTGGTTTATGGTATCCTAGGATACAAACCTCACACTTCATGCATATACAGATGCAGATTGGGCAGGAAGCATGGATGACAGAAAAAGCACTAGTGGTGGTGTATTTTATATGGGATCAAAATTAGTATCTTGGTTTAGCAAGAAACAAAGTTCAATTGCATTATCTACAGCTGAAGCAGAATATGTGGCTACTGCATCTTGCTGCACACAACTCCTTTGGATGATGCAAACATTGCAAGACATTCAGATCACATATACTCCACCCATCTCCATTCTATGTGATAATACAAGTGCAATCAGTATTTCAAAGAATCTAGTCATGCATTCCAAGACCAAGCACATACCTATCAAATATCATTTTCTCCATGAACAAGTGCTTGAACAAAAGGTCAAATTGGAGTATTTTCCCTCCAAGGAATAGGTTGCTGATATATTCACCAAAATACTGCCCAAAGAGACATTTGATTATCTCAGACAGAAGCTGGGAGTAGTTGATGCATCATCTTGCTGTTGAAGCTTATTTGTTTCAGAGAAAAGTGGTTGTACACAATCTTCATGAAGCGTATCCATGTACATATGCAGGTTTCTATGGATACAAACATATATATGTTGGTTTGAAGAAAAACAGTGGGCCAGACTCAAAATGAAAAGAGTTTGATATGGGTCTGATAGTGATCATCTGGCACAAATTTAGGGGGAGCATATACTTCTAATAATGCATTGTTGGCATTATCTTAGAAGATCTTGGTACAAATTCATAGATTTAGGTGGAACAGGTGCAGAGAAAGATCATGGTTGCTGATCTGGATGGTGATTGATAGATGCTGCTAATGATAGTTGTTGATAACTATCATAGTCTTGTTTTAGATATTTTGTCTCTATGCCATATATATCTTTTATTATCAAGGCCATGAAACAACGTTTTTTGATTCCCCACTATGCATGGGATGACTGATGTAATGTTCTTGTTTTATCATGTATAAACATTTGGTATATCCCCACTTGGTTGGGTGGATGAGTCAATCTTGGTATATCCCCACTTGGATGGGAGATGGATGTATGTAAGAGTCTTTGGTGATAGGAAGGTCATCTATGATGTATAGAGTCATGTTCTTCTTGTAGAACATCTTTTTCCAGACCTTACTTACAGTCAAGGGAGCATGGACATCACACTTTAGCATATCAAAGAATTCAGCATGCACTCAGTGTGAGCATAACCCTTTTGCCTTGATGACAAAGGGGGAGAGTGACTTGGGGTTGCCATCAAGTCCAAAGGGGGAGATTGTTGGCATTATGACACAGATTTGGCACTATGACACAGGTGTTTTCCTTGATGGAAACTCTCACATATGACAGATCATAGTTCAGGCTTGGAAAATGAAGAAAGAAAGGTATATACATGTTCCCATTTACCAAGCCACGTGTACACGCGCGTTCGCAGACTAAAAGGCATGTATGCGTACACACGCACGTTCACGGAAGGAAAGGTGCTTACATGTTGGAAAACTTGGTTTTGGTCCATGGTATTTGGTCCATGGTATTGTGGTCCATGGTATTGGTCCAAGGTATCTTGTCCAAAGTGTTGACCCTAGGCATTTGGACCAAGGTATTGATTCTAAGTGGTTTTGGAAAAGGAGGAGAAGATCATTAGGCAAAGGCACTTACGAATTGCATGTCTAATGAAGAGCAAGATCTAGATTATAGGTTATTGGGTTATGGTGCATAGCTAGATCTGAATCAAGGATGAACCTGAGCACTTGATGAAGGATAAGTTCTATTGATGGGTCAAGATCTTAAGGCTTGAAGAGAAGTATCTTTGTGTGGTTTTGATATTTTATCTTAATAATTGGTGCATGTTGTAATCTGTAAATATGATGATCTGGGTATATCTGATGTCTGAATAATTGTAAAGGTTAAATCATCATTTACATATTTGTACGCAGGTTCCTTATAGAAAAGGCGTGTATACACACCGGTTCGGCATTTCAAAAGTGCGTATACGCAGGTTTGCCTTGATACAAGTGCGTATGCACACAGGTTCATCACATTGAAGTAGTATACACCTCATAAAATATGCTTTAGCTTGTTGTTGCAGTGTTCTGGGTTTTGGCTTAGGTTCTGGTTACTGTTACTGTATTTTGGTTACAACATTTAAAGAAGTGATTGTTTGATTCAGTTTCTAGTTGGTGAAAAGTAGATTGGTTGATGTAGATATAGTTGACGTTTGATTGATGTTATTGATGGATCCAGTCTGAAAATTTATGAAACGTGGTCCCTGGAAGAAAAGAGAAGGTTGTAACCTTCTATAGGTTAGCACCTACATACTAGTACATCAGCTAGTACAAGAGCTAGGGGGTTGTACCTCCTTTCCAGAAGAAGCTGGAGAACGAGAGAAGGTTGTAGCCTTCTGCAAGTAGAATCCTACATACTGGTATAAGATTGCACCAGTACAAAATATTGTAAAAAGAAGTTTCTTATTAAAAGAAAGACAGAGACGTTTGTAGCAGGTGGTTTTCACCCACATTGGGTTTCCACCTTATATCTTGTGTTCATGTGTGTGACTGTCTGTTCTGCTTTTACTGCTCCTGGTTAACGTTTATATGATTTTCATGCATAGATTAAAGATCAACTTTTGAAGAATTAACTAAATTATAAGTTTACAGGGTACACACTAGTTTCCTTATATACAGTTGCGTATATAGGCAAGTTTCATTAATTGAAGTAGTGTATATGAATCAGAATATGGAAATGAAATATTATTGGCTTGCTAATACTGATTCACCCTCCCCCCCCTCTCAGTATTATTTCCAACAATTGGTATTAGAATAGGTCCTTCAGAAGAAGCTTGATCGCTTGAAGGAAGATCTATCATCATGAGTACCTACGAAAGAGAGGGATCCATTAGACCACCAATCTTTGATGGGAGCAACTTTGTCTATTGGAAGGTAAGAACCACAACCTATCTTCAATCTCTTGGAACAGATGTTTGGGAAATCGTGGAAGGAGGATACACATTTCCATCAGCAATTCCTACAGATATAACAGGTAAAAAGCAGTATGAAACAAATGCCAAGGCTATCAATACATTATTGGGGAGTCTGTCACAATCAGAATTTGTCAAGGTTATGCAGCTCAAAACCGCCAAAGAAATATGGGACAAGATCGTTCTAAGCTATGAAGGAGACGATCAGGTAAAACGTGCAAAACTACAATCTCTCATAATTCAATATGAAACTCTCAAAATGCAAAATGATGAAAGTATAGCTAATTACTTCTTACGTATAGATGAGATTGTTAATTGCATGAAAAACTTGGGTGAAGAGATAAAAGAAGTTACTGTAGTTGAAAAGGTTTTAAGATCCTTGTCTTCTAAGTTTGAATCAAAAGTTTCTGCTGTAGAGGAAAAGAAGAATCTTCAAAGTATTACTATGACATAGCTGCATGAAATTCTAACTTCTTTCGAAATGAGAAAAGGGGGTCCATCAGATATGAGAGAAGTCACATTCATAGCTTTAGGAAGAGAAAGAACTCAATGAATCAGGACATATTTAAGAAGGAGAGGAAGTAGCAAACTTTGTCAAGAACCTTCAATGGGTTTTGGAAGATTCAGAGGTAAGCTACCTTTCAAATGCTTTTCTTGTGGAAGAGTCGGTCATTATGAGGCCAAATTTTGTCATAAAGATAAGCTTGATAAAGGTAAGGAATCAAAAAAATGGAATAGGAAACAGAATGTAAGTAAGAATAGCTATTATACGCATGAAGACAACAATGGTTTATCAAATAGTGATGAAGATGAACATGGTAATGACTATAGTCTTCTGATGGCTTTTGAAGATGATGATTTCTTGGATGCTTTAGATGAAGATGGTCTTTATGAAGAAATTTATAAACTTAAAATTTTTTTAGAAGAAAAGAATATGATTATAGATACTCTAACATTCCAACTTTTTGAAAGGGAAAAACACAATGAAAAATTAAAATGTGAAATTGTGGGTCTAAGAAAAGATATTGAGAAGACAAAAGCTCTCAATCTCATATTTGCTAAGGGATCAGAAAATTTAGATGAAATTATCAAAGTGCAGCATTATCCTCTGATAAAGATAGGTCTTGGATATACTGAAGAAGCATATCAAGCACAGAAACCATCAACCTCCAAAAGCTATCATGATGCAGCAAGGAGAAGTGAACAGTTTGATAATCATCAGCAAAGGCATAAAGTAGATCACCAGGTAAATCCGATTCGATCTACTTCAAGGATGAACAGAAGCTACAACCAACCTCAGGTAAATCATACTCAATTTGCTTCAAGAATGAATGTCAATGGAAGCTACAATCACCAGGTCAGTAGTCACAAAAATTTCTTTAATGGCCAATGCTTTTCATGTCATACTTTGGACACAAAGCTGCTCAATGTGTTGCTAACAAGACCATCATGACTAGAGAAGCACAAAATCAAAGGAATGTGACTGGGATCATGAAAAGGACCTATAATAACTTTTCTGCTCTTGAAAATGAAATAGAATGCTCTATTTGTAACAACTTCGATCATGAAGTTTCTGAATGCAGGAGTAAATTTCGGCAAACATCTCAGAAGGTGCAGACTTCATTAGGTCCCAAAACATGGAGAAAGAAAGAATTGCAAACAGAAAGATGTGGTATAGCCTGGTATGCAGAAGGACAAGAAAATCAGTGGTACATCGACAATGGATGCTCGAAACACATGATAGGTGATAAAGAAAAACTTCAGTCATATAATGCCTTAGAAAAAGAAAAGAAGGTCTCATTTGGAAATGACACTCCTGCACTCATAAAAGGTAAAGGCTCTGTTCTCTTAAAAGAAAAGGTTAAAGCTGGGAATGTTATGTATGTTAATGGTCTAAAGCATAATCTATTGAGTGTCAGTCAAATGTGTGATCAAGGACGTGAGGTAGTATTTCGATCAAATGGATGTGTTGTTCATGAGATTGATACAGGAGAAACAATGATCAAAGGTATAAGAACTCCAAATAACCTATACATACTCAAGGGAGGACAACAACAGTGCTACCTAAGCAAAAATGATGAACACTGGATATGGCACAGAAGATTGGGGCATCTAAGCTTCTCTCAAATAAGAAAAGCATGCAGATACAAGGTTGTTCATGATCTTCCAGATATCAACATTCCAGAAAATACAATATGCAAAGCATGCCAATTTGGTAAGCAAACTAGAGCTCATTTCCCTGAGAAGGAAGGATCAGCTAGTAAGCATCTTGAACTTGTTGATACTGATTTATGTGGTCCATTAAGGAAAAAGTCACCTCGTGGAGAAGAATACTTTATATTGTTCATTGACGACATTTCCAGAATGTGTTGGATAGGACTTCTAAAGAATAAAGGTGAAGAATTTGAAAAGCTCAAAGCCTTCAAAGCATTGGTTGAAAATGAATCAGAACGCAAAATCAAATGCCTCATGTCTGATCGAGGAGGGGAATTTACCTCAGATGAATTCTTCGACTTTTGTGAATAACATGGAATAAAAAGGGAATTCTCTATCGCAAGGACTCCTCAGCAAAATGGAGTAGTAGAAAGAATGAACAGAATTGTTCAAAAAATGGCTCGTGCCATGCTTGATGAGTCTGGAACTCCTGCAACCTTTTGGGGTGAAGCTGCATTTGCTGCCATCACTATTCTCGACAAAACAAACATTCGGGTAAACAGCACTCAAACTCCACATGAACTTTGGTATGGTAAGACTCCTACTGTAAAATACTTCAAAGTTTTTGGAAGCAAATGTTACATCAAAAGGATTGATGAAAACCTTGGCAAGTTTGAATCTAGAGCAGATGAAGTCATTCTCCTTGGTTACTCTTCCCGAAGTAAAGGATACAAGTGTTATAATAAGAGACTTGGAAAAATTGTTGAAAGTATTGATGTTGTGGTTGATGAAGCAGGAAAAAATCCAAAGTAGGTAAAAACTGAAGATTATGAAGAAGATGAGGATTATCCCTCCACATCAAATCAAACTAATTCTGAAGAAGAAAGCAATGAAGCACCAGAAGAACAGATAATGGTAGAAGAAAAGACTCCATCCAGGTATGTGCAAAAAAATCATCTAGAGACTCAAAATTTGGGACAAAAGGAGGCAAGTGTGCAGACAAGAAGAACTATTATAGAAGCTTCAAGTTATCTAGCATTACTTTCCACCATTGAACCTCAAATGTACATGAAGCATACAAAGATGAATGTTGGGTCAAGGCCATGAATGAAGACCTTGAGCAAATTGAAAAGAATAATACTTGGGAATTAGTTCCTAGACCTCATGATAAGAATATCATAGGAACCAAATGGATATTCAAAAACAAGTTGAATGAAAATGGAGAAGTTATTAGAAACAAGGCTAGACTTGTTTGTAAAGGATATGTTCAACAAGAAGGTATAGATTTTGAAGAAACTTTTGCACCTGTTGCTAGACTTGAAGTCATAAGAATGTTCCTTGCTCTTTCTAGCTTTCAGAACTTCAAAGTATACCAAATGGATGTAAAATTTGTCTTTCTTAATGGAGACTTAGAAGAAGAAGAAGTATATATTGAGCAACCAGATGGATTCATCCTTGGAAATAATCCAAACCTCTAAGCAGACTTAGAAAGGCTCTATATGGTCTAAAACAAGCTCCAAGGGCCTGGTATTACGATCTTGACAAATACCTCCATCAACAACGCGTTTCTAAAGGATCAGTTGATAGCAATATATATATATATATATATATATATATATATATATATATATATATATATATATATATAAAGATTGATAATAATAAAATGCTAATACTTGTTGTGTATGTTGATGATATCATTTTTGGTAGCAATGAAGAAGCCATGAGTCAAAACTTTGCTTTAGTAATGTAGGAATAATTTGAAATGTCCCTGCTTGGTGAGCTCACATATTTTCTTGGTTTACAAGTTCAAAAAAATAAAGATGGTATCTTTCTATCACAAACCAAGTACCTCAAGCAGATCTTGAAAAAATATGGCATGGAATATTATAAACCAGTATGTAACCCTATGGTAACAGGATGCAGTCTCAACTCAAATGATGAATCAGCAAAAACAACCATACAGATCCATGATTGGCAGTTTGCTCTATCTAATAGGTACTCGACCAGACATCATGCATGCAATGGGAATGGTTGGAAGATTCCAAGCAAATCCAAAGGAATCAGAGCTTTAGGCAGTCAAAAGAATTTTCAAATATCTTCAAGGAACTCAGAATTTTGGTTAATGGTATCCTAGAGATACAGACCTTACATTTCATGCATATAGAGATGCAGATTGGGTAGGAAGCGTGGATGACAGAAAAAACACTAGTGGTGGCGCATTTTATATGGGCTCCATATTAATATCTTGGTTCAGAAAGAAACAAAGTTCAATTGCATTATCTATAGCTGAAGCAGAATATGTGGTTGTTGCATCTTGCTGCACACAACTCCTTTGGATGATTTAAACATTGCAAGAGATTCAGATCACATGTACTCCACCCATCTCCATTCTATGTGATAATACAAGTGCAATTAGTATTTCAAAGAATCCAGTCATGCATTCCAAGACCAAGCACATACCTATCAAATATCATTTTCTCCATGAACAAGTGCTTGAACAAAAGGTCAAATTGGAGTATGTTCCCTCCAAGGAATAGGTTGCTGATATATTCACCAAACCACTGCCCAGAGAGACATTTGAATATCTCAGACAGAAGCTGGGAGTAGTTGATGCATCATCTTGCTGTTGAAACTTATCTGTTTCAGAGAAAAGTGGTTGTACGCGAGTTTCATGAAGCGTATCTGCGTACATACGTAGGTTTCTGTGGATACAGTCGCGTATATGTTGGTTTGAAGAAAAACAATGGGCCAGACTCAGGATGAAAAGAGTCTGATATGGGTCTGACAGTGATCATCTGACATAGATTCAAGGGGAGCATATACTTTTAATAATGCATTGTTGGCATTATGTTAGAAGATATTGGTACAAATTCACAGATTCAGGTGGAACAGGTGCAGAGAAAGATCATCGTTGTTGATATGGATGGTGATTGATAGATGCTGATAACTATCATAGTCTTGTTTTAGATATTTTGTCTCTTTGTCATGTATATCTTTTATTATCAAGTTCATGAAACGACCTATTTTGATTCCCCACTATGCATGGGTTGACTAATGTAATGATCTTGTTTCGTCATGTATAAACATTTGGTATATCCCCACTTGGTTGGGTGGATGAGTCAATCTTGGTATATCCCCACTTGGTTGGGAGATGGATGTATGTATGAGTCTTTGGTGCTAGGAAGGTCAGTTATGATGTATAGAGTCATGTTGTTCTTGAAGAACATCTTTTTGTAGACCTTTCTTGCAGTCAGGGGGAGCATGGACATCACACTTCAGCATATCAAAGAATTCATCATGCACTCAGGGTGAGCATAACCCTTTTCCCTTGATGACAAAGGGGGAGAGTGACTTGGGGTTGCCATCAAGTACAAAGGGGGAAATTGTTAGCATTATGACACAGATTTGGCACTATGACATAGGTGTTGTCCTTGATGGCAACTCTCACAGATGACAGATCATAGTTCAAGCTCACAGAATGGAGAAAGAAAGGTATACGCAGGTTCGCATTGACCAAGCTGCGTGTACACGATGGTTTCTAGACTAAAAGGTGTGTATGCATACACACGTACTTTAACGGAAGGAAAGGCGCGTACATGTTGGAAAACATGGTTTTGGTCGTGGTATTTGATCCATGGTATTGTGACCCATGGTATTGGTCCAAGGTATCTTGTATGAAGTGTTGACCCTAGGTATTTGGACCAAGGTATTGATTCTAAGTGGTTTTGGACCACAGTATTGAGTAAGGCCTAGGACTATAAAAGGAGGAGAAGATCATTAGGCAAAGGCACTTACAAATTACATATCTGATGAAGAGCAAGATCTAGATTATAGGTTATTGGGTTATGGTTTACAGCTGGATCTGAATCAAGGATGAACCTGAGCGCTTGATGAAGGATAAGTCCTATTGATGGGTCAAGATCTTAAGGCTTGAAGAGAAGTATCTTTGTGTGGTTTTGATCTTTTATCTTAATAATTGGCGCATGTCGTAATCTGTAAATATGATGATCTGGGTATATTTGATGTCTGAATAATTGTAAAGGTTAAATCATCATTTACAGATATGTTCGCAGGTTCCTTATAGAAAAGGCACATATACATGCTGGTTTGGCATTTCAAAAGTGAGTATACACAGGATTTCCTTGATAAAAGTGTGTATGCATGCAGGTTCGTCACATTGAAGTAGCGTACACCTCATAAAATATGCTTTAGCTTGCTGTTGCAGTGTTTTGGGTTCTAGCTTGGGTTCTGGTTATTGTTACTATATTCTGGTTACAACATTCATAGAAGTGATTGTTTGATTTAGTTTCTGGTTGGTGCAAAGGATATTGGTTGATGCAGATATATTTGATGTTTGATTGGTGTTATTGATGGATCTAGTCTGAAAAGTTATGAAATGTGGTCCCTGGAAGAAAAGAGTAGGTTGTAGCCTTATGTAGGTTAGTACCTACGTACTAGTACATCAGCTAGTATAAGAGCTAGGGGGTTGTAGCTCCCTTCTAGAAGAAGCTGGAGAACAAGAGAAGGTTGTAGCCTTCTGTAGGTATAAGTCTGCATATTGGTATAAGACTGCACCAGTACAAAATATTGTAAAAAGAAGTTTCTTATTAAAAGAAAGATAGAGACGATTGCAGCAGGTGGTTTTCACCCACATTGGGTTTCCACCTTATATCTTGTGTTCATGTGTGTGACTGTCTGTTCTGTTTTTACTGCTCCTGGTTACTGTTTATATGATTTTGATGCACAGATTAAAGATCAACTTATGAATAATTAACTAAATTATAAGTTTATAGGGTATACGCTAGTTTCCTTATATACAGTTGCGTATACACGTAAGTTTCATTAACTGAAGTAGCGTATATGAATTAGAATATGGAAATGAAATATTATTGACTTGCTAATACTGATTCACCCCCCCTCTCAGTATTATTTCCAACAATTGGTATTAGAGCAGGTCCTTCAGAAGAAGCTTGATCGCTTGAAGGAAGATCTATCATCATGAGTACCTATGAAAGAGAGGGATCCATTAGACCACCAATCTTTGATGGGAGCAACTTTGTCTATTGGAAGGTAAGAACCACAACCTATCTTCAATCTCTTGGAACAGATGTTTGGGAAATCGTGGAAGGAGGATACACATTTCCATCACCAATTCCTATAGATACGGTAGGTAAAAAGTAGTTTGTAACAAATGCCAAAGCTGTCAATACATTATTGGGGAGTCTGTCACAATCAGAATTTGTCAAGGTTATGCAGCTCAAAACCACCAAAGAAATATGGGACAAGATCATTCTAAGCTATGCAGGAGATGATCAGGTAAAATGTGAAAAACTATAATCTCTCAGAATTCAATATGAAACTCTCAAAATGCACAATGATGAAAGTATAGCTAATTACTTCTTACGTATAGATGAGATTGTTAATCGCATGAAAAACTTGGGTGAAGAGATAAAATAAGTTACTGTGGTTGAAAAGGTTTTAAGATCCTTGTCTTCTAAGTTTGAATCAAAAGTTTTTGCCATAGAGGAAAAGTAGAATATTCAGAGTATTACTATGACATAGCTGCACGGAATTTTAATTCCTTTCGAAATGAGAAAAGGGGGTCCATCAGATATGAGATAAGCTACATTCAAAGCTTCGGGAAGAGAATAACTCAATGAATCAGGACATATTTCAGAAGGAGAGGAAGAAGCAAACTTTGTCAAGAACCTTCAACGGGGTTCTAGAAGATTCAGAGGTAAGCTACCTTTCAAATGCTTTGCTTGTGGAAGAGTCGGTCATTATGCAGCCAAATGTCCTCATAAAGATAAGCTTGATAAAGGTAAGGAATCAATAAAATGGAATAGGAAACAAAATGTAAGTAAGAAGAGTTATTATACGCATGAAGATAGTGATGGTTTATCAAATAGTGATGAAGATGAACATGGTAATGACTATATACTTCTGATGACTTTTGAAGATGATGATTTCTTGGATGCTTTAGATGAAGATGGACTTTATGAAGAAATTTCTAAACTTAAAATTTGTTTACAAGAAAAGAATATGATTATAGATACTCTGACATTCTAACTTGTTGAAAAGGAAAAACACAATGAAAAATTAGAATGTGAAATTGTGGGTCTAAGAAAAGATATAGAGAAGACAAAAGCTATCAATCTCAAATTTGATGAAGGATTAGAAACTTTAGATAAAATTATCAAAGTGCAGCATTCTCCTATGATAAAGACAGGTCTTGGATATACTGAAGAAGCATCTCAAGCACAGAAGCCATCAACCTCCAAAAGCTATCTTGATGCAGCAAGGAGAAGTGAACAGTTATACAGTCGTCAGCAAAGGCATAAAGCAGATCACCGGGTAAATCAGGTTCAATCTACTTCAGGGATGAACAAAAGCTACAACCAACCTCAGGTAAATCATACTCAATTTGCTTCAAGAATGAATGTCAATGGAAACTACAATCACCAAGTCGGTAGTCATAGGAATTTCTTTAATGGCCAATGCTTTTCATGTGATAACTTTGGACACAAAGGTGCTCAATGTGTTGCTTACAAGACCATAATGACTAGAGAAGCACGAAATGAAAGAAATGTGACTGGGATCATGAAAAGGACCTAGAATAACTTTTCTGCTCTTGAAAATGAAATAGAATGCTCTATCTGTAACAACTTCAGTCATGAAGATTCTAAATCCAGGAGTAAATTTCGGCACACATCTTAGAAGGAGCAAACTTCATTAGGTCCCAAAACATGGAGAAAGAAAGAACTGTAAACAGAAAGATGTGGTATAGCCTTGTATGCAGAAGGACAAGAAAATCAGTGGTACATCGACAGTGGATGCTCGAAACACATGACAAGTGATAAAGAAAAACTTTAGTCATATAATGCCTTGGAAAAAGAAAAGAAGGTCTCATTTGGAAATGACACTCCTGCAGTCATAAAAGGTAAAGGCTCTATTCTCTTAAAATAAAAGGTTAAAGCTGGGAATGTTATGTATGTTCATGGTCTAAAGCATAATCTATTGAGTGTCAGTCAAATTTGTGATGAAGGAAATGAGGTAGTATTTCGATCAAATGGATGTGTTGTTCGTGAGCTTGATATAGGAGAAATAGTGATCAAAGGTATAAGAAAATCAAATAACCTATACATACTCAAGGGAGGACACCAAAAGTGCTACCTAAGCAAAAATGATGAACACTGGCTATGGCACAGAAGATTGGGGCATCTAAGCTTCTCTAAAATAAGAAAAGCATGCAGATACAAGACTGTTCATGATCTTCTAGATATCAGCATTCCAGAAAATACAATATGCAAATCATGTCAATTTGGTAAGCAAACCAGAGCCCATATCCCTAAGAAGGAAGGATCATCTAGTAAGCCTCTTGAACTTGTTCATACTGATTTATGTGGTCCATCAAGGAAAAAGTCACCTCGTGGAGAAGAATACTTTATATTGTTCATTGACGACTTTTCTAGAATGTGTTGGATAGGACTTCTAAAGCATAAAGATGAAGCATTTGAAAAGTTCAAAGCCTTCAAAGCGTTGGTTGAAAATGAATCAGATCGCAAAATCAAATGCCTCAGGTCTGATCGAGGAGGGGAATTTACCTCAGATGAATTCTTCGACTTTTGTGAAGAACATGGAATAAAAAGGGAATTCTCTACCGCAAGGACTCCTCAGAAAAATGGAGTGGTAGAAAGAATGAACAGAATTGTTCAACAAATGGCTCATGCCATGCTAGATGAGTCTAGAACTCTTGCAACCTTCTGGGGTGAAGCTACATTTGCTGCTGTCACTATTCTCAACAAAACAAACGTTCAAGTAAACAACACTCAAACTCCACATGAACTTTGGTATGGTAAGACTCCTACTATAAAATACTTCAAAGTTTTTGGAAGCAAATGTTACATCAAAAGGACTGATGAAAACCTTGGCAAGTTTGAACCTAGAGCAGATGAAGGCATTCTCCTTGGTTACTCTTCTCGAAGTAAAGGATATAAGTGTTATAATAAAAGACTTGGAAAAATTGTTGAAAGTATTGATGTTGTGGTTGATGAAGCAGGAAAAATCCAAAGCAGGTAAAAACTGAAGATTATGAAGAAGATGAGGATTATCCCTCCACATCAAATCAAACTAATTTTGAAAAAGAAACCAATGAAGCAAAAGAAAAACAAATGACGGTAGAAGAAAAGACTCCATCCAGGTATGTGCAGAAAATCCATCCAAAGACTCAAATTTTGGGACAAAAGGAGGCAGGTGTGTAGACAAGAAGAACTATTACAGAAGCTTCAAGCTATCTAGCATTACTTTCCACCATCGAACCTCAAAATTTACATGAAGCATGCAAAGATGAATGTTGGGTCAAAGCCATGAATGGAGAGCTTGAGCAAATTGAAAAGAATAATACTTGGGAATCAGTTCCTAGACCTCATGATAAGAATATCATAGGAACCAAATGGATATTCAACAACAAGCTGAACGAAAATGGAGAAGTTATTAGAAACAAGTCTAGACTTGTTTGTAAAGGATATGCTCAACAAGAAGGTATAGATTTTGAAGAAACTTTTGCACCTGTTGCTATACTTGAAGCCATAAGAATGTTCCTTGCTCTTTCTAGCTTTCAGAACTTCAAAGTATACCAAATGGATGTAAAATCTGCCTTTCTTAATGGACACTTAGAAGAAGAAGTATATATTGAGCAACTAGATGGATTCATCCTTGGAAATGATCCAAAACCTCTATGCAGACTCAGAAAGGCTCTCTATGGTCTAAAACAAGCTCCAAGGGCCTGGTATTACCGTCTTGACAAATACCTCCATCAACAAGGTTTTTCTATTGGATCATCTGATAGCAATCTATATACAAAGATTGACAATGATAAACTGCTAATACTTGTTGTGTATGTTGATGATATCATTTTTGGTAGCAATGAAGAAGCCATGAGTCAAAACTTTGCTTTGGTAATGCAGGAAGAATTTGAAATGTCCCTACTTGGTGAGCTCACATATTTTCTTGGTTTACAAGTTCAACAAAATAAAGATGGTATCTTTCTATCACAAACCAAGTACCTCAAGAAGATCTTGAAAAAATATGGCATGGAAGATTCTAAACCAGTATGTACCCCTATGGTAACAGGATGCAGTCTCAGCTCAAATGATGAATCAACAGCAGTACATCAACCAACCTACAGATCCATGATTGGTAGTCTGCTCTATCTAATAGGTACTCGACCAGACATCATGTATGCAGTGGGAATAGTTGGAAGATTCCAAGAAAATCCAAAGGAATCACACCTTCAGGCAATCAAAATGATTTTCAAATATCTTCAAGGAGCTCAGAATTTTGGTTTATGATATCCTAGAGATACAGACCTTACACTTCATGCATATACAAATGCAGATTGGGCAGGAAGTGTGGATGACAGAAAAAGCACTAGTGGTGGTGCATTTTATTTGGGCTCCAAATTAGTATCTTGGTTCAACAAGAAAAAAAATTCAAAATGCATTATCTATAGTTGAAGCAGTGTATGTGGCTGCTGCATCTTGTTGTAGACAACTCCTTTGGATGATGCAAACATTGCAAGACATTCAGATCACATGTACTCCAACCATTTCCATTCTATGTGATAATACAAGTGTAATCAATATTTCAAAGAATCCAGTCATGCATTCCAAGACTAAGCACATACCTATCAAATATCATTTTCTCCGTGAAAAAGTGCTTGAAGAAAAGCTCAAATTGGAGTATGTTCCCTCCAAGGAACAGGTTGCTGATATATTCACCAAACCACTACCCAGAGAGACATTTGAATATCTCAGACAGAATCTGGGAGTATTTGATGCATCATCTTGCTATTGAAACTTATCTATTTTAGAGAAAAGTGGTTGTACGTGAGTTTCATGAAGCATATCCGCGTACATACACAGTTTTCTGTGGATACAATCGCGTATATGTTGGTTTGAAGAAAAACAGTGGTCCAGACTCAGGATGAAAAGAGTCTGATATGGGTCTGATAGTGACCATCTGACACAGATTCAGGGGGAGCATATACTTCTAATAATGCATTGTTGGCATTATCTTAGAATATCTTGGTACAAATTCATAGATTCAGGTGGAACAGGTGCAAAGAAAGATCATGGTTGCTGATTCTGATGGTGATTGACAGATGCTGCTAATGATAGTTGCTGATAACGATCATAGTCTTGTCTCAGATATTTTGTCTCTATGTCATGT
Source organism: Pinus tabuliformis (assembly GCA_031772625.1). NCBI lineage: Eukaryota > Viridiplantae > Streptophyta > Pinopsida > Pinales > Pinaceae > Pinus > Pinus tabuliformis. The sequence goes on along the minus strand of CM062805.1, from coordinate 554,420,265 downwards.
ATATCTTTTATTATCAAGATCATGAAATGACCTATTTTGATTCCCCACTATGCATGGGATGACTGATGTAATGTTCTTGTTTTGTCATGTATAAACATTTGGTATATCCCCACTTGGTTGGGTGGGTGATTCAATCTTGTTATATCCCCACTTGGTTGGGAGATGGATGTATGTATGAGTCTTTAGTGATAGGAAGGTCATTTATGATGTATAGAGTCATGTTCTTCTTGTAGAACATCTTTTTGTAGACCTTGCTTGCAGTCAGGGGGAGCATGGATAGCACACTTCAGCATATCAAAAAATTCAGCATGCAGTCAGGGAGAGCATAACCCTTTGCCCTTGATGACAAAGGGGGAGAGCGACTTGGGTTTGCCATCAAGTCCAAAGGGGGAGATTGTTGGCATTATGACACAGTTGTTGTCCTTGATGGAAACTCTCACAGATGACAGATCACAGTTCAAGATTTCAGAATGAAGAAAGAAAGGTATATGCAGGTTCCCATTGACCAAGCCACGTGTACACATGGGTTCGTAGACTAAAATGCGCATATGCGTACACACGTACTTTCACGGAAGGAAAGGCACGTACATGTTGGAAAACTTGACTTTGGTCTGTGGTATTTTGTCCATGGTATTGTGACCCATGTTATTGGTCCAATGTATCTTGTCTGAAGTGTTGACCCTAGGTATTTGGACCAAGGTATTGATTCTAAATGGTTTTGGACCATGGTATTGAGTAAGGCCTAGGACTATAAAAGGAGGAGAAGGTCATTAGGCAAAGGCACTTACGAGTTGCATATGTAATGAAAAGCAAGATCTAGATTACAGGTTATTGGGTTATGGTGCACTGCTGGATCTGAATCAAGGATGAACTTGAGCGCTTGATGAAGGATAAGTCCTATTGATGGTTCAAGATATTAAGGCTTGAAGAGAAGTATCTTTGCATGGTTTCTATCTTTTATCTTAATAGTTGGCGCATGTCATAATCTATAAATATGATGATCTGGGCATATCTGATGTCTAAATAATTGTAAAGGTTAAATCATCATTTATAGATCTGTACGCAGGTTCCTCATAGCAAAGGCGCATATAGACGCCAGTTTGGCATTTCAAAAGTGCGTATACGCAGGTTTGCCTTGATACAAGTGCATATGCATGCAGGTTCGTCACATTGAAGTAGCGTACACCTCATAAAATATGCTTTAGCTTGCTGTTGGAGTGTTCTGGGTTCTGGTTACTGTCACTGTATTCTGGTTACGACATTCATAGAAGTGATTGCTTGATTCAGTTTCTATTTGGTGCAAAGGATATTGGTTGATGCAGATATATTTGAAATTTTATTGATGTTATTTTGGATCCAGTCTGAAAATTTATGAAACGTGGTCCCTGGAAGAAAAGAGAAGTTTGTAGCCTTCTGTAGGTCACAACCTACGTACTAGTACATCAACTAGTACAAGAGCTAGGGGGTTGTAGTTCCCTTCTAGAAGAAGCTGGAGAACGAGAGAAGGTTGTAGCCTTCTGCAGGTAGAAGCCTGCGTACTGGTATAAGATTGCACCAGTACAAAATATTGTAAAAAGAAGTTTCTTATTAAAAGAAAGATAGAGACAATTGCAGCAGGTGGTTTTCACCCACATTGGGTTTCCACCTTATATCTTATGTTCATGTGTGTGACTTTTTGTTCTATTTTTACTACTCTTGGTTACTGTTTATATGATTCTGATGAACAGATTAAAGATCAACTTATGAAGAATTAACTAAATTATAAGTTTACAAGGTATATGCTAGTTTCCTTATATACAGTTGCATATACACGTAAGTTTCATTAACTGAAGTAGCATATATGAATCAGAATATGGAAATGAAATATTATTGACTTGCTAATACTAATTCACCCCCCCCTCTCAGTATTATTTCCAACAATTGGTATCAGAGTAGGTCCTTCAGAAGAAGCTTGATCACTTGAAGGAAGATCTATCATCATGAGTACCTACGAAAGAGAGGGATCCATTAGACCACCAATCTTTGATGGGAGCAACTTCATCTATTGGAAGGTAAGAACCACAACCTATCTTCAATCTCTTGGAACAAATGTTTGGGAAATCGTGGAAGGAGGATACACATTTCCATCAGCAATTCCTATAGATACGACAGGTAAAAAGTAGTATGAAACAAATGCCAAGGCTGTCAATACATTATTGGGGAGTCTGTCACAATTAGAATTTGTCAAGGTTATGCAGCTCAAAACCACCAAAGAAATATGGGACAAGATCGTTCTAAGCTATGAAGGAGATGATCAGGTAAAACGTGCAAAACTACAATCTCTCAGAATTCAATATGAAACTCTCAAAATGCACAATGATGAAAGTATAGCTAATTACTTCTTACGTATAGATGAGATTGTTAATTGCATGAAAAACTTGGGTGAAGAGATAAAAGAAGTTACCGTAGTTGAAAAGGTTTTAAGATCCTTGTCTTCTAAGTTTGAATCAAAAGTTTCTGCCATAGAGGAAAAGCAGAATCTTCAAAGTATTACTATGACACAGATGCATGAAATTCTAAATGATTTCGAAATGAGAAAAGGGGGTCCATCAGATATGAGAGAAGTCACATTCAAAGCTTCAGGAAGAGAAGAACTCAATGAATCAGGACATATTTCAGAAGGAGAGGAAGAAGCAAACTTTGTGAAGAACCTTCAATGGGGTTCTGGAAGATTCAGAGGTAAGCTACCTTTCAAATGCTTTTCTTGTGGAAGAGTCGGTCATTATGCAGCCAAATGTCCTCATAAAGATAAGCTTGATAAAGGTAAGGAATCAACAAAATGGAATAGGAAACAGAATGTAAGTAAGAGGAGCTATTATATGCACGAAGATAGCGATGGTTTATCAAATAGTGATGAAGATGAACATGGTACTTACTATAGACTTCTGATGGCTTTTGAAGATGATGATTTCTTGGATGCTTTAGATGAATATGGTATTTATGAAGAAATTTCTAAACTTAAAATTTGTTTAGAAGAAAAGAATATGATTATATATACTCTAACATTCCAACTTGTTGAAAGGGAAAAACACAATGAAAAATTAGAATGTGAAATTGTGGGTCTAAGAAAATATATTGAGAAGACAAAAGCTCTCAATCTCAGATTTGCTAAAGGATCGGAAACTTTAGATGAAATTATCAAGGTGCAGCATTCTCCTCTGATAAAGATAGGTCTTGGATATACTGAAGAAGCATCTCAAGCATAGAAGCCATCAACCTCCAAAAGCTATCTTGATGTAGCAAGGAGAAGTGAACAGTTTGAGAATCGTCAACAAAGGCATAAAGTAGATGACCAGGTAAATCAAGGATGAACAGAAGCTACAACCAACCTCAAGTAAATCATACTCAATTTGCTTCAAGAATGAATGTCAATGGAAACTACAATCACCAGGTTAGTAGTCACAGGAATTTCTTTAATGGCCAATGCTTTTCATGTCATAACTTTGGACGCAAAGTTGCTCAATGTGTTGCTTACAAAACCATCATGACTAGAGAAGCACGAAATGAAAGGAATGTGACTGGCATCATGAAAAGGACCTACAATAACTTTTCTGCTCTTGGAAATGAAATAGAATGCTCTATCTATAACAACTTCAATCATGAAGATTCTGAATGCAGGAGTACATTTTGGCAAAAATCTCAGAAGGAGCAAACTTCATTAGGTCCCAAAACATGGAGAAAGAAAGAACCACAAATAGAAAGATGTGGTATAGCCTTGTATGCAGAAGGACAATAAAATCATTGGTACATCGACAGTGGATGCTCGAAACACATGACAGGTGATAAAGAAAAACTTCAATCATATAATGCCTTAGAGAAAGAAAAGAAGGTCTCATTTGGAAATGACACTCTTGCAGTCATAAAAGGTAAAGGCTCTATTCTCTTAAAAGAAAAGGTTAAAGCTGGGAATGTTATGTATGTTGATGGTCTAAAGCATAATCTATTGAGTGTCAGTCAAATGTGTGATCAAGGAAATGAGGTAGTATTTCGATCAAATGGATGTGTTGTTTGTGAGCTTGATACAGGAGAAACAATGATCAAAGGTATAAGAACTCCAAATAACCTTTACATACTCAAGGGAGCACAAAAATAGTGCTACCTATGCGAAAATGATGAACACTGGCTATGGCACAGAAGATTGGGGCATCTAAGCTTATCTCAAATAAGAGAAGCATGCAGATACAAGGCCGTTCGTGATCTTCTAGATATCAGCATTCCAGAAAATACAATATGCAAATCATGTCAATTTGGTAAGCAAACCAGAGCTCATTTCCCTGAGAAGGAAGGATCAGCTAGTAAGCCTCTTGAACTTGTCCATACTGATTTATGTGGTCCATCAAGGAAAAAGTCACCTCGTGGAGAAGAATACTTTATATTGTTCGTTGAAGACTTTTCCAGAATGTGTTGGATAGGACTTCTAAAGCATAAAGATGAAGCATTTGAAAAGTTCAAATCCTTCAAAGCATTGGTTGAAAATGAATCAGATCACAAAATCAAATGCCTTAGGTCTAATCGAGGAGGGGGATTTACCTCAAATGAATTCTTCGACTTTTGTGAAGAAAATGGAATAAAAAGGGAATTCTCTACCGTAAGGACTCCTAAGAAAAATGGAGTGGTAGAAAGAATGAACAGAACTATTCAACAAATGGCTCGTGCCATTCTAGATGATTTTGGAACTCCTGTAACCTTCTGGGGTGAAGCTGCATTTGCTGCCGTCACTATTCTCAACAAAACAAACGTTCGGGTAAACAACACTCAAACTCCACATGAACTTTGGTATGGTAATAATCCTACTGTAAAATACTTCAAAGTTTTTGGAAGCAAATATTACATCAAAAGGACTGATGAAAACCTTGGCAAGTTTGAACCTAGAGTAGATGAAGGCATTCTCGTTCGTTACTCTTCCCAAAGAAAAGGATATAAGTGTTATAATAAAAGACTTGGAAAAATTGTTGAAAGTATTGATGTTGTGGTTGATGAAGCAGGCAAAAATCCAAAGCAGGTAAAAACCGAAGATTATGAAGAAGATAAGGATTATCCCTCCACATCAAATCAAAATAATTTTGAAGAAGAAACCAATGAAGCACCAAAAGAATAGATAACGGTAGAAGAAAAGACTCCATCCAGGTATGTGTAGAAAAATCATCCAGAGACTCAAATTTTGGGACAAAAGGAGGCAGGTGTGCAGACAAGAAGAACTATTACAGAAGCTTCAAGCTATCTAGCATTACTTTCCACCATCGAACCTCAAAATGTACATGAAGCATGAAAAGATGAATGTTGGGTCAAGGCCATGAATGAAGAGCTTGAGAAAATTGAAAAGAATAATACTTGGGAATTAGTCCCTAGACCTCATGATAAGAATATCATAGGAACCAAATGGATATTCAAAAACAAGCTGAATGAAAATGGAGAAGTTATTAGAAACAAGGCTAGACTTGTGTGTAAAGGATATGCTCAAAAATAAGGTATAGATTTTGAAGAAACTTTTGCACCTGTTGCTAGACTTGAAGCCATAAGAATGTTCCTTGCTCTTTCTAGCTTTCAGAACTTCAAAGTATACCAAATGGATGTAAAATCTACCTTTATTAATGGAGACTTAGAAGAAGAAGTATATATTGAGCAACCAGATGGATTCATCCTTGGAAATGATCCAAAACTTCTATGCAGACTCATAAAGGCTCTCTATGGTCTAAAACAAGATCCAAGGTCCTGGTATTACCGTCTTGACAATACCTTCATCAACAAGGTTTTTCTAAAGGATCAGCTGATAGCAATCTCTATACAAAGATTGACAATAATAAACTGCTAATACTTGTTGTGTATGTTGATGATATCATTTTGGTAGCAATGAAGAAGCCATGAGTCAAAACTTTGCTTTGGTAATGCAGGAAGAATTTGAAATGTCCCTGCTTGGTGAGCTCACATATTTTCTTGGTTTACAAGTTCAACAAAATAAAGATGGTATCTTTCTATCACAAACCAAGTACCTCAAGCAGATCTTGAAAAAATATGGCATGGAAGATTCTAAACCAGTATGTACCCCTATGGTAATAGGATGCAGTCTTAGCTCAAATGATGAATCAGCAACAGTGCATCAACCAACCTACAGATCCATGATTGGCAATCTTCTCTATCTAACAGGTACTCAACCAGACATCATGCATGCAGTGGGAATAGTTGGAAGATTCCAAGCAAATCCAAAGGAATCACACCTTCAGGCAGTCAAAAGGATTTTCAAATATCTTCAAGGAACTCAGAATTTTGGTTTATGGTATCCTAGAGATACAGACCTTACACTTCATGCATATACAGATGCATATTGGGCAGGAAGCATGGATGACAGAAAAAGCACTAGTTGTGGTGCATTTTATATGGGCTCCATATTAGTATCTTGGTTCAGAAAAAAACAAAGTTCAATTGCATTATCTATAGTTGAAGTAGAATATGTGGCTGCTGCATCTTGCTGCACACAACTCCTTTGGATAATGCAAACATTTCAACACATTCAGATCACATGTACTCCACCCATCTCCATTCTATGTGATAATACAAGTGTAATCAGTATTTCAAAGAATCTAGTCATGCATTCCAAGACCAAGCACATACCTATTAAATATCATTTTCTTCGTGAACAAGTGCTTGAACAAAAGGTCAAATTGCAGTATGTTCCCTCCAAGGAATAGGTTGCTGCTATATTCACCAAACCACTGCCAAGAGAGACATTTGAATATCTCAGACAGAAGGTGGGCGTAGTTGATGCATCATCTTGCTGTTGAAACTTATCTATTTTAGAGAAAAGTGGTTGTATGCAAGTTTCATGAAGTGTATTTGCATACATACGCAGGTTTTTGTGGATGTAGTCACGTATATGATGGTTTGAAGAAAAACAGTGGGCCAGACTCAGGATGAAAAGAGTATGATATGGGTCTGACAGTGATCATCTGGCATAGATTCAGGGGGAGCATATACTTCTAATAATGCATTGTTAGCATTATCTTAGAAGATCTTGGTAAAAATTCACAGATTCAGGTGGAACAAGTGCAGAGAAAGATCATGGTTACTGATCTAGATGGTGATTGACAGATGCTGCTAATGATAGTTGCTGATAACTATCATAGTCTTGTTTTAGATATTTTGTCTCTATGTCATGTATATATTTTATTATCAAGGTCATGAAATGACCTATTTTGATTCCCCACTATGCATGGGATGGATGATGTAATGTTCTTGTTTTGTCATGTATAAACATTTGGTATATCCCCACTTGGTTGGGTGGATGAGTCAATCTTGGTATATCCCCACTTGGTTGGGTGGATGAGTCAATCTTGGTATATCCCCACTTGGTTGGGAGATGGATGTATGTATGAGTCTTTGGTGATAGGAAGGTCATTTATGATGTATAGAGTCATGTTATTCTTGTAGAACATCTTTTTGCAGACCTTGCTTGTAGTCAGGGGGAGCATGGACAACACACTTCAGCATATCAAAGAATTCAACATGCACTCAAGGGGAGCATAACCCTTTTCCCTTGATGACAAAGGGGGAGAGTGACTTGGGGTTGCCATCAAGTCCAAAGGGGGAGATTGTTGGAATTATGACACAGATTTGGAACTATGACACAGGTGTTGTCCTTGATGGCAACTCTCACAGATGACAGATCATAGTTCAGGCTCACATAATGAAGAAAGAAAGGTATACGCAGGTTCCCATTGACCAAGTCGTGTGTACACGCCAGTTCGCAGACTAAAAGGCACGTATGCATACACACACACTTTCACAGAAGGAAAGGCGCATACATGTTGGAAAACTTGGTTTTGGTCCGTGGTATTTGGTCCATGGTATTGTGACCCATGGTATTGGTCCAAGGTATCTTGTCCAAAGTGTTGACCCCAGGTATTTGGACCAAGGTATTGATTCTAAGTGGTTTTGGACCATGGTATTGAGTAAGGCCTAGGACTATAAAAGGAGGAGAAGATCATTAGGCAAAGGCACTTACGAATTGCATATCTAATGAAGAGCAAGATCTAGATTACAGGTTATTGGGTTATGGTGCACAGTTGGATCTGAATCAAGGATGAACCTAAGATCTTGACGAAGGATAAGTCCTATTGATGGGTCAAGATCTTAAGGCTTGAAGAGAAGTATCTTTGTGTGGTTTTGATCTTTTATCTTAATAATTGGCGCATGTCGTAATCTGTAAATATGATGATCTGGGTATATCTAATGTCTGAATAATTGTAAAGGTTAAATCATCATTTACATATCTGTACGTAGGTTCCTTATAGAAAAGGCACGTATACACGCCGGTTCGGCATTTCAAAAGTGTGTATACGCAGGTTTTCCTTGATACAAGTGTGTATGCACGCAGGTTCGTCACATTGAAATGCTTTAGCTTGTTGTTGCAGTGTTCTGGGTTCTGGCTTGGGTTCTAGTTACTATTACTGTATTTTGGTTAGAGCATTCATAGAAGTGATTGTTTGATTCAGCTTCTAGTTGGTGCAAAGGAGATTGGTTGATGCAAATATATTTGACATGTGATTGATGTTATTGATGGATCCAGTCTGAAAATTTATGAAACGTGGTCCCTAGAAGAAAAGAGAAGGTTGTAGCCTTCTGTAGGTCAGCACCTATGTACTAGTACATCAGCTAGTACAAGAGCTAGGGGGTTGTAGCTCCCTTCCAGAAGAAGCTAGAGAATGAGAGAAGGTTGTAGCCTTTTGCAGGTGGAAGCCTGCGTACTAGTATAAGATTGCACTAGTACAAAATATTGTAAAAAGAAGTTTCTTATTAAAAGAAATATAGAGACGATTGTAGCAGGTGTTTTTCACCCACATTGGGTTTCCACCTTATATCTTGTGTTCATGTGTGTGACTGTCTGTTCTGTTTTTACTGCTCCTAGTTACTGTTTATATGATTTTGATGCACAGATTAAAGACCAACTTATGAAGAATTAACTAAATTATAAGTTTACAAGGTATATGCTAGTTTCCTTATATACAGTTGCGTATACACGCAAGTTTCATTAACTGAAGTAGTGTATATGAATCAGAATATGGAAATGAAATATTATTGACTTGCTAATACTGATTCACCCCCCCACACGCGCGCCTCCCCCCCGCCTAACAAACCCCACCCCCCCCCCCCCCCCCCCCCCCCCCCCCCCCCCCAACATCTCAGTATTATTTCCAACACTTTCTATTTCTCCTTTTTCATATGTGAGTGCCAAAAGTAAAATATAACACTCGCAATCCAAAATTTTTGTTTTGTTTTGTTTTTTTTATGTTAACTTTGACATAGCGGTCTTTCCATTTTAATGCAAAATTATAACATTGTAAAATTATGTTTGAGAAATTCTGGGCCATAATGCGATGCAAGAAAACCACATTATATTCATGTTGTGTTAGATGAAAAATGTATTGAAAGGAAGTTTCACCCCAAGCACACTTGAAATTTTGCATTTGTTGAAGTCCTTGTCATAACATGTTGGCTTCTATTTGTTTCCATCGTTGTTCAATTAATGCATGTCAGAAAGCACCTACATTGCCTCTAGAACCATGTATGTATTCATTTTCTTTTTTGCAAAAGAGTGTTTCAAAATGTATAGTGATGGGATTATCATCATGAAATAATATGTCATATACATGCATGCCTACAAATGAATTAAAATGCAAGTATGACCTCTTTTGCATCTTTGACCAAATTCTTATTGGTATGTTGAGCCGCTTTGACAACCAATGTATGAAAAAAATGTCTCTCCAAAGCCTCCTCTCACTTGGTGGGCACTCAAGTGAGGCATATAGTGACATATATTGAAGATAAACCTTAGAATCATCGACATTATGCATTTCCATAAATGAATATGTATTTAACTAATTTTGATAAGACAATAGTTCTTCATTGCAATTATTTTGCAAACAAAGTCTGAAATGTATTATACCTTGTCTCAATTCTATAAAAGTATATCTATTATGCAAAAGAATTTGTAGAGAATCAAATAAGCAATCTCCAACACTAAAACTGAAGTTGTTTATATGAGTCAAATGGTGTTTTTCCAAAACAACATTAATATCAAGTTCTTCATGCACAACAAATTTGTTTGGTTCAGTCATATGCTTGTTTTCATCCTCTTGTTTGTTTTGTGCCTCAAAAACATGCATTTGTTGTCTATTTCTTTTCACTATATATGGACTATAACGTTATAAAAATAGACACAAGAAAAAGAACATGAATGCTTTTTCTTTTCTTTTTTCTCTTTCTAGATATCAACAAAAACAATTTCCATTAATTCCATTTACATGTTGCTAAAATGTGCATACCTTGTATCAAATGGAAATTGTACATATTTGCAATGAATTGAAGAAACATGGACAAGTTCCACCTCAGATCAAGATGATTTGTTCCCTTGAAAATCAAAAAAGAATCCAATCAAAAGAAGAAAATATCTTAATCTTTCAACAGTCTGAGAGTCTAAATATTGTCTTCCTTTGTGGAATGAAAAAATCATTACTACAAACAATAAAAAAATGATTCAATATCAACATATAAACCAATAGTGACATTGTAAAATTGCATATTGTTGAAGTTACACTCACTACAACAAATCCCTATGATTAGCTCCCTTTTTTGCTTCCAAGCGCTGCTTTAATGTATTTTTCTCCATTTTTTTTTAAAAGTTAGTGCTATTTATCAGGATGGCGCTATTTTTGGCATTGTTTTCATAGAAAAAAACATTAAGGCACTAAATTAGGTGCTAATAGTTCCATAAATAGCACCAGTAATAGTGTTGGATTTAGCTCCCCTTTTAGTGCCTAAATTAGTGGCTTGGTTAGCTCCCTTTTTAGTATTGTATGTGCCTAAATGGTTAATTAATTAAGGTGTTAAGGTTTAAGTGGATAGGGGATTTGAGGATTATGGGATTTAGGTATTTGGGGTACATGGATTATGGGTTAATGGATTATGGGTCAAAATCTAAGGGATTTGGCGCTTACCAGTTAGGTAGTTTAATGGTTAATGAATTAGGGATTATGGGTTAAGGTATTAATGTTTAAGTGCTTAGGGCATAGAGGTTTATGGATTAAGGGATTATGGATTAGGGCTTAAGTGTTTATGGGTCGATGACTTAGCGGTTAAAGGATTCAGGAATTTTTCATTAAGGGATTGGTGATTAGCTAGGGTTGAGGGATTAAGGGTACTTTAGGGATTAAAGATTAAGGATTTAAAGGTATATGTAGGCTTATGGGTTAGTGGATTTAGGGATTTAATGGAACTCTCTTGAAATGTCATGGAAAGTTTCCAACATGCCCATCACCAATGTCATCCACAGGTGTCACATCGTGAGAAGTGAATGGGAACAATGTTGAAATTTCATCAAACTATTCTTGTATGTGTCAAAATTTGACATGGTTAGACTAGACACATGCCTTGATGATATTCAAAGGTTTCAAGACTCAAGGAGGCTTGATGTCCCCACATAATTTTTGAGATCATCCACATTTTCATTAATGTTAATCATGGAGTCCCATTTTCATCATTTGTCATTCCCATATATGGAATATTTGTCGAAACTCTCTTGAAATTTCATGGAAAGTCTTCCACACGCCCATCACCAACGTCATCCATTGTCGCCACACGGTGAGTAATGAATGGGGCCAACATTGACATTTCTTCAAAAAATTCCTGTATGTGTCGAAATTTGACATGGTTATAGCAGACACATGTCTTGATGGTATGTGAGGGTTTCAAGACTCAAGGATGCGTGATGTCCTCGTGTAATATTTGAGATCGTCCACTTTTTCATCAACGTTCATTATTTAGTCTCATTGTCATAATTCCTCATTTCCATCTATGGAATATTTGTCAAAACTTTCTTGAAATGTCATGGAATGTCTTCGAACATGCCCATAATCAATTTCATCCACCGACATTGCATGATGAGCAGTGAATGGGGCCAATGTTGAAATTTCATCAAACTGTTCCTCCATGCATTGAAATTTGACATGGTTATACTAGGCACATGCCTTGATAGTATGTGAGGGTTTTAGGACTTAAGGATGTCTGACATACCCACATAATCTTTGAGATCATCAATGTTTGCATCAACGTTCATCATGCAGTATCGTTGTCATCATTCCTCATTCCCATCTAGGGAATATAACAATTAGAGAATATGTTTGTATATGTAATTAGGTTATGGATCATATATGTTACTAGTTAACAAGTATAATTGTTATGACTGAGTGTTTATTAGTGGCAATGGTTCCATTTCAAGAGTTAAGGGTGATAGGGTTATGATTTTTGGATATAGTGGTTATGGTTACAAGCTATATTAGATAATAGATGTTAGGGGTAAAAATTAGTAGGTGTTAATGTTTATAGGATCTTGGGATTATAGTTGTTATGTGTTATACAATTTAGGGGTGATAAGGCTTGGACATCATGGGGTTAGTAATTATAATGGTTATGGATTTAGGATTAGGAATTAGGAGTGATAATAGTTATAGGGAATTACCACGGGGTGTAGGGTATTTAATTTTTTTGTGTTAAAGGATTAGGTATTAAGAGTTTATAGCTTAAGGGTTCAGGGATTAGGGCTTAAGGGTTTAAGGGTTTGTTATCACCTATTAATTTTTTTATAATTTTTTGCAAAAAAATTATAATTGGGGTCAAAATTTTTGAAGGCTATTGTTATACATTGGGTTCATATACATGGTTATAGTTATTTTTATAAAAAATATTGGGTTCCTAGACTCAATCTCCAAGTCAGAACAATTTTACTCCAACACATACCAAGCATCACATGTTAGACATGAATAACAACCAACACAAGGCACCCAACATTGGAGTGTATATATATATATATATATATATATATATATACACGTCAATATAGCATTCCAAGAGCTAGGATATTTAAATAATGACAAGTCTTTTACTCTATTACATGTGGGATAGTTCAAAGCACCAAAGGACAAAGTACCATATTCTATTACATGGTTCAAAGGTCTAGATCGCGAGAAGTTGGAGATCAACAATGAATATGTGTTGCGGATTTTGAATCAACCTGAAGTATAAAAAAACATTCAAATCCCGCACTCATCGAGAAGAAATAGGTGTCCCTTAATAGATTCAGTGTGAGATTCTCTTATGGTGTTAAATATCGTTCATTTCCCATCTCCGCACTCAATTTCCACTGTTGATCTAGAAATTATATCAAATCAATGGATACACCGATTTCGTATATTATAACTTTTTACTAAGCGCTTTATTTATAAATATTTATTTTTTCTCGATAAAAACATAGTGTTTTGCAGTTCCTTACATGTAAAAAGGGATTTATTACGAGTAACAGTGAAGATTGCCAAAACATCTAAGTAAACGAGAATTCAACTTTGAAGGTTGGTTTCCTGTTCTATCTCAATGTTTTAATAGTCAAAAGAATGGAATCCTTTAATAAAATTGTCTCCATCCATAAAATATCTGACCCAGACCAGAATAACCTAGTGGACCAAGACTGGGATGTTTATGACCCAATTTTTTCATGTACTAATCAAGAGAATATCCCTCAATTGTTCTTTCAGCAAGATGATGAAATTAGTAAGGGGTATAAAGTTTGAGAGTCACGTCTTTCATTTTGTATAGTTCCTCAGGTCTTTCATTTCCCTGAATTGGTTATATGGTGCTCTAAGAATTATTATGCTTCTGTTAGATCAATAGTGTCAAATAAAACTTCAAATATCTTCATTTCCTTAACTAATGAATCACTTCTCAAGATCCTAGGGTTACAACCTTCCCGTATTATGAATGAAAACATTGTGGAATTAAATTAAGAAACTCTCGTTCAAACCTTAATATCATTAGCCCCACAAGTACAACTTACATTTGTCCAAAGTGTTCTAAATTTAGAGACTTCTCTATAATATTTAATCTACCCTCTGAAATCTGAGTGGTTTGTTAAACTAGTGCATATAATTTTCTCCATGATTATTCAAATTTTGGGTTTCATTCATGATCAAGACGCCACCAAAATTTTCTTAGGTTTTCTATGGTATTTGTCATTGTCAGTAAAGTTAAATTATCCTAAATTTATAGCAGAAGAAATGCATGAAAAATTGAGTAGTTTCAACACCCTTCAGAGCTTCAAATATCAAGCCTATCTCATCTACTTAATTTTGGATAAATTCACTAATCAATTTCAACATGTTTTGGAACCAGAAGGAATTACTTCTTTTGGAGTAAGTTCAGTGATTCACAAAGCATTGTGTCTTAGAAACCAATCAGAGGGTTTCTTCAATTTTGTTAACAAGTTCATATCCAAGGTGTATGTATTGATTCATGAAGAAGAATTTCCAAGAGTATGCCCAGAGCTGAAGAAATGTCTCCAATTAAGTTCAAGGTCTAGATAGGAGATTGGTTCTTATATCAGGACTACACTATGATAATAATTTATGGAGAAAAGTTTCAACCCTATAAAATACCTTCATTTTTAACTCCTAGGGTTTATGCTTTGGAGATCTTAAGGCAGATATTAGATTTAGATTTTATACATTTTAAAAGAAAGAATTTAGCAATGTCTTTTAAATTTCCAATAACAATGGGACCTTTTACTGTTAATAATATAGAAACTTCACAGATAATTGATCAATTTATAGCTTGTTTCAATTTTGAATATGATGAAGCATGTCACTGTGATCCTCATCATAAGATTTCACCCAAAGAAAGAAGGTAAGAAGGGATGCATATAAACATCAAGGCATTTCTGAAATGGAAAGGATAGAAAACAATATGGAATGGTCAACTGTTGAAAATGTTGATCAAAATCAATTGGGAAATGAAGAAAATTGCTCTGAGAAATTAGGAGTTTTGAAGAAAGGACAAACAGAGATAGAAATAGTTACCCCGACCAAGCTTAATGGTGGAGCTAAAAGAAACTTTACTGAGGATATGATGCAGATAGATGAAGAAGATGTCACTGAGGAAGAAAGGAGAAAGAGGTCAAAAGGTTCCTAGGAAAAATATTTGATGCTTGTAACTGATAAGTTAAAGGACAAACCTTCTGCAAGAGAGCCTGTTATTCAAATTCATGAGCAATATTCAACAAAAATTAAGGTTATTCATTCAATAGATAGTGGACCTATATAAGTTGAAAATCCTATCACAACCTATTACAATGAAATCAAACAGCAAAGTTACTAGGATAGAATGGAGGAAGTTGAAAAAATTAAAAGAAAAAACCTTCTCATTTACTTACTGTGGTAGATAACAAAGGCATGTATTTAAATATTGCACTGATAGAGCTTGTTCCTAAAGGAAGTAAATCTCATGAAGGAGTTAAGACCACTTAGTTCAAATTGAATATGAATTAGTTTAATATTGTTGATAAAATTGATTTTTTCAAACAAGTAGGTCAACTCATTTGTAAATATTTGGTTAATGAGTCCACTACAACAGAAAAATTATAGTCAACTATAAAGAAATTGGGGAATCAACTAGAGACAAAGAAGGAACAAAATAAAGACTTTCTAATGGGAAAAGTTGAATAAGAAAGGAATGTTATGGAACTTGATGATGATGATGCAAGTAATGTTGAAGTTTAAAATTTTACAAAATAAAAAGAAACAACAATACAAGTCCCAAAGAAAAAGCTCAAAACGCCACATGATGCCCATCCTCAAACTCCAGAGCTTCTTACAGTACTTCAGGAAAAGGAGGACTTGGAAAAAAAATTACAGGATGCTAAAGGAACCGTTGGAGTATTAAGAAATAAAATTAAAGAGTTAAATAAATAAGTTCAAACACTTTGAAAATCACAATTTAAACATCTCTCAGGGGCTAATCTTGATATTGAATGATCCATAGAATTGGGAAACTTGATAGTTAAACATATGGAGTGCAGAAAATTAAAAGAGGAGTTGACTAAATTAGAGAAAGATAATGAACAAAAAATAAAGGCCCTTGAGGAAGCTCTAGCTAAACCAATAGAATTAAAGGTAGGATTAAATTCAATGAAGCTTGGTTTGATTGATACTAAATATTTTATTTGGAACCATATTGTTGTGGGACTTAAAAGATTGAATGATTATTTTGCATAGGTTGAAGATGAAAAATAATTGGCAAATTCTTGTTTGACTCAGGCTTCCATTTTTTAGAAGGATCTAGGAGACAAACCTATGAAAGCCATAAATGTTGTAAGATTTCTTAACACAAGGACCAAATCTCAATTGGTTTTTTTAGGAATATAGGATAGGGCCAACCTTGTCTTTCAAGCTAAAAAATATATTGTGAAAGATGGCTTAATAAAGGATGTGATAGGAAAATAAAATTATATGTTAAGCAGAGTATCAGGTTTTAAATATATCTTCTAGGATCTTTTTGTGCAGGGTCTACCAAGCTTCTGGAATGATCAAGGAGTGCTTATCCCAGATGAAGAGTATCAGGTCAAGTTTCAAGAAAAGAGGAATGACACATCACAATTCAATCATACTTCTTCTAATCTAACGGGTCAAAACATTTTTGACCTTTTAGAAAAAAATTTAATCTTCTTAATCAAACAAGAAGAGTCATCAATGATTTACCGATCTCTTATGCTTTTCACATATAATTGGATACTTTGTATAGAGAGATGATAACAACATCATTCCCATCAACAATCATCTAGCATAGGATAACTTCATTTAATAAGAAATGGATTTCATTGTAGGAATATTCTACTTCAACTGATTGTGACTCATAGACAATCCCAGGATTTTTGTAACAGATTGCATATTTATCTTATTTTGTTGCTAATATTGGGGTTTTCCCCCAAATATTGTAGAACTAAATATTTTGTAAATTTTGTATAAATTCTCTCATCATGATGAGGAAAAGGTTGGTATTTTGAGAAAATAAAGACTATTGTTTGTATGTGAAGATATATGTATATAATATATATATATATATATATATATATATATATATATATATATATATATATATATATAGATAGATAGATATATATATATTTGAAATTAATTGAAGTTTTTAAAGATCGGAAGTACTTGAGGAATTGAAACCAGAGATTCATGTGTTGCGACTTTCTAGTCTATTTTCTTTAGTGATTATTTCCTTTCAATATTTCATTTGATATGTGTTTTTTTTTTTTTTTTTTTTTAACAAGGTTGGGTAGTTGATATATTATCAAAAGTTTTGTTGGAGCAAGATCCTATTACAAACAACTGCAAAAAGATAAACATCTAAGCCAGGAGATAGGAACGTAGTCTCTTCTCCTAGGCTAGTGTTCAAGACTTCATGTATATTTATGGCTATTCTAGTGTACTGCCTAACAAATTGACCTAATCGAAAGAGAAATTTACATGCCATGGGTTCTCTAACAGTTTTTCAAGGCTTATAGACAGATTTCTCCTGAGTTGGTTGTTTCTTCTTTTCATATTTGACCGAGTTCTCTCCTTCATTACTTGTGCTGCTAATTTTGTAATGTGCCACTGTGGTTCTATTTGAGTTAATTTCCTATTTTTCCTTTGGATTTGCATTCTGCTCCTTGTTTATTGTGCTTTCGTGGATTTGTAATGCCTGAGGTGCTTTTTCTTCTTCTGGTGTTGACCGCTTTCCTTTTGTTGGGCACGGGGGCCATTGGAACAAAAAAAGGGGTTTTCAATTTAATAACTGACCAGTTTAAGTTGCAAAGTTCGAAATCATGGGATGGATGGTAGAGATTATCCAAAGGTGCTACAGTCTAGAGGAACCGTCACTGCTGTCAATGAATCAAATCAATGGTCATAGGGTGAGAAAAGGTTCGAACGATAATCAATGAGAAAGGTGGGATTAAAGGTGAAGGTGGTATTTCAAGTGGATAAGAAATCGTGAGTGGTAAAAAGGGGAGGATGCCCAATTCCATTGACCAGGTGACACGTAGCAGCGAAGGAGAGAGAGAAAAACGCTTTTGGGGTGGGTAATCTCCGAGCATGTTGTCGGCTTGATATCGATAAGAACTGTCAGATCCGATGGGGACAGATTGATGGTGGGAGAAAGTCGCACAAGTTTGGATGGGCGGGCTAATCACCAACCGTCAGATTAGTCGCCAGATCAACAATCCAGCTTTGATCGTAGATCAAAGAGAGGATATAAAAGCAATGCGGTGAAGGCTTGGGGGGGCAGACCTCACAATATACTTCGGTGTGAATGAAAGCTTATTTGAAGTCCAAATTAAGCACTCAGTCATGATTTTCCATTATATTTTGGTAATAATGAGGTCCCAGAGAGAGGACCGAAATCTGGACATAACAGAGGCTTTACGCTGCAATGGGGCGCTGGGTGGAGGGAGTGGAGGGGATGGGGGGGATAAGGGGTGAACAGGTTGGGTAAGAAGAGGGGAGAGGGCTTAATATGAAGTATGCTCGCTTAGTAGAGGTAACGCTGAGGGATATTATATAAGGCAGGAAGGGGCTTTGAAGCTAAAGAAGCACTATATTGACCTGGAAGGTGAAGATTTCTTCACTGAGATTGCTTCTACAATGATTGCACCCTCTGTTCTTATATTTCTTTAATGTCGCCCGTTCCTTGTCTTTGAGGAAATAGTTTGCAACATGGTTCTTATGGCCATGGTTACAATCTTCCTTCCTGCTGTTTCTCATGCTAGAGTCTAAAGTTTCATGAATTTTCTTATGCATTTCCGTGACTTCCTAGCTGTCACTGTAGTGATGAGTCCTTTGTTGCTTTTTGACTGTTGTTTTTTGATTTATTTATTTTATCCTTGGGGTTTTTCCGTGATTTTGGTGATCTTTATACTTGTGCTTTTTGCTGCTCATTAAGGAACAGAGTTATGATATTCTTCCTAGTTTTCATGAACATGCCCTTCATTTTTCCACTGCTTGGTTTGCAAAATAATCTGCCTGTTGATTGTGAATTCTCAAGACATGTCTGAAGATTACATTTCCAGAGCCTTCCAAGTTCTTCCTTATTCTTCTAAGAATTATGTTCATGAACTCATTGCTTGGGTTTTCGTTTCTTGCCATTGCCTCTATTATTATGGTTGAGTCACCTATTAGGATAGGATTTTGAATTTCTCTTTTTTTTATTATTCTTGTTCCCATCAACAAGCTGTATGCTTTTTCCTTATTATTTGAGATTTGTCCCAATCCCCATTCATATGTGACATTTTCTTTCCCATCAGGATCTACGATTATTCCCCCTGCGCCTGCCTTTCCCGAGTTATGCTTTGAGGCCCCATCAAAGTATAGACATTATCTATTCTGATTTTTCCTCCAGTTTGTTAGTTCCTCTTCACTCATTCTTATTTTCCAAATATTTCCTGAGTTTATCTTCCTATTTCCTTTTTCTCCATTATTGTTTATTATGGCTTTGCTGAGCCAATATCGCTCTTCCTGTTGAAGAGTGCTATAATTTGTTGGTGTTGTTCCTTTGACATTGAGGATTTCAAAAGTTAAACCCCATGTTTTTGAGAGGGTCTTCCCTATCCTTGGAATTTGATTTTTGAATATGCACTTATTTCGTGTCAACCAAATTTGCCAACATAGAACTACTGGGATGCACTTCCATATTCTCTGAATTGTGACTTTCTTCTTTGTTGTGTATGGATAGGCCTTCTCGAGGGTCTGAAGAAAATTCAGCAAGGGCTGTTCAAAATTTATTCTTATTTCCAAAGGACTTATCAGTTGCTGCCAACATTCTTTGGCAAACGTGCATTCTTGGAATAAGTGCTGAATATTTTCTTCGGCTTGCATGCATAATGGGAATCGTGTTGGGCCTTGAAAGCCCTTTTTTTTAAGGTTGTCACTGGTCAATATTATCGCTTTTAGTAGAGTCCAGATGAACATTTTGATCTTAGGTAGACTTTCTGATTTCCAAGTTATTTTCCAAGAATCCTAGTCTTGTTGATTTGGTTGTTCCTAAAGGATTTTATATCTAGTCCTAACTGTGTAGTGTCCACTGCTTGGGTCCCAAAGATAAGCATCTTCCTCATCAAAGTGGATTGGCGCTGCCCCTTTTAAGAGCTGCCTGGTTTTGCTCCATTGCCCTTCCAGACCTGTCGGGATTGCTAAGATTTTCCAGTCTTGCCACTCCTTTTGATTCCAAAGAGAGATAAAGTGTAAGGTGTTGAAACCTTTATCTTTCATCCACTCTTGTCTGTCTTCAATTTCTGGATGAGTCTGTAATGGTTCTTTTCCCATGATTCTATCCTCCCAAATTGAAGTTGTTTTTCCATTGCCTGGGAGTTTAGAAATATATCTACTCATTAATGGAATTGTTTTTTTAACCAACTTCCATACTTTGGTACATGGTCTTATTGGGATATTTCCATTGAGCAGTCTTTTCCTGGTGCCATCAATATATTTTGTTATAAGAGTCTTTTTCCACCAGCTTTCTTTTCCTATAATTAGTCTCCATACTATTTTCATTCCCAGTGCTGCATTCATGAGCCTAGGTTTTCGTATTGATAGGCCTCCTTACTCATAAGGTAGTAATACTTGCTCCCACCTGACCAGGGTAAATTTTTTGTTTTCTTGCTTCCCCCTTGCCACAAAAAGCTTCTTAAAATAAGCTCCATTTGTTTGTGGGCACTTGCTGGGGCCATGATTATGGCATATTGATAGATAGGTAGTGCTGCAAGGAGTGCTTTGATTAGAATTACCCTTCCTGCCATATTCAGCCACATCATACCCCAGCTTTGTATTTTGTTTTTCATTTTTTCAATTTGTTTAGTCCATATTTTTGTCTTCATGTTCTCTTTTGAGATTAGAAGTCCTAGATAAAAGAAGTGTGTCCATTTTTCCTGTATAGGGATGTCTAAGATTTGTGAGATCCTTTGCATAGTTCTGGGAGGGGTATTCCATCCATATATCCTGCATTTTGTATTGTTTAATAGCCCACCTGAAACCTGTAAAAAGTCATCCAGAACTTTTTTGAACCTCCTTGCTATTATTGTTGATGCCCCTCCCAGCAGTAGTGTGTCATCAACAAAGAGTGAGTGGTTTATTGTTTTTACTCCTTTTGTTATTCTAATCCCTGTGATATTTCTTTCCTTTCTTTGATTTTCTAGAGCCCTACTTAATGTTTCCGCCATTTTAATGTATAAGAAGGGGGAGAGAGGACAACCTTGCCTAAGGCCTCTTGTGCTTTGAAAGAAATTAGTGGGCCTTCCATTTATGAGGGGGGCAATCCATGGAGTAGAGATGCATGCCTGTATGAATTCCACTATTTCTCTTGAGAATCCCAGGTTCCGGACGACAACCAGTACATATGGATGACTGACCCTGTCAAATGCATTTGCCATATCTAGTTTGATTATGAGGCCTTTTTCTTGCTTTAGCATACTGGAGTGAACCGCTTCCTGTACAATAATTACATTATCTATGATTTTCCTGTTGGGCATGAATCCTCCTTGATTTTCAAATATGATTATTGGAAGTACTTCCTTGATTCTATTTGCAATTATTTTTATTATTATCTTATACGATGAATTGCAGAGAGAGATAGGGTGAAACCTATTGAAAGTTGAGGGGTTTGCTTCTTTTGGGATAAGAGCAAGATAGGAGGATTTGGTGTTGCCTCCTAATTTTTTTTTTTTTGAAAACATTCTTCACCATTCTTAAGAAATCCTTTCTGATGGTATACCAATGAAATCTGTAGAATGCTATTGTGAAGCCATCTGGCCCTGGGGCTTTGTCCAGATGCAGGCTCCATATGGCCGTCACTACCTCTTCTTCTGTGGGATCCTTGCACATTGCTGCATTTTGTTCTTTTTTTATTTTTCTTTTTGTGTGCTTTAAGAAGTCTTCACTTTCAACCATTTCTTTGTTGGCTGAAAGTAGGTTTTTAAAGTGCTGATAGGCTGCTTTTTTTAGTTCCTCCGCTCCTTTGACCTCTTGGCTTTCAACTTGAATTTTTTCTATTTGGTTTCTTGCTCTTCTTATCTTTATTGTGTTATGGAAAAAATATGTGTTTTTGTCCCCTGCCTTGAGCCACAAACTTCTTGATTTCAATCTTGCCTCTTCTTCTTCTTTCCTATTTTCCCTATATATTTCCCAAAAGATTTCCTTCTCTCTTAGATAATCTTGCTTGCTTTCTTCTTTGTTTTCTTTTTCAGTTTGCATGCTATCCATTTTCTACTATAACTTTTTTCTCTTTTCCTTTTTTTAATTCATTTGCTCTTGCTGATTCCTTTAATTTGTTTCTTGCAGTTTTTAATTTTGTTTCCCAAATATACTGTGGTGATCCTATTACTCTTGTCTCCCATGCTTCCTTGACTAAGTCACTGATTTCTTCGTTGCTGTCCCAAATTGAGCTATATCTAAATGGGAGCAGACCCTGATTTTCCAATTTTCCCATGACTATTATCACCGGTTTATGATGAGATGCTGTGGTATGTAAAATTTTTGATTTTATGGAGCTGTGCACTGCTGCTATATTTTCTTGTATCAGAATTCTATCCAGCCTTTCTTTTATGTTACTTTTTCCCACTCTTTTATTGCTCCAAGTGTATTTCCCATTGTTTGGCGGGATATCTATCAAGTTGTGTTGTTCCATTAGTTCTTCTAGAGTATCCCTGGATGGGTCTATGTGATATGTTCCTCCAAACTTTTCTTCTATGCTTCTTACCAAATTTAAATCTCCTCCTAGTATTATTTTCCCATCTTGCACTTCTTTTAGTGCTTCTTTTAAGGTGTCCCAGCATTGCTCTTTTTCCTTGTAATGATTTGGGGCATATATATTTATGACACCCTACATTTATTTTGTATTGATTTGCATTAGATCCATTTGGATCCAATGCTGATCTTTTTTGTATTTTATTAATTTCCAAGTTCATTTTTTCCATATTGTACATATGCCTCTTGATGCTCCTGTTGCCTGTATTGCTTCCCCTTCATAATTTCTGATTTTTTTTTTGATATTTTCAGTTTCTTGGCTGTTTCTTCTTGTCTCCTGAATCATAAGGATGTTTGGGTTTTCTTTTGCTAGAATGTCTCTTGTGGCATTTTCCTTGATGGGCGATCCCATTCCTCTACAATTCCAGGAGACCACTATTATTATTTGCTTGTTGAGTGGTGCATGGCTCCTTTCCCTCTTTGGCTGACCTTTTTCGTTGTTTCTGAACTCCTTCCTAAGAAATTTTCCATAGGTTGTTGTGTTCCTAATGCCATTTCCTTTGCTGCTGCTTCATCCCTGATTTCTTTGTTTGTCTTTCTTCTTGATTTTTTTTGGTATTCTACATTTGGGGGTACTTCCTTTGACTGCTTTCTAGTTAGGATTCTATCTACTGGGGGGGGAGGGGTATGAGTGTTTGAAACCAGAGGGGATGAGGGGGGATTGGGGGTATGTTGTGGGGATCTAGATCTGGATCTGGATCTTGGTCTAAGGGATGGGGGGCCTGAAGGATCCAAAGGTTCAAAAGGGTTAGGGATAGCAATAAGGTTATTAACTTTTGGTGATGGAGGATGGGGTTCAGAGGATGTGGAGGGCTGCAAGGAAGAGAGATTTGGTTGTTTGTGGATTGTCTTCTTTCTTTTTACCTATTCCCATTTGTTTTCCCGATCTTCACTCTTTTATTTTTCATTTTCTTTTTTTTTGTACATGTATTTGAAAAATGACCGTATCGTGACATACCTTGCATTTGAAGAGGATTTGTTCATAGTCCAACTGTTGTATGTGTGTCCACTGGTCCACTTTGATTTTGATGGCTTCTATTAGCCCTTTCCTAAGATCCACTTCTGCACATATTCTGGCGCATGCATGCATATTTTCCTTTGGCTCACACCTGTCTATATATTTCCTAACTACATTTCCTATTGCTTTGACTGAATCGTCCCCCCAGTAGTGAAGGGGAAGGTGTGGTAGTCTAACCCAAACAGGGACGGCATTGGGAACATCCATTTCTAGGTCAAATCCGGCGTCCATCTGTTTAGATATAAACCCCTAGTATCCATAAAATAAGGTCCATTCCTAAATATCAGATCTCGATCCTCCTTGGTTTCAAAGTGGAAGGTGAAGTAACCTCTTCCATAAAACCTAATTGAGATTTTCCCATCTATTGACGCAGTCCAGTTCCTTTCTACCCATTTTTGCACAGTTTTGGGTGATGGCCATAACCCAGTGAACTACCCCACTAATCCACACTCTGCCAGAGAAAGTTCTGCTCTACGGGGAAGGGTAGGAGGGAGTGATATTTTAGGAATATCTTCCAGTCTTTTAACAAACTTGGTGACTGATGGTCTGTTCTTTGCCGGGCCCATTGCAAAAATGAGAGAGGCAAAAGCTTTTGTTGTTCCTTCATTTTCTTGCTACTGATCTGAAGGAAGCTCTCCGTCCTCTAATGCATCCATGGAGCTCAAGCCCCAGTAGTAGGAGGCCGTCGGGGGGCATCTGCATGTTGCTGCGTGCTTCTTGCTGCATTCATTGGCTAGGGTTGCGCAGCTCCTTCAGCAAGCACTCTCTGAAACTATTCACCTCAATATTTCATTTGATATGTTATCGTTATTGTTTGAATGTAATAAAATGTTTCAGAATTCATCTTTGATGCTCTATTTTCATTACAATCTCACACTTTCACTATATTCCTTCTAAAATCACTATAAAATTCATCTCTGATGTTCTGATTTGATGGGTTTCTTACTTTATTCCATCACCATACTCAATGAAAAATTTGTCTAAGGAAATACCATCTACCTTGCCTCTGAAATTTCTTTGTCCATACCACCAACATGTTGGATACCTATTGATTAATTTCCATACCTTTTGACTCCATGCCCAGTGGTTTTAGCTTCGCTTCCCTACTAAATTTATATCTCTTGTTCTAGTTAAATATCTTGCCACAATTTTAATAGATGAGTTGTTGTTTAAGTGATGCCAGATAGTAGACTCATAGAGAGATCCCTCTTTGGATTGGAAAGGCCCGTTTCTAATTTAAAATAATGGTTTAAGGTTACCTCATGATTTTACTTTCACAACTGGGTAAAATTCTGAGTGATAACAGGGTCAATGACTTAAGAGTTATGTGATTTAGGGATTTTGTGTTAAGGGATTAGGGATTAAGGGTTTATAGATTAAGGGCTTGAGGATTAGAGATTAAGGGCTTAAGGGTCAATGACTTAGGGGTTAGGTGATTTAGGGATTTTGTGTTAAGGGATTAGGGATTAAGGGTTCAAGGATTAGGGTTTAAGGGTCAATGACTTAGGGGTTAGGGGATTTTGGGATTTTGTGTTTTGGGATTATGGATTAAGGGATTAGGTATTAAGGGTTCAAGGATTAGGGATTAGGGGTTATGGGATTAAAGGTCAAGTGATTAGGAATTAGGGGCTGAGGGGTTTTAAAGGGTAAGGGCCTAGTTATTATTGGTTAATGGAATTTTTTTGTAAATTTATAATTATTTTCTTATTATAAAGTTTATTTTACAATATGTGATGTAATTTTTAATATTTTTTTAATTAAGATTGATTTGGATTGTTATATATGTTAATTTAAAATATATTATTGAGATTGAATATTCATGTTTTGATATGAAATAGGAAACTAAAATTGAGCTTTAATTTATTAAATTTTCATCTAATTCTAGGTGATTAAAATATTTTATTTTGTTTAATTATTTTATGTTTAGTTCTTAATAAAACATAATAAAAAATTATGTCGACCAACATTAAAATGAAAACAATATAAAAATAACGAAGTTAACAAAGTTTCCTATTCAAATCATTGTGAGATACATGCATTAATATTTTATTAAATTTTATGTCTTCATGAACATATGTTGATACAAAATGAATGGAATAAGCATTCAAGTAATCCTATTTTTTTCTGCCAATAATTCATACCATACCTTGAACACTTTAATGATATTGTAATAGGTAATTTATATTGACACAAACAATACTAAAGCATTTCAAAGTTTAGGCCATAAGAATCATCATTTTTTAAACAAGGTTGACAAATAATTCTGAAAATTTAGAAGTCTTGGTAATTAACATAATTGTCTGCAATAACGTCATCCAGTGTATCATTGTCAATGTTTGTATGATCTTTGAAGTAGTTAGTATTATTGTCATCCTCAACTTGACCCACATCGTCTTCATCATCATTGAAATCTGACTATAGATCATCCATATTGTCGTATTCCATAACATCATGTAACTATGTATTGTTGTCTTCTTATGACTGAACATAACTATCTTCAGCATCATAATGGATGTCAATTTATTCGATGTTCTCTAATACATCTTTCTCATTTTGTAGGTCAACATTGTTTTAATCAGTATCCACCAATGCATCATCAAATACATGCCTTAATCTTGGATCATAATGTATGAAAAATATCCATTTTGGGTCTAGAATACCTTCATAGAAAAATACCTACACATGAACGACTATATAAATATAATAGACATATTGTTATAACAAATTTATTCATTAATAAACACATATATATTCACAAAAAACAATGTATTAATATATTATTGATCACTACCACTTCTTCTTTGAGTTAAAGAAATACCCACTCACAATGAATTGGTGGAACATAAGGCTTCTTATTCTCCACTAGGAACTTTGAGGAATCTATAGAAAACAATCCACAACGAGTATCATGTATCGGTGTCCTCTCAAATGCTTCATACCATTTACACTTAAAAATACAAAATTTAAAAGAGAATTAATCACACTCAATAATTTCTTGTATTTTCCCAACATATTGTAGATTCACTTCAATAATATTCTTATCTTTTGATCTTGATTGACTTGATTGATTGAATTTAATCATGATGCCACAATCTAAGGATCATCTCTTTACATCTACATGTTCTACACGATAACGTTGACCATATGCCAACATTGTTGGATATTTCCTTTCATGTGAGAGACCATTTATTTCGGTGAGAAGAAATATAATGATGAATTGCAATAAAAAACCCACAATTATTGCGAGTTTACTTACTAATTTCTACTTCAACATCATTAGATTGTATATTTTCTCCATTAATAATATCTAATGATCGTTATTCATCCTAGAAGCATGGACCATCTTTGAAATCATTACTAATTAATTCACATAGGAAGAAAAATGATTCATTCAATACATTACATTCAGTCATGCAACCCTTTGGATGTGCGTTTTATCGGACATATCTTTTTAGAGTTTTCATATACTTCTCAAAGAGAAAAATCCACATCATTGATACGACACCTGCCAATTCAATGTCATTGACTAGGCGTATAAGTAAATGGACCTGTAGGTCCATGAAACTTGTAGTGAGCTCCTTTTGAAATACATATATAATTTCTGTAATTTCCTTCTTCCATTTTGGCACTTCACATTTGTGGATCTCCTTGGATGTCACCCACCTAACATAAGAATAGTAAATTAGTGCAAAACTTTAGGCAAAAATTAAAATGCAATACAATATCTCTATGTCTCTCAGACATGAACATTCCATACCACATACCTTGCAAAGGCTGACAATTGACTTATGGCATTCCTCAAGTAAACAGTAAGACATTAATCCCCCCTAATTTCCAAAGTTATGATATGAAGTCAAACACATTCATCAAAGTTCATTAGTTATTTATGTCACACAATTAAATATCAGAATATATATATATATATTTTTTGATCAAGTAAGAGTAGGACCTTCTATTAAGCTAGCCAATAATACATAATTTACAAGAAGCCGCACCCACTCTATGAGAGTTCCACAGTCAGCAGGGCAAGCAAAAACCTAACCACTCACCCAAACCCAAGAGAAGTGAAAAGAAACCCTACACTCCTTGGAAGATGAGTCCACCGGACCGAGGCTCACAAAAATCTACTAGTGTCCCACCGAGGGTCCACAAGAGAACCCACAATAGATCACCCAAAAAACTAACTTACGGATTCCACAAAAGCTATAGGCTTAGTCCTCTAAAATTTTTCAGGTCCGAAACATTCGAACAACTTGCACGAACAAATCACCACCGTTGACTACTCAACTTAGATACAACATCCTTTGTGGATATCGGGTGGACGAGAAGCATGAGGGTTAACCATTCGATGAGGGTGGTTTTCTCTCACCTCTCGGTGCAACGTGTCGCATGATGAGTGGAATTGGGGGCCAACTTCAAAAAAACAGAAACCATTCAGACCCCGCCCGATATACCACTTGTGGTTTTGACTCTATTGTTTCACAGAAAAGCAATTACGCTCTGTCGTCAAGCGATGACCATCAGACCAATCCCGTGGGTAATTTTTGAGCCTTCCGCCTAGATTCTTCGTTAAGCACCCTCTAAGAAAAATGAAAACAGGCGACCAAATCTGTGGTGCTACCGAGTCAATACCTTCACCATCCAACCGAAAGTGATTAGAGCTTTGGAAAGTAGCCAAAACCAAAAATGGTCAGATGGTTTAGGGTTCACCATCCTCCCACTTGTCTCCTAAATCCCTTTGATCTGTCCTATTCATCCATAGTTCCATATCTTTGGTTGCCAGATAGAGACAATCCTCCTGCAGTTTTCCTGTAGGTAATGAATCCCAAGCATACCGAGAATCCCTATCCCTATTGGTCACTCCTTCATTCGCCAACCGATCTGCTAACATGTTTTCTTTCCTTTTCACATGGACAAATATGACAGTTTTAAGGGTTTACAGGTGGGAGTGGATACGGTGAAAGACCTACAGGAGCTTCCAATGCTTCGACACTTTATCTAGAGAAGTTCCATTGCATATATTCTTGGCCGCTCTAATGATCAATTCTGAATCTGCTTCAATGATAACATTATGTGAATTTGACTCCACCAGGATTTCCAGGCATTGCTCTAGTACCAGGAGCTCAGCCATGTTATTAGTGACCTTCCCCAAGTGGCCATGGAAAATTTTCTTCGTTTGCCCCTAATAATCTCTTATGGCACCCCTAAACCTAGCTAAATCTGGGTTGCGCTTAGAAGCGCCATTGATGTTAACCTTGAAAAAACCATAAGGAGGGGGCTTCTAAATGTTAGCCCCTGTATTTAATAAGCTCACTCCCTTTATTATTCCTTGAGGACTTACGAACTGGAGAACCAAATGAAGTATAATATTCTCCTCTTGAGGCAGAGGAGGATCGTTAGGAAGTTTCCTCATTAAGCTTCTTACTGTGTCTTTAAGCTGCCTTAGAATTTGATCAATTATGTGTTGGGGCTCGCTTGTTTTGTCTTTGAATATCCTCCTGTTTTGCTCTTTCCGAACATTCCAAATGACAAAGCCTGGAACCAGAATATAGGCTTTGTTAATAATCTCATTCCCTGAGAAGTTATTCCTCCATTTTTTCAAAGTGTTGGATATGCTGAGACTATCCCTATCAGTTTGTCTAAAGATTGAGGCCACCCAGTCCCACACCCTAGATGTGAAAGGGTAGAGGTTGAGAAGGTGTTCAATCGTTTCCTCATGTGAGCCACAGAGGTGACATTTGGAAGGGCCAATGAAGCCTTTCTTTAGGAGATTCTCCCAAGTTAAGATCTTCCTTTGATGCACTAGCCAGATGAATAACTTTATTTTCATCCAGTGGGGGTTTTGCCAAAGCTTCTTCCAGACTTGATCAGTATTCACAAAGTTAAATCCTGTGACTTCCTGTTTTGCCTCTTTGAGGTTAAAGTTACCTTCATTATTCTTTCCCCATCTTAATTGGTCAGGTGAGGAGGAAACCAGAATCCTTCTATGCTCTAAGTCCTAGGTGAGAGCGTCTGCCTTGGCCTTCAGAGGACTCTCATCACTGTAACTTAGATCCTTCCATTTCCTCCATTTTTCATTATTCCTTCCCTGGTCCCAGAAATATTTTACCAAAAACCAACCTTTGCTATCTGTGTCACTCTTGAGAGCTGCCAAGTCATCCCTATACAGGTTGGGTTCCTGTTGCCAGTTGTCCTCCCAAAATCGAGCGAGGTCCCCTGCTCAGATTTCCCAGAAACAGTGTTGTTGAACAATGCTTTTATTCTCCCATGCAAGGTTCCAAATGTGGGAGCCCCAGATTTGTCCTGACATTATAATATGATCCTTCTCTTGCCAATACTTGGCATACTTTTGTTTCCAAAGCTTAGCCCAGGGGGCATTTGACTCCTTGATCCATCTCCACCAAAGCTTAGCTCCCAAAACTTTGCTGAGAGTCTCAGGATCATGCAGCCCCAAGCCGCCATGGCTTTTGGGATTGCAGAGCTTGTCCTAGGCTACTAAAGCCCACTTCTTTTTCTCTTCCCCTCTGCCCCACAGAAAGTCCCTTTGTATGCTCCTTATCTACTGCTTAATACCTTGAGGAGCATGGAGAGCTGAAAACATGAAAATGGGAATGGCCTGCAAGACCGCCTGTGTGAGCACAAGGCACCCTGCTAAATTTAAAGACCTACATGTCCATTTTATGACCTTGTCCTGAAGTTTATTTAATATTGGTTCCCACACTTTCTTGCTTAGAGGTTTGTCAGTAAGAGGAATGCCAAGATATTTGGAAGGTAACTGTTCCCTTTGAAAACCAAGAATTCTGGTAATGTTTCTCTGAATAGCAATATTAGTGTTAAAGAAAAATACTTTGGACTTGTTGAGGCTTACCTATATACCTGCTACCATAGGAAAGTTGTTTAAGATGTTTTTGATTGCTCTGGCTTCCCTGACTGTGGGTATGCCCTGCAACATTGTATCATCCACAAATTGTTGATGAGTGTTTGTCGCTCCATCCGAGGTGAGCTTGATACCCTGGATTCGACCTTCAGCATTTGCCATTTTGATTGCCCTACCTAGCCCTTCCATCATGAGGACGAAGAGGAAAGGTGAGAGTGGATCACCTTGTCTGAGTCCTCTGGAGGGTGTGAAGGTTCTTGATGGAGCTCCATTAAGCAGTATGGAAAAACTGGTCATGGTAACTAGTGCCATAACCCATCTTATCCAATTTTGGTCAAAGCCATAGGCTTTTAGAATTTCTCTTATATAAGACCAGCTTAGTTTGTCATAGGCTTTCACTAGGTCCAACTGAATGATCATACCCACTTGTTTGTTGCTTTTGAGAGAGTGTACCACCTCATGCACTTGGATGATATTGTTGAGAATTTGTCTTCCTTCCACATAGCCTGTTTTCTCTTCCGAGATGAGAGAAGGTAGAAGGGGCTTGAGTCTATTGGCTATCACTTTGGAAATGATTTTATACACCACATTACATAAGGCTATGGGTCAAAAACCATCTGGAGTCATGGCATTTTCCTGCTTAGGGATTAAAGCTATGAAGGAAGCATTAAGAGCCTTCAGAACCTTTTTGGATTTTCTCGAGTCTTCCACAACCTTGAGGATATCCTGTTTGACTGTTTCCCAATAGGCTTTGAAGAAGTCTACATTGAATCCATCTGGGCCTGGTGCTTTTCCACTTTGCATTTCATTAATCACCTCACTGACCTCCTCTTCTGAAGCTGGCCTATTAAGATTGTGGTTGTCCTCTTTGGTAACCAACTTATGGATATATTGGGTGAAATGATCAATGAACCTAGATCTAACCTCCATTGGTTCCTTTGCAATATTGAAGAAGTGTTGTACAAGGATCGATTCCATATCATTATGAGAGACAAGCTCAATGCCTTGAGAATCTTTGATCTTTGTGATTCTATTGTGTGCCCTGTAAGCCATAGTGGATTTATGAAAGAACTTTGTATTTCTTTCTCCCTCTTTAATCCATTGAATCCTAGATTTCTACCTCCAGAAATTTCCCCTTGTAAGCATCGATTCTCCCATTCTTCCTACAAAGAGTCAGTTAGTTTTTGCCTCTCTTTGGTGAAGCCCTCTGTGATGTTGATCTTATTGATTTCCTGGAGCTTCTGCTCAGTTTCTCTTTTGGCCTTGAAGATATCACCAAATTCCTTTTTGTTCCAAGCTTTAAGTTTGGATTTAATGTGTTTAAGTTTTTGCTGGAGCATGAACATTTTAGTGCCTTGAATGTTCAACTCCTCTCTCCACCATTTATCAATGTTACTAGTGAATTTAGGGTGTGAGAGCCAGGAATTTTCAAACCTGAAGGGTCTGTTTCTCGGAGTGCCCATAAAGGTAGCTTCCAGTTGTACTGGCCAGTGATCCGAACCTCCAAAGGGCAGAATGGAAGCTGTCATGGCAGGTCCTGTGAGGAGGAGATCCTCTGAAACAATAAATCTATCAAGTTTGGAAGCCACTTGAGAAGCCCCTCCCCTTTTATTGTTCCATGTGAAGGTTCCATTTATTATTTCAGTGTCCACTAGTCCCATGTTCATAATGAAGTCCTGGAAGGCTATGGAGTCTCTGCCTAGCTGTCTAGTGCCTCCTTTTTTCTCTGAAAGAGATCTTATCATATTGAAATCTCCTGCAATGATCCAAGGCATATTGGGATGTCTTGCTCTTAGATCCTCTAGGGAGGTGAGAAGCTTGAGTTTATCTGCTTTCTTTTGAGGTCCATAAACATTTGTAATCATATATATCTCCTTATCACCCACAGGTTGACACACCAAAGATAGATAGTTCCTGGATGCTTCAGCATCCAGGATTCCAAATTTCTGTGGATCCCACAGCGTGAGAATCCCCCCGCCGAGTTATTTGCCTTAACCTCTAGATACTCATACTTGATTAACCACTTATTATGAATTTCTCTTATTTTATCCATTGAACATTTTGTCTCCTGAATAAAAACCATGTCTAGTTTTTCTTCTTTCATTCTATTACTTAGATTCCTTTGTTTCCTTCTACTCCCTATACCTCTAATATTCTAGGTTGTGAGCTTCATTAAGAAAGGTTAGTAAAGGAATAGCTGGTGAGATCTTTCATCTTACCTGAGTTAATCAATAGTTTTCCACATTCATTTAGCAGCTCATTTTGTCTTTTTCTTCCTCTAGTTCTTTGGAGATTGTGCCTGTGAATTCTCCATCATTTTGACCCCACTTGGCTCCTGGATTTCATGGTTTCTTTTGACACCAGTTCCCTTCGATTGTGACCTCCATAGAAAGAGTTTTTGTACTCTGTCATAATCTTCTTTTGGCAGGGAGTCCACTCCTATGTTCTTTCCTTGTTCCAGAAATTTCTCTAGATCTAGATTTTCCCTATCTAGAATCTCCTGTAGTTCATGGTCCTCTGTTCCTACCTCACTTGGAGTCATCTCATGGTCCCTACTAATCTCCATGTAGCTTGGTAGATCATCCTTTTGCTAGTTGTTTACTGTGATATCCTCCATTTCAGCTTCCTTATCCTGCTCCTTGGTTACGTTCTCCATGTCCTGGACTGTCTCCATGTTCTCCTCTACTTCCTCTAGGATTTTGAAACTGTTGTGTCTTGTGTGTCTGTCCTCACTAATCTTCCTGTGTGGACATTTACCCCATTTCCCTTTTCCCCCAACCTTGGTGAAACCCTCGTGATCTCTATCCAAAGTAGTTTTCCCATTGCCTTCCATATTGTTTGTTGGGTAGTCTCTGAATAGATGGCCATGTTCATGACATTTGCGGCACCTAAATGGTATGTGCTCATAGTCCACAGTCTGCACCCATTCTTCATCATATACCTCTAAAATTATCACTTCCGGAAGGGCTCCAGATAGGTCCATTTCCACACATATTCGGGCGAAGGAGGTATATTTTCCTTTCAGGGTTGCCTCTGAGATCTTTAGAAAATGCCCCAGCTTGTTGCCTATGGTTTTCAAAGATTCTAGTAGCCAATAATCTAGAGGAAGGGAGTATAGTCTAATCCAAACCGGTACTGATGTGAATGTCTCATGTTTTGGGACAAAGTTCATCATCCATGGCCGCATGTAGAGTCCTGCCACAACATAGAAATAAGGCCCCCCTTCGAACACTCTGTCTTTGTCCTCTAGGCTTGTGAACACCACCGTGAAGAAGCCCTTAGAACCCAGATGTAAATGTATTTCTCCCTTTGGCTTCCAATGGCTCCTTATCTAGACATGTAACGCCCTCTCCGTCGGCCATAACCCCATGAACTTGCATATGATCGCATGTTCTGTCATATGGTCCCTATGCGCTTGTATCGCTGGATCACTCAATATGACCCAGGGAATAATGCTTGACTTGGGTTTACAGACTCCCGTAGTCCTTATGGAAGTCGTTTTTTACTGCTGCCTCCATTCTCCTTTTCTTTACTTGTTTCCTGTTGATTCCCTTCCTGATCCTGAAGTTCGTTTCTTCCAAATGTTCCCTTGCCTCTTGCTTCTAAAACCTTTTCCAATAGTTTTTTGAAATGCTTCCCTCCTGCATCCTTACCTCCCTCTGTGACTACTTGACTGTAGGAGGGAGCGGTGCTCCCCCTTGCGCGTCCCACCAATGAACCCTAAGTCAAAACCCTAACGCCAACTCCAACCCTAGCTCAAGTTGCAGCTCCAGCAACAGTTTTCTCCAATATCAAAATATATTTAGTACCTAATAAATTTTACAAATAATTTTTAAATGATGATATATAACACCATAAAATTATGAAAATCACATGTTTTAAATCATGTTATATGTCCATCAACTATAAAATCTTAATATAATGATGATCCATAGACATTAGGTGTCTTTATTAAAAGTATGTCATTTTTTAGTTTGTCTAACTCTTTCTTTTTCAAAATCGATGGAGCTTCTACATATTTTTCATTTTCCCTATTTGTCCAGAAATGTTTTCTATCAAATTTGGTATGCAAAAGAGAAATATCTCTCCTTGAAGACAGGTGTCCTTATATTTGCCTGTTATATGTTGAAATTTTGAATCTGGGACATTTTTGAAGATGTGCATAGGATCTAATAACTCAGATATTAATATATCCTTCCAATTTGGGAGCATATAAAATATGGATTTCCTTTTCATCCCTTATGGGATCTTAATTAAAACTTGTTCTGGTTCTTCAATAGAATCACCCCCATCAAAAAAATCCCGCCAACATTTTCATTTAGCATCTTCATACTTCTTAAGTCAGTTAGTTGGACCCATAATCATGGGAAGGCCTCTATTTTAAAATTTTCCATCAAATTGGTTCTTATTGCAATTTCTAAACCTATGATCTGGTGGTAGAAAAACCCTCTTGTTTGCATAAATAATTTATATAGATCTTTAGAATACCCCTTGAAATCTTTTAGCACATCTTGGACATGAAAATATCCCCTTTTCTTGAAGCCTTTCAATTCAATAAGTAAGGTTAATAACATCAAAATAATAGTATAAAACTAAGTATGAAAGTTGGGATGACAATAAATTATGAGTGTAAATACATAAAAAAATTATCTTACAGAAACAAAAACCAAGTCCCCAGAAATCATGAATAATCCAACATAGTACACCATACAACATCAAGGATGTATTTGATGGAGGACTTGATATGGCAGACATTCTTATGCCTTTCCATAGTAGTTTCATCTCACAAATAAAAGGCACAAGATAAACATCCATGTTTTTAACTTGATGTTTTCCTGGAATAATGAGAATCAACATAAGGTGCTCCTTTATAACACTCATCCATGGGGGAATATTGTATACTATCAATCTGACAGGACAAACACTATAATTTGAGCTCATGAAAGAGATTGGGCACACTCCATCAATTGCAAGACCAAACCTAATACTATAGGGTTCATCTTTGAATTTTCTTGGCCATTTTTCCTCTATGTGTTTCAATGCTTTAGAGTCGGCTAGAATTCACATGAATCCATATTTACTCCTATTCTTTGCATGCCAATCCATCAATTGCACATGTAGCTTGCAATGAAACATTCGTTGAAGTCTAGGTATAATTGGCATGTGACGTAAAACCTTCTTTGGAACTCTAGAACCTTGTGGATCTATACAATATCTCTTCTATTTGCATATAGGGAATTCTACCTTGTCTTGATATTCATCTCTGTATAAAATGCAATCATTTTTATATGAATGAATATTCTTATATTCAATCCCAAGCTCAACCAACAATTGACGTTCCTCTCTGCAAGTTGATGGAAACACATTCTCTTCAAGAAATATTTTAATTTTTATTGCCTTGCAAGATGGCCAAAGATTAGATCAATTGAATGTTTGACTTATGATGAACATGTTTGATATGTCAATCTATATTATGAATATTAATATATAATATATGGTTTTCAAATCCCCTTAAAGAAATATAAATGAACTTAATGAATGTTTACGAATTATGTACACCAATTGACAATGCATTATAAGAAATATATTTCAACTCACTTCAATAGGGTTGTGAATCCTTTGTTTAACCAACCAAATAGTTGATTTTTAATAATATTAATATGCATTTCAGTTTTGAGGTTCTACTTGCACCCGAGTTGAACACGGGTGTCTTTTCTTCTTGCTTGATGGAGTCTTTTAGGTTGTTATCATCAACATTACATTGGTGGTAATTATGCCTACTGTCATAATTACTTTCAACCATATGATCATTACTTTCATCATTGTTTCCATCCCCAAAGAAACATTTAATAATTTTATTCAATCCTTCTTCATGCATTTAATTTTCACTATCATGATCATCATCATTAAGGCTAGGTGGCATGTCATCAGTGTATGCTAATCTCATTAGTTGTTCGAATTTATCAAGTGGTAGAGTTCCCTTTAAATATGCTCTTTTCTCCCTCGTATGGTTTTAAAGGATGATTTGGATCATCATGTCCAAATCTTAATAGCCCAGTTGGATCTTGGGTATTAGTAGTCATTATTTCATCATAATCTTCTACCTATCGATAAACACAACTATTATTTAATGTTTGGCAAGAATTGGATAAATCGTAAATGTATCAATTTTCAAAGAAATATAATCAAATATTTCTTAACAAATATCATCCCATGTACTATAGTCTTGATCAACCTCTTCTTCAATACAATTATTTGTTATGTATGGAGGATCCATTGTCATATCCTCTTCCACCCACTTTGTTCTTCATGATTTAACAATTTTAGGTCGACGCCCACGTACATATGTTTTTTTCTTTTTTCTAGTTGAACACTTAGCTCAGTTGGTTTTCACTACAACTTTCTAACTAAACTACCCCTATTTTAAATATATACTATTTTTGTTAATTTCTAGTCCCAATATGGTGACATGAGACAACTATTATAAATCTTAGATGAGGATTATGAAAAGTAATGGACTATTTTTTTTTTCATATTTTCATTTAACCTAATACAAACCATT
Organism: Pinus tabuliformis; assembly: GCA_031772625.1. Taxonomy (NCBI): domain Eukaryota; kingdom Viridiplantae; phylum Streptophyta; class Pinopsida; order Pinales; family Pinaceae; genus Pinus; species Pinus tabuliformis. Next base: position 554,383,108 of record CM062805.1, on the reverse strand, counting down.
CATACATAATTTTAAATTGTCAAATATTTGTATTTTTGTATATTTAAAAAAAACCCTTTGACCTTATATGTTAGAGAATATACATTTTTCAAATTTTCATTTTTAAGTCTTCTAAATGAATTCAATATATAATATAATCATTAGTATAAGTTATCTTGTGGATGAGATATATTTTCAGCACCACTATCCTCCCTATAAAGGAGTAAAGAGTGAGTGGTAGGATAAAAAATGTTTGTGTCACATGTATAAATAATCACTACGTAACAAAACCTTTAAAGGTGAAAATGCGTGTATGTGACTATAACTAGTGGACTATTACATTATGAGTCATTGACTATTAAATAACATTAGAAAGTTGGAAATCACACCAAATTCATTAGTGGCCTAGGAAAATGTGACATAAAACACCCTCCATTGGGTTAAAACACCATTTATAGGGCTTTACATCAACCAACATTTCAACTTATCCCATGTGCCTATGCACATTGCACATCCAATATTGGAATTCAAACCTCATAAAAAATGACAATAACATGGAATCCTCCCACATGGGAAATAAAATGGAAGCCTCCCACATCGATATTTCAAAGTGAAAAGATGATAATGAATACAAATTAGACAGAGAGAAAAAATGTAATATTATAGGCGCTGAATTAGGCACAATTAGCACCCCAAACCAACTACATTTTTTAGCCAATAGTTTACGCTAAATATGGTGCTAATGGCGCCCAATTTCGTGTTGTCTATTCAACCAAATTAGAAAAAAAAACCTCCAATCTATAATTCGTGCAATGGATAAACCTATTGTGTATCATGACTATTCAACCAAAACGTTATAATAAGTTCACCATATTTCCATTTTCATACTCACCAATTGCAATCGAGGGAGGTTTGAAGTTCCATGTGGAGTTGTAGCTAACCATGGTTGGAGCAATGTGTTGAGGATATGAAAGAAAATAACTAATCGATTGGATCTTTATTGATGGTGGGGAGAGATATTGATGGACCTCTCTTCCCCTGTTGTGGATTTCAATAAAAAAAAATTATTTGTGGGTCTGATTCAACCTCTAACAGTCACGAAATCAATTTTTGCATCTCATTCACCCCCTACCAAAGACAAAAATCAAACCCCTATCCATTCATTTTTCACTATTGTTGTTTATAAGAATTAGAGGGAAGGGAGCAAAACGTAGGGAGAAAAGAGAAGTGATATTACAAAGTCAGGAGGAAAAAATTAGCCTTAGGATGACAAAAAATGTCAAACAACGGAGGAAAATGAGCAAAGGGATCTGATTCTTACCAGAATGAGGTATTTCATACTCAATTTATAGATTTGTACATGTTTTCATTGCTTTTTTGAATTATATTTTTTAGTTTTTAATTTCAAAATTATAAAAGAAGAAATTTCCAATATATAGAGACACTGAAAGAGGCAATGGCTTCTATATTTGGGGTAGAAGTAGTGAAAAAAATAGAAGGTATGGACTTTTCCATGCTTTCCAAATATGTGGAATAAAAATCTACTAAAGGCACTGAAACAGTGCAACCAAATTAACCCTGTTAAATGAAATTAATTGAGTCCCCATCATCCCCTAGATCGAGGAAAAGTTCTAGGAAAAAATCAATCACAATAACATCTGAGAATGTGGAATAGGGAATAGAGACATCTAATGTCCCATCCACTCTTGGGACACATATTTATTTCACCACTAGTACATGTTATACATCTTGCATTGAAATGGAGGTAGAATATGATGTTGTCTCCCAAAATATCAGAATGACAAATGCCGGGAAAGTGTTCAATCATAGGTTGAAGGAATGATGCCTTCAATGATTCAAAGAGCATATACATCTTCCATTCTCGAAGATGCCCATGTACCTTCAAAAGGAAGTCATCCATGACATGGAGACTGAATTTGGGACAGGTTGGTCAGTAAAGGAAGTAAAAAAACAAATGACTCAAATCTGCAATATATTTTGTTGCAACCAAACAAAAAAGATAAAACAAATTCCTCCTAAGCTAAGGACCAAAATAAGGCCAATTGATGTAAGAATGAAATTTTTAGAAGAGCTCATGAAAGCATATGATAGAGCAGATGCATATAGGAAGTATGGTGAGGAAGCACACAGGTATTTAAATTTCATCAAAAGATTATTTCAAATTCATTAAATAATTTTAATATTTTACTGGTGCGTAATTAATTTGAATTAGTGTATGTTTTCGGACGAGGCCTTGAAGGCCAGACTTTCCAAATTTCATGTCACACATCACAGTGGCCAAACAAGTTTAGAAGCCTTAATATCCAAATTTACAAGTATATTTAATATATGAAATTATATACTTTTTAATTTTGTACAAAAAAGTGAATTATTGGATATTAATTACTTTAACTAGTCCATCTTCCATATTTTGATAGGAGCAACAATATGGCCATTATCCATCACAATTGGAATTTGATATGATACAAGACAAAATGTGGTTTGATTTTCTTATCTGGATGAAAATTATGGTATCATTAGTTTACTTTCAATAACTTAGTTGGATATAGTTATGTTAATATGTCAATTTTCATTTCTTGTGTTGATTTGTTTATTTATGTGTAGCTTGAGTTCTTTTGTGCTCCCATGAGTCATCTCACTCTTATAAATCATAAACCTTTCACTATGACCAATTCCTTATAAATCAATATCAGATCATGGGTTTATCAAGTCCTTTTCCAAAAACCATAGGCCAAAGGAGAGATGCAAGACCATGTAATACATAACTTGTAGGCAACAAACTAGATCTCTTCTACATCTTGACAAAGCATCACAAATACCTCTATAGTGCAAGGAAAGAGTATAATGAGCCACCAATGACAAATCACAAGTATATCAACCCTCCAAGAACAAGACACAAGTCATAGCGAGCCTCCAAGGAAAATACACAAGCCATAGCAAACCTCCAAGGATAAGATACAAGTCATAGTGTGTCTCCAGGGACAAGACACATCTCATAGCGAGTCTCCAATGAGCATGACAAAGAAATAAATTGAGGGTAAAGTCTACCACTTGGAAGGAAATTGTTTTGAGGTATATATTCTATTTGCTTTGTTAGTTTGGTAAGTATTTAATTACTTTCTTTGTCTATCCTTTAGGAACCCTAGCAAGGGTATTAACTATTCTTACCAAGCTATAGTTGAGTTTGCTAGTGAAGGTGCTCCTCTTAAGACCCATTCTTTTTAGGGTATTAGTCTTAATTTTCATCTTAATTAGATAGAAGACTATTGAGGCCATTTTGGAGAGGTGTTTCTTCTTGACCCATAATCCCCCTTAAATTCACCTTGACTCCATTTCCCCCATTGGATTTGACACTAATCTCTACTTCCTTCCTATTTCCATTTACTTTTGCAGAGGTTTATCCCAGATAATTTCTTCTCTATAATAGTGATCTTTATCACTATTGAGCATTGGAAAATAGTGATTATATCTTTTTGAGCGTCATATATGGGTGAGGAGGAGGTTTCTGTGACATTTCGGTAGATCATGTGATATGATACTTGATGATATATTATCCACTTATTGAAGCACCTAGGGCATTGAGCATTGGCATAGGCTTCATTCATATTTTTTCACCATCGTCACGGTTCAATACGACACATTTAAGGTTGAAGGTCAGGGGAGAAACTTAAGTTTCAAAATTTATAGGGATGTTTAAGAAATTCAGAAAATCATTTAAACTCCTAAAATACGGTTCCAACCCATTACTTCAGATCCAACATCATCCATTGTGGTTTATGGTAAGCACAAGGTCAACACAGGTCTGAGACAATAGGATTTGATATTCTCAGATCAACATCTTTTTTATTCTTCTCCATTGTATGGGTATAGAAGAAGGAACCATTCTTTGTTGATTTGCATGAAGTAGAAGACATATATTGAGTTTCAAATTTCAATCATGCATGATGATTGAGATGCCCAGATTGAGATACATTTCCAGTATAGAATGCACAACATTGTGTGAAAATAATAACATGGGTTTTTCTAAAACTAGAATATAAACAAGTGAAGGAGTGTTGTTGTTTGAGGATGTTTTCACTACTGATGCAATGGGAAGTTGGTTGCTATTTTAGAAAATGGGGCACTATTTTTAGGAGTAGTCACCATCATGTAGGGCAAAATTTTTTAGTGATGCCATCCTGGAGTGGCTATGCCTTCAGTACTATTTTCAGACCCATTAGAATTAATTCATGACATCTAGTAAAGGAACTCTTCTTAGGAGATCATGCTAGGATGAAGATAAATGTGATAATGGTTATCATTAATCTGGAAACAAATTTTTATGTGTTGTTGTTAGCAGAAATAGTCCATATTTCATGAAACAAATTGACCCTCTACTTTTCTCCTATTAAATTATCTAAATTTATTAACTTTTGACATGCATTATTTTTACATGTATTTAGAAGTTAGGGTCTTCCAGTTTCATGTGCATTTGTGAAAACTTCCTTTATGAAATTTACCTTTCTAAAACTTGAGTTGGTTTCCTTTAAGAACTCTTGAACGAAAACTTCCCATGTGGGTTCATCCAGAAGATGATCCTTTTTATTACCTTCTAATTGAATCCTATTTCCAGTTTTCTTGATTTAACAAGAGACCTATTATAGAAATGTAATTTATTGCAATTATATTTGTCAAGATAGAGAAAATTATAGATCCATAGTGATAGCTTGCAAGTCCAATAGTAAAATTTAAGGGAAAAAAAATAGGGTGATGAAAAGAAGGAAAGCATGCAAATAAATATTTTTCTAAACAAATAGCAATGGCTTCTTAGTTGCACACCTACTGCAAAGATAACTCACATTTGTTTAGTGAATTTTTCAAGGTCCATGAAATATAATTGTCCCATGCAATAATTGCTCCTATAAATGAGCATCTTTCAAACTCATCTAATTCAATTGGGTGGCACAATCAGTGTGTACCTAATTTAATTCAAAATAAGTTAAAAAGGGAATTACAAGAGTGATTTAACATGAAAATGTAGATGAAAAGATGAAATTTCCATGAAATATAATAAATGCTTGTAAAACAACTTAGGTAGTGGTGATTCCATGACCTAAACTGTTAACTTTTGGGTTGTTCTAAAATTATGCGGGGTGCATGGTGAAACCCTAACTCCTTAATTGTATCTTATAGACCTTTTGCTAGATGACATTTAGGGATCTTTTTATTCATGGTTTCTTGACCTTGGACATGGTGTTAGAAGTGGCACACTTCTTGAGGAGGTGTTTATCTTACGTAGCATTAATATCTTCTACATGGCATGCATGTTGAGAAGATGGTTGCTTGGCATAGGAGGTGGACCTGCCTTGGATGATGAACACTATGAAATAGGAGGAAAGTTGGTTGACCTTAGGAGAATTGAGATCACATGGCATACCTTAGGAGGATGAGCAGTTGAATTGAGGATGCTTGGGTTGAGAGCACATTACATGGGATTGATTATGGACCCAAGATACACGTGGTGAGGAGTATGGGATTATTATCTCGGAAATCAAGAAGCCTTGTGATTAAGAGCACTTGACACTTGCAACCCAGGCTTAGAGAGTGCACCACCTAAGGACTGGTATCTTAACATGCATACCTTGGAGAGAGATCACTTCACTTGGACCCCTTCTCTTGTGCTTAAAATAAAATCACTGGTGTAATTAGTCTAGTTTACCAATGTTGCCCTCCCTCACCTACTCTATACAGAGGGAAGACAATGTCTTTGTATACATTGTACTCATTATTCCATCAATATAATTTTCATGGAGAGTTCTTAGTTCTTGTATGATGCAATAGAGAAAGACCAAGAGTTTGCGATGTAAACTATAGAGAAGAAATGCATAAGAATGTTAGCACTAGGGATGATCTTGAGTCTTATCACTTGTGTTAGAAATTATTTTCCATATGGTAGGATGAAGAGTGTATTGAGGTCTAAAACATTTGTTTTGTAGTGATGTATGTATGTATGTATGTATGTATGTATGGATGTATGTATGTATGTATGTATGCATGCATGTATGTATATATATATATATATATTGAATTAATTAAGAAGATATGTAGGGACATGGCTATTAGAATAGAAGCATTTATGATGTAGGCTTATATTGGAGCCTATTTGAACTTTGAAGGCCTGGTTTGAAAGAAAGGACCTAAAACTCTATAAGAAACTTCCCTTTATAGTCCTATGGGGAGTATGGTTAGCACACAACTTGCTAATTTTCCAAAACATAATTCTCCCTACATTCTAGATTACAACACAAGTAGGTGATGATAGACAAGTATAAATCAAGTGACTATACACTTCTTCATGTTCAAAGCCAATATGGGAAAAAGGTACCGATAAATTTGGAGAATTTATGGGGTTGAAGCATTTTCTAAAGTTGGCACTGGACAAATTACAATACAATCTACACGTTTTTGTTAACTTGCATTAGTTAGCATTGAAGAATCTCATGCATGTATAGAATATTTTATTACATCCTCCAGAAAAAAAATGTATAGAATAATTCAAGATTGTGTAGTCATATTTGCTTCACCCATGTTTATAGAGAATCAAATTTAACAATTGATTCTTTGTCAAAAGATAATCTTCTCTTGCCCGAGGGACAATTTCATATTGAGGAAGTGCAAGATGGCACTGTTGCTACTATAACTCAAGAAAATTAGTTATTTTAGTAATATAATATTGATCTATGGGTTCTTAGACTTTTTTATTCTAATACATCACTATAAGGATTTTTTCTATTGTTTAAGGAGGATAATTATATTATTTTCACTTATTTGAAGAGATTTATAGATTTTTATGATATATTTGAATAACTATATGTTGATATGTTTCACTTCAGTTGGACAATATATATGTGTGCGTGTGTGTGTGTGTGTGTGTGTATTGTGCCAAGAGGACATGAAGAGTGTGTTTTTTGCAATGTTATATGGCAACACATTCTCGAGTGTAGGAGACATGTTCCCTGCACTACCCACACTCCTAGGGCATAGTTACTTTAAGTGAGATGTTTCCCATATCTAAGCACATTAGAATCCATATCGAGAAAGTAGACTTTCATATCTCATTCATAATTCAAATGACCTAACAATTTTCAAGGTTTGAGAAGATGGTTGCTTGGCATAAGAGGTGGACGTGCTTGGGATGATGAGGACTAGGTAATAAGAGGAAAGGAGGCTAACCATAGGAGCATTAATATCACATGGAAATACCTTAGGAGGATGAGAACTTTCACATGTCCTTACCAGAAGAAGGAGAAAAACTTCATCAAGTAAACAAATAGAAGACCCTATTTATTTTCCTATGGTGGAAAAAGTGTGTGTAAGAAGGAGTATGAAAGTTCTTAAGAAAAAAATTAAGCTTTCCCTTAAGAAAAATTTGCAACGGTTCTAGAAGATTACCGTACTGAATAGCCTAGTAGTAATAAATAAGAAAGGGGCTCAAGGGTTAAACTTAGTGAGATAGAGGACTTAAAAGATCAAACCCAATCATCCAAACTAGCACAAAAGGAAGAGGAGAAAGAGGTTAACCTACCTAAGATATATGGGATGAGAAGACCCCATACAAGACCCACAAATAAGCTTAGGCTCAACTCTAAATTGCAGAAGAAACCAACTTTGAAAGAGAAAGTCATTGATATTGATGATATACCTATGAAGGATTTTCTAATCAACAAGGAGGAAGCTTCAAGTTCCTCTAAGAAGAAGAAGACCCAGAAACAGAGTAAAAAAGAAAAACAGGGCCCCAATGCTAAGAAAATAAAAAAGAAAAAACAGATTGAAACAAGCAACATGGACCTTTTGTTAGACACAACAAAAAAACTTAAATAAGTATGCCAAAGATAATGTTGTTAAATGTTCCAGCAGTTCTAGCGCTGTCAAATGTTTTGGTAGCACTGACCTTTGATATGTTTTTGATAGCGATGCCAAAATTTTCAACAAATTTTTCACTTTTTTATTTTATTTTGACAACACATATACCCAAATATTGTGTCAACCCCTGAATTGTACTCTCTGGAAACACACTTTTGAAGGTGATAAGAATATGGATTTCGTCAAAATATTTTTGGAGAATATCTATTGCACAACAAACACTATCTTAATAAGGTCAAAACAAAGATCAAAGGGAACTTGATATTTTGAGTGGACCAACCAACATCAAAGTGGGATTTTGAGGCAAGAAACAAGGGATTCTCCATATTTTTTTTCACATTATCAGTGACTTGTTTCGATCTACATCTTCAGTAGACTTCATAGCTAGATGGCCACTTTTTGTTGTCATGAATTACCAACACATTATTTTTTCCTTGTAAATTTATTTTCAGTTTCAGTTTTAGTATATTAAACATATATACATATATATTTATTATTTTGTAATTAAAATTGCCCAAAAACTATGAATTTATGTTTGTAAACTTCTATAAAGATGTGAAAAACAAAGAACCAAGGGTTGGTTTTTCTTAAAAAAACTTATATTGTGTATTTTTATTTTTGATATTAATAATATTTTCAAGGAAAAAGTATTAAATCTTTCATGTCAAAGATTCCTTTCCTGGTATTTATCAATTTGTTACCTTAGTTATGTTTCTTTCATGTGTGAGATTTCATGGATGTTAAGTCTTCATATTTTTTCTAAAGTTAAGTTTTGTGTAATTAATCTCTATTCAGCTGCTCTACTGTTATGAGATTCAATTATTTTCACCATTTCTGTTAAAGTTGCACATAAATCATTGTGATGCTATGTTGTAATGATTTGTTCTCTTTTCCTGACTTCCAACTTGATAATCAAAGGCATAAGTAAACATTATCATCTTTGTGTCTGAGGTCTGTTTGTTTTATCCATTAGATCTTGAAAGTATTTATTGAAATCAACTTGTGAATCCATGCTAATGGTCATTTTCCTTAATCCCCAACCAAGTTTGTTTGAATTCTTACATTAGATCTAGCCACTGAGCACATGAATGACTTATTACTAAGTGACCTTGAGTAATTAAGGCAAAGAGAGATCCCTCTATAGATTGGAAAGGCCAATTTCCAATCTAAAATTCTGGTTCGAGGTTACACTGGTAATTTTCTCCTTCAGCTAAGAAAATTACATAGTGATAAAAAAGCCAATCCACCTCACATGTCTAGTTATCCGTGCACATCTCCTGGATGATACTTGATGTAGCCTATTTCTCCAGTGATCTATTGCATCTTCTGAATCTACGTCATATGAAAAGACACACCTCCAACTTAGTTCTCCATCTGCAGTGGGGTTGACATAGTGTTCCCTTCGTGCAGTGATATCATATAGGATTCCTAGCTCTACATCTCTTTCACTGCTTGTTGTGGATCTTCCTTGATCTTGTTTCTTATAAGTAACATTGTACAAGTCCTAAATCTTTCCATTATCCCAATATTCCATTACAGGCTCTTTTCATCTTGTTTCTTACCTAGGATCCAGAGGGGTCACCAATCTAATTAAGTCATATTCAAAGGCCATTGTTCTTTTCTTCAAATGTTGCCTAAGTTAAATATGATTTTATTGGATTAATATTTTTGGGCTACAAGTATGAGGATTGGTGTTAAGGGATATAGTTTCCTTGGCTAAGAACATGTAATAAAAAACTTTAATGTACTCTTGAATATAATTTCAACTGGAAACAACATGATAAAGGATTTATCCTTGCATTGTGGAATGATGCACTTCTAGTATTGGTATGGGCATAAGCTTGGCCTAGTTTAGTGAGCACTTTTCCTAAAAAGCGGTCTCCAAGGTTGGGTAAAGATCCATGGTAAATCCCTCTAACAAAAGAAGTTCCATTCATAAGTTTAGGGAAACATGAGTTATAAAAAGATATACTAGGGTTGACTTGTGTATGATGTACTCTAATTATAACATGCATGGCATACACTCATTACAAAGTGCACTCACTCTCCTTTTGTAGTTATTTGGATCATTTGTATCACTTCTATAATTGTCTTCAAAACCATGGGAAACTTGTGGCCAACTCTTCACCTCTTCAATCTCTAGACAATCCTCTAATGTTTTTTTTCTCCATCTCTAATTCTTCTTGATGCCAAAAATCTATGGACTTGTTGTTACTCTAAATGATGACAAACATTGAGTCTTCTTCTCTCATATTTAGAGAAAACCTATGTTTGTGCTTCTCAATTTGTTTCCTTGATCCCCCAAGTGTTGGTGTAGTGTTGGGTGGCAAAAACACCTCTTTGGATGCCCACTTTCAAGATTTGACAAGCAAGATGAAATGGATTTATATCCCCTCAATTTTCTCCTCAAGGTGATACATCTCCTTCAAGGCCACAAATTTAGTTTCTTTGATAACATATGATCCATAAACAACATGTCTATGGCATGTTTATCTCATCATCATGCATCAATGTGAAAATAAATATGAAAGAAATAATGATGTCTCTAAACCTCAATGATTGTTTCCAATGCAAATCATTAATTAGTTGTCAATACAATTCATTTACAAAACCAAAACTTTTTCAAGTCAAGTTCAAGGATCCTTTGTTAGTCCAACTGAGTTAAAGGATCCTACCCATGGCGCATGGTTGTAATTCATGTAACCAATGCTCAACCTTAAATCTGTATACAATTGACCAATGTAAACATTTGTTGGGATCAATGCTCTTGATCAACAGAGGGCACAATCGACTATGTTTGCATTGGGTTTCAACCCTAATTCCAAATGGATTCCAACACAATTCTAATTCATCAATAATAGGTTATTTCATTAGGAAGTTCGATTTATTTAGTTGAAAATTTCCACAACATCTAAAATCCATAGGTTCACCAGTGAATAGAGGTACATCATACCCAATCTGTGAAGTGATAAATGTCAATTCATAGATTCCAAGGATTATCTTGATTTTGAATTTGACTCCTAATATTAGCCCTGGAAAAATCTACCTTGAATATCTTCTTAAACTACTAGGAAAACACAAATAATTTGGAACAATCATCTATATGGAAAGTGTTTAACCTATAGAAGTTGCAATGAATAATAAGCTTACAGTTTTAGTGAAGACCTATAACAACCCTTTGGGACATCCCTAGGTCATCTCTAAGTCACCTTCCTTGCCTTCATTCTTATACTAAAGTCAAGTTCTTTCATCCTCCCACAAGTCGTTGACTTTTTTTGACCTCTAAGCCTAGGGTGGAATAATCCCTCTATCTCCTAGTTATTCTAAAAGTGAGCTTCAAACACAACCATTTCTCTAGGAAGTGACATAGATAAAGGGAAGCTCCCTTGCGAACCATCCTACTTCACCTCCACAAGTGAAGTGACTCCTTCACTTATTCTTCTCTGCTTCCTCTATGAGACTTGTTCATATAAGAGAAGCATATGTATAAGGTTATAGGCTTGATGATTGACTGCCAAATTCTCTTGTGAAACTATCTCCCTCCTTAACGATTGCAAGATATGACAAGGAGAAATCTCATTGAGCCAACTTGGCCTCTAGAAGCTCCACCCCTCTCCTTGCCATCTCTCTTACCCAGGGATACCCTCCTTGATTCCTTAGTGAATCTAAAGTGAGAAGAATAGTTTCTAAAGTGACACTGGGAAAAAGTCTTTAGTTGACCCAAGCTAACCTCCTATGAGCCTTGCAGAACCCTAGGGTGCTAGTTTGTGCATCAACACCCTTCATTTTAGAAAATGTGGTAGGGAAAATGTCATGGTATTCTTTTAGCAAGTCCACCACTTGGTTCACGGTCTCCTCATCCCAATAATCTCCAATGATTTCCATTTTGGGATTTTCCTCTATGCCAATGTCATGTTTTCTGGTCTTGATTGGCTTGTTATAATTAGGGGCACTTGGGCTAGTGGTCGCCCCTTCTACCGTGCATTGTTCTTTTGTCTCTCCAAATTTCAAGTGATGCAGGTCTTCTTCATTTGACACTTCTTCAATATTTAGGCAGTGTACCATGTGTTGATGCTTGTATTTCTCTAAGTGTTGTGTGCAAACAAAGTCTTTAGTTGCACTTGTCTTATGTTTTTCCTGGAATATAATTTCCCTGATGTGCTATAGCATAGTGGTCAAGATGGGTTCTTCTTAAATGGGTCCAAAAGTGGCCCTAAATTCTTCAATGATCCTTTTCCATGTTTTCATTGCTCTTAATAATTATTGTTACACATACCAGCTCTTTGGAATGGACGTTGTTATCACTTTTAAGTTTCAAGGGTAATTCAATTTGGGCCTTAAGATCTAGCTTTTATCAAAATTTAATTTGGCAATGCTAATTCCATCAATATAAAAGGAAGGCACTACCAAATTAAATGGTAATGAATGGTTTGATCGTTAATAAATGAGGTGTTGCCAAATCAGTAGACACCCTGTCAGACATGTCATTCGATAACAACATTGCAAAAATAAAAGCCACGATCTATCATCATTTTAATCAATCAAATTAAATGTTTCAGTGATGGTTGAAGCTTAATTAGCCATGATGAAATCATGATGGAATGTAGTTATTATCTATCCACCTATCATTTTAAAGTATAATATTTTTATGGTTAAGGGAAAGTTAATTGTTTATCTGTTTCTCCCGCTTGTTTTCCAAGGAGCCTGCCAGTCGATTATTTATTCCAAAATCAACATCGGTGAATCCTTGAATTTTATCTACAATGTTTGTTTCCAAATCCATTTTTGTTTATGGGGAAAATAAAATACCTTTGCAAGATTGAGCTTGAAGGCCCATAAATTTTCGAAGCCATTCCAGATTTTTGTGAGCAGTTTATCCAAGTAGGTTGGGCTAAATTTTGTTTCAAGTGTAAGGGGTTTAATGATAAAGTTTATTAAGTATTTACAGAGGGGTTTGATGGGAAAAATGTCACCATTACATATCTTTCTTTCCCGATCATGGAGGAAATCATCACTGAGGCTACAAGCCTACTTGTTTATGGTGACGGTTTAAAAATCAAACCCTAGTTGGCATTGATATCCCTTTATTCTTAAAGGATGAGCGTAAAGACAAGGATTGGTGACAAGGAGTTTAGAGGTATGGGCTCAAGCCCACATAAACAGAAACCCTCAATATTATTTAATGGTAATTTACTTTTAAAGCTAGTTACGATCGAATAGGTATATACCACTTCAAAATTCTTGGACATTTGGTTGGGCAGGTTCATATGAATATGCCTTATTTTCTATTGAAGAGTATAGTAAGCAAAACCTTCTTCCTCTCCTCATTATGTTTTCCATAAGGGTTTAATTAAAATGTTAATTATTAATTACCTAGGAAACGTTGGTAGAAAATGGGAGCACTTCCTATTTTGGGGAGGGTTTATTGAGTCAATTTCTACCAAGCCTAAAGCCAGCAAGAAAAGGAAATAGAGAAAGGTTCCCAACCTTTCTCTATAACAAAGAACCTCCTCTATCCTTACCAGAAACAAAACAAAAGCTTCTTTGGTCAAATACATTGAAAATATTGTTTCAGTTCTTGTGGTAGAGAAGATTTATGTAAGAAAAAGTAAGATACTTTTTGATAAAAAACTTTTGGCCTCCCCTCAAGAGTAGCTTCCAGAGCTACCAGAGGATTACCCTACTAATAAGCCTATCAGTGATAAACATGAAGAGGGTTTATGGGTTAAAATCAATAAAGCAGAAAACTTAGAAGACCAAACCAAATCATCCAAACCTGTACAAAGAAAGAAGAAAAAAGAGCTTATATTAATCCAAAGGTATGGCATGAGAAAAGCCCATACAAGGCCCATGAATAAGCTTAGTCTCAATTTCAAATTGCAGCAGAACCCAACCTTGAACGAAAAAGTCATTGATATTGAGAATAAACATGTGATGGATTTTCTAATCATTAGAGAGGAGACTTCGAGTTCCTCGAAGAAGAAGAAAACTCAAAAAAGGGAGAAAGGAAAGAAAAAGGGACCCAAAGCAAAGAAAAACAAAAGAGAAAAACAATCTCAAACAGACAACATGGAGCTTTTGTTAGAAGCACGAGAGAGATTAAAATGAGCTTCAAAATATAGAAATGCCATATATTTTGGTATCGTTTATCTTTGATCTATTTTGACAGTGCTTTCACCATTTTACTTTTAACAACGTATACCCAGATATTTTTTCAGTGCATAAATAGTACCTTCTAACAACACGTCTTTGGTAGTGATAAAAGGATAGATTTTGTCAAAATTTTCTAAAGTCTATCCTTTACACAGTAAGTGTTATCTTGATAAGGCCAGGGCGAAAGTCAAGGGGAGCTGGATATCAAAGAATATCAAAGCAGAGTTTTAAGGAAAAAAACATGGGATTTTGTATATTTTATTCCATTTTGTCAGTGATTAGTTTGAACCAACATCATCAAGCTATTTTATAGCCTACTAGCCCACTTTTTGCTATAACAGTTCAATATGGATTGTATTTTAAAACTATCAATTTATTAGTTGTTTCTTAGTAAATATACTTTTCAAATTTATTTATTTTCATCAAGATATGTATATATATCTTTAGCATTTTGTTATTAAAGCTTTCCATAAGTTATGGATTTCAATTATGTAAATTTCTATAAATTTGTGTAAAACAAGGAAACAAGGGTTGGTATTTTGTGCAACAATAGACTTTATGCTGTGAAAGTTATTATTTTAATCAAAATTGCTTCAAAACATAAGTACTTGTGACATACATTTTGGCAGATTATGTCAATGATTTTCTTTTAGTATGTTTTCCTAGTGAATGTTCTGCTTCTAGTTATTCATTGAAAGTTGTCTTTAGTATTTGAATAAGAGTAAATGAATTAAAATTCATCTCAAATTCTCTTTTTCATAGTATTCAAATGCTTATACCAAAATTCATCTAAATTTTCTTATAGGATTTCCTCTTAATTGATGCCCTATTTGAGATGGTCTATATTTTCTCTTTCCTTTATTCATCTACAAATCTTTAGATATGAAATATTGTGGTTTTTTCCTACAAATTGTTTATGTTACTATCACCAATATTTTGAGAAACTTAGATTAATGCCAGACCAACTCCATGCCCAATGGATTTTTGCTTGGTCCAGCTACTTCATTAAAACCTTATCCTACCAAATATTTTGCCACTGCATTTCACATTGACTAACTGTAGAAGTGACCATCATATATCTGAGCCACTGAGGGAGCCCCCTTTGGTTATAAATGACAATTTAAAAGCTAAATGTTAGTTTGAAGTTATATTAATTTTTTCTATCATACAATCAAGATATTTTCCAAATGATAACAATCACAAGGGTGTGGATGAACTTGTGCTGGCGAAATTTCTCTTCCACTTCTAGAATGGCCCACATCTTCTTGCATCGTGAAACATGCTCGACTGGATCTTCTATGCCTTTGTACATATATGTGAGGTGATATTAGCTTTGGTCAAATCTGTGTCGCATCTCTACTATCGCAATCTCCAAGGATTTTGGTGTTTCTTTGTGCGTCGCCCACCATCTCTCTAGAGTTAAATGCAGTGTGACATCTAGAGCAAGAAAATGTGATTGCTCTTGAACTTTTTATATTTTCTACAAGAAGTCAATGAGGCTCCTTGTCGCATCAAATTTTGGTAATTCCTATATCTCTGAGCCAATCCACCTCACGTGTCTAGTTATCTATACACTTCTCTTGGATGATACTTCATGTCTAGTTATCCATGCTCACATGTCACATGTCTAGTTGTCTGTGCTCCTCCTCTTGTGACTAATCTAACATTAGGAGGGTGGTCCTTTGCGTCACGTCTCTCAACTGTAACCATGTGCACATTTCCTGCTCTTTTGGCCTCCAATTTTGCTAGAAGATCAGGATAATATTCTATTTTGTGTTATAATACTACTTGCACAAAACTCGTATACTAGAGGCTTATTTCAAAATATTTGCACGTTCCCAATCTCTTCGCAATGGAAGCATGTTGGTGGTCTACTTCCTCCTCTTACGAATCCTCCTTTGTTGTGAGCCCCAAACCCTCCATCGCACGCAAGTTGACACTATTGTTGCATCTCTTGTGTGTTTCTTTGTGGTTGACTCTATTTCCTTGCCGAAATATTTGGGCCTCTATCACCTACAGGTCCACTCCCTTGACTCTATATGCTTCAGATGTCACCTCCTTCATTAGTTATAATGTGCGACATGCCTGAATGTCATGGCATATAATTTTTCATAACTTATAGAATGGAGTGTGGTAGGTCATTTGATATTTCTCCATCATGTAGCAGGACCTTAGATTATAACCCCACTTCTGGCATAACTCACAATGTTCTTTTTTTCCTTCTCTAAGTAGTGGGTCTGGTGCCCCTATCGTAACATAGTTAGCCATAGTTGAGAAAACATTTCTCAAGTGTCCTTCTCTCTGACACATAGTGCACTAGAAATTCTAACACACATCCTTCCATTTCACCACTTCTTGCAATTAGAGAGTCAACACTACCAATTTAAATTGCACTTGTGCCAATCCTTCTGATAATTCTGCTCCACCTGGAGTTGACTCTAGTCTCATTACTATTTATCGTGCCTTCAACTATGATGTCACTCTTTGCTGAGTGAGATATATCCTTATATGAGGAAGGAGTCCTGCAATAAACCATTCTCTATGTTGTATGTCAGGAATTTGAAATGTTAACCCATCGAGATATATCTTGAACCTCTAGTCATAGTCTCAAATCGGTTCTCCTTGCATTCGTTTAATTTCTTTGATGTTAGTAATGCACTGAGATTCAAACTTAGGCTTCTGAAATTCCTTTGAGAAGGCTTGTTTGATTTCTAACAAGTTCCTAGTATGACCTATTGGGTTTTTCACTTTTTATTTCATATAACAAGTTAATGCTCTATCTCATAACGTTGTTTCAAGCTATGCAATCTCAGCCTCGTCATTTGGGGCCTACTTCATCACTTAGATTTCTTTGCACGTAAACATGTGCTTCTCAGCATCATTCCTTCTTGTTCACCACATTTTGTGTGGCAATAAGCCCCATAACCATTTCATTTTCAACACCTTTACTACATCTAACCACTCAATATTGAAAGGAAACATTGACCATCCCTTCACTTGAGTGTGGAAATGTAGTGTATATCATAGGAATGTATTCTAGTGTTGTTCTATCCAACTCACTAAGTTATCCCCTAAAATATATCAACCATCTAACCTAAATATCAAATATTTTCATGTCAATCCTAACATTTGATCAATGGTTATGTCCTTACCAGGATACAACTTGGTTTTATCTTTTAATAGTTTTAAACACCTACAATTTTCCTGATCACTTATTTATGTTTTTTAATTACAAGAACAATTGGTTAAATCCGAAATATGGAAAATAGCTTAAGGTCATACCTAATATTTCAATCCAACAAAATGATTTTGGTTATGAATATATCTCTTGTAGTGATGAAGATAAAATATTACTTGGTGTACACTACTTGCCAATGTGTTCCTAATGTCATGTGTCAATGAATGTCGGTGCATGCTAATGAATGCCAGGGAGTGCTAGGGAATGCCAAGGTGTGGCAATGTATGCCAGGGAGTTCTAGGGAATTCCAGCACATAATGTACTGACAAGGAATTCCAACACATGGTGGTGCATTCCAAGAATTCCAATGGATTCCAGGTGTCAATCCATGCCAATCCGTGCTAGCTAGGGAGTGTTGAGGAGTGCCAAGGAAACACAAGGGAGCACTGGGTTAAAATGCATGGAAATTAACGAATAAGAGGGAGGCCATGGATTATTTGTGAGTGAAACAGTGTGATAGGGAGTCTAATGTGTGCTAGGCATGCATAAGTTTTCTAGGTGCTAAGTCGTGCCAAGTGCCAAGGCATTCAAGGATGTGCCAATACATGTTAGGGAATGAAAAATGCCCTAGAAAAATATTCACTTTTGAAATATGAGAGAAGAAGGCATATAGACTAGTTAATTCTCAAACTATCTTCAAGGAAAACATAGTCATATATAGCACAAAATGGAGAGGGTTTGTACTTAAGCTTATATAATAGAAATTACAACTAATAATCAAATTGTTTTTTTATGATATTTAGTAACGTTTATTATAATTGTTGAATGTTTTACATCATTGAAATGAACTCTTAGTTGTAACTTATTTGAAATTTTATTATTATATGTGCACTTTGATATGATGTAATATGATTATCGTTTCATTTCATATGTTGAAATATTAGATATATAACAGAGAAATTAGTTATTACATGAAATAAATAATAACTTGTCATTCTATTTTTTAATTTTTTTGCAGAACAAGGATCTTCTAGAATATATGAATGATCCTCATCACATAGATCTAGATCACATTAGTTCTGATGCTGAGATGGTGGATCATGCTCATGATGACATTGATACAAATGACAATGAGGTTGATGCTGATACCAATGACTATGATAATGATTATGATGATCAAGATCACGATGGTGATGATGAAAATGAGGCAGTTTTTCGTACCATCCAGTGACATTCACGATCATGTAGACTGCATCATGAATCATTTTTGATATATTTTTGTGATGTTTATTTTCATGGTTACTATCATATGTATCGTTTTCATGCCCTTGAGTACCATATTATTGCGTTGTATCATTTTGAATTATATCATTTGGACACAACATATCATATTAACTTGTATCATTTTGTCCTACATAATTTACCATTTTTATTTATATCATTTGTACATGACGTATCATTTAGACTTATGTTGACTGTTGGACATGTATCATTTTCACATGTTATTGATATACTAGTATATGTGAATTTCACTTGTTTTAGTTATATATGATGATGATCTTATCAATATTGACTCGTCAATTTTTATATATTGAAAGTGGTTTATGATTTGGATGCATATTTATTATGTATGATGGTTTTTGATGGATGTTGTCAAATTCACTTAAATTATAGATATTTAAGTCACTTGTTTTAATTATAGATGATGATCATGTTACAATAAATATCTTGTTATTTTATATATACTAGATGTTGTAGATTCTATTTTGATGGATATTTAATAAGTATAATGATATTGTTAATTTGTATGGATGTCTGTTTCCCTAAATATTCTTTATAAATGTTACCCTATAAAATATTTCAAATGCATTCATATGACTTACTATATAATCATATAACTTATTTAAGAGACATGATATATTTAACTAATTAAATTGAAATAAAATATATTAATTTAACTTCATGCAAAACAATAATCATTTTTGGAAGTAAAAAAAGAAGCAACAATGGAAGCCAAATTGGAAGAAAAATTGGAAACCACACTACAAGAAAAATGGGAAGCAAAAAGGAGAGAAAAACTAGAAGCAAAATGGAAAGCAAAACTCGAATAAAAATGGGAAGAAAAACTAGAAGTCAAATTAGAAGCCAAACTGGATGCAAATCCTCATGTTATTCCTGGCACTTGGAAGAAAAAAAAGAAGCAACAATGGAATCCATATTGGAAGCCATGCTAGAAGAAAAACTGGAAGTAAAATGGGAAGAAAAACTAGATGCAAAACTAGAAGCCAAACCAAAAGCCAAATTGGAAGAAAATCCTGGTGCTAATTTTGGCACTAAAACTGGCGCTATTCCCGGCTCTATTTCTAATGCTCCTTCCAATTCTATTCCCAATGCTATTCTTGGAATTATGCCTGCCACTATTTACGACATAATTTTCATCGCAATTTCCAGCGTAATTTCCAATGCCATTTCTGGTGCAAATCCCAACACTATTTACGTGTTATTTTTCTGGCGTTATTGCAAATGCTATTTCTGGCATTATTTTTGGCACAATTTTTGGCGCTAAATCTAGTGCTATGATAAACATTCCTGATTGTGCCCAGTTTTGTGCTAGAAAAGGTGTCCAGTTCGTGAACTGAAATACACTAAATTTCGCCTCTATTTTAGGCGCTATTTTCCTGTTCAGTTGTAGTCACTCATCTTTAAACTTAGATTTATTGGTTCATTATAGAAATAGGATCAATCAAACAAACTAGTATATTCATTTCTAATATTTCATTAACAAGACAACTTATACTTTCTTAATTTTAACACTTAAGCATGTTTTTTGTATAGAAAAACAAAATTTACGCTAATTACATATTTCAAAATGACCCAGACTGGACCCTTTCAAATAAAATAAAAATCATTTCTCCTACAAATTTTCCAATGAAACAATTTATATATTCTAAGTCAATTCCATGGGTGTGGAAGAAATTTGTGTTCCTTACTCTGCACATGCATTTGCTCCACACACCCATTCTCTCGCACATGAGTTGCAAGATGGGGACTTCTATGTCATTTAACAAAAAGTTTCATGTCTTGTCGTGAGATTGAATGTAAGAACTTACACCTTAATAGTAAGAGAGCGGAGCATGGCTAACAAGACGTGAGAGATATGAAAGTCTTACGATAAGTGAAAAACTTGAAGTCACGTCATGAGAGTTTTATGGTGTGTTTCTCAAGCTTGTGCCCTAATTCTCTCACTTCATAAAACCTTACCAAGTCTAATACAATTACTGAAGAAGATATGAATTTACAACATACAAGATTGCACTCATCACTGTAGCTAGATTTTGTGTGGAATTGAAGTCTGTAAGGAATGAAGACTTGTGTGGAACTAAAATCTATGTGGAAGAAAAACATGTTCAAAACTAAACTATGTGTAGAACTATAGAGAAAAAAGGGTAAGTTCCATTGTTCCACACAAGGTGAGCCAGAAAGAAAATATTGAATCAATTGTATTTGAAAAGTGACACAGATATCTAGACTTGAGTGTAATGATTTCTCTAGTCATAGAATTCCCTTTTGCATTGTGAAGAGAAATGAAGATGGCCTTGACTTGATAAATTGGAGAGTTAAAACTTGTAAAAGTGGTAAATAAAAGTGCTAAATTCGAGAAATAGAGGGTGGAATGTCTGTTACCAATTACTAGCCTTGGTACCTGGTAATTTCAATACTGAAAGGCGAACCAAGGGTTTTAACGCTTCGAAAACTATTACCAAGTTTAATGAACATAACAGATACAATAATGATGCAATTATGAAAAAAAAGTTAATAATTTCAGATATTAGTTTTAAGTTACAACCATTCATGCATTACAAATTTATTTCTAACTCTAAATAAGCAAAAGTAAATTGGCATTGATAAACAAATGTATAGCTCGTTCTTTAAAAAATTGTAAATTTAATTTTCCCTACTTCACTTTTTAGACATTTTTCTTTTAATACAACTTAAATTTATCTCACCTTCAAATTTAATAAATATAAAAATATTAAAACAAATAAAAAATATGATAATTATTACTTGAAATTACCTTAAACTGGACGATTAGACAATGAAATATAAGGGTTAGTCAATGTGCAGTCTTGCATGAGGCCCACATTTCCTTATCTCCTTAGTCTTGAATGTAGGACTTGCACAAAACACCTTCACACTAACCAATTTGGTTAATTTCTCATTTTCTTTTCATTTTAGTTTTGTGGTTTGCTTTACATAGAGAAAATGAAACACAAGGTTATTTGTGGCTTCAAATACTTTTTTTTTGTAAGTTTTCACCAACAAAACACCTGGATAATGGGTTGTTGACTCTTGCAATGCTTTATTTAAAAAAAACAGCTAACATAACATCCACATAGTGTATACAAACTCCTGAAATTGAATGATACATTACCGAGCCTTTGATGAGTCTTTATATTTGATTCTGATTTGGTTAAAGGGTTGTTGTGTTTGTTGCCACTAGTGATAGTCAATAAACCACTTGGTTTGATAACTTGTCTCAGACTGTGAATCCAGTATGGGGGTGATTAGATGGAGCAAAGTCATAGTGTACCTAGCCAAACAATGGCCTTGCCCACCATTTTTGGGTACATAAATAGTTATAATTGTTTGTGAATATTTCATCATGACCTATGACATGATTTTTTGTGCCTTTGACTAATGCACGGTCATGTATATTTATGAAATAGTAACATCATTGTCCATAGAACTATCCGAGAGTAGTCAAATAGAAAGCATTTACAACGAGCAAGCCCATTTCTCTTTGCATATGTCATATATCCGCACATGCCTTCTGCTACTTTTATACCTAGCAATATTTTCGAATCGAGAGGACTTATGGATCTAGTTAAAATCTATGCAGAACAAAGGAATGTGTGGAAGTTCACATATATAAGGGTAAGTTCTACTGCTCCACAAAAAGTGTTTCCAAAAGGAAATATTTAATTTATAATCGTGTTGGGAAACTAGCCTAGATATTTAGACTTGAGCATAATGATTTCTCTAGTCATAGAGTTCATTCTTGCATTACATGGAGAGAAATGAATCTACTTTGATGCATGGAAGACAAATACCCAAAGTAGCTACACTTGGATTTAAATTATAAATAATAAATTTGTCGTATATAACTTGTTGGTTCAAAACGTGCCGACAAATGAATTTTGATGTGATTATTGTCAAAAACATGTCTCAAAAACTTGATATGAATTATAGAAGCATTAATTCAATAACTCATAAAATATTATTTATATTTTTTGTAAGTACTAAAATAATGCAATTATGGCAAAAAAAGGTAATAGTTTCAAACAATAGTTTCAAGTTACTACGATTTTGCATTTAAATAATTTTGTCTAGTTATATGAGGAGCCAAACTAAATGCCATGAAATATCTAATTCTTCAATGTGATTCAAACATATTCAAACATTAATGGACAAAAAATTAATGTCACATCAATGTCAAGAACTATTCTATTTTTCCCACATTCTCTTTGACTGCTAACAACATAGTTTCATGTAAGTAATTTTATGCATTTCAATTTTTTTTTCTTCACTTGTGTGCATTCTATTAGGTCTCTACCATAAGTCACTAAATTGTTACTTCATACTTCACAAAAATAGATTGTTAAGTCAACCAAATCCATGTAATTTGAAAGACACAAACAATGAAATGCATATTGTTAAACCAACCAAATGCATGTATCTTAAATCACACAAACTAAGAGATGCATGTAAATATAGCAAAACAAACACCCAAAACCAGGAAAATGTGATTTAACTTGAAAAACATTGAAAAAAATGCTTTGTAGACAAAAAAATAAAGAATACAAACCATAAAATAGGAACCAGTTCGATGACTGTATTTTTCTGTTTTAGTAATGATTTCATAGACTTTAACCTCTATATTTTTTTTCAAAGTTTCTACAAATCTACTTCATAACGAGTTCCACAGATATTTTTATTATGTTAAATGACTAATGATTTTTATAGCTCTTTGCAACATGTAACTTGGAATACATGAACTAACAAATGCATCTAAACAGAGAAAAAACAAAACACAAAAAACTAGAAAAATATGATACAACTTGAAACATAAAATAGAATAATAGGAAAAAGTTAATAGTTTCATATAATAATTTCAAGTTATTGTCATTTTATGCTTGAATAATTTTCCTTATTCATGTGTATAATAAAGGTAAACTATGTTTCAGACTTAATCACTCTAGGTAAAATATGTGCACACCTTAAATCCACGCAGAAGAAAGGAGATAAATGAGCAAGTTCCAATGCTTAGCATAAGGTGGCCCCAAAAGAAATTATTTATTTTATAATCATCTTGGAAAAGAAACCCAAATATTTAGATGTGTGTGTAATGATTTCTCAAACTATAGAATTCCTGTGTGCATTACATAAAGAGAAATGAAGCTGCTTCGATTTATGAAAAAAAATATAAAGCACAAAATTGTTACAGTTGGATGTATGTTATAGGGAATTTACGATTGCAGATATAAGTGTCTTCCCTAAGCTTGGTGGACTGACCTAGAACAACAGAAATAAAAGGGAAAAATGTCTTCCTTAAAGTAATTGAATGATGGGATGAGGCTTACCTAGAATTTGTCACAAATCTCGCTCCTTCCTCGATTTGTACGCTCCAATCCTAGCTCAAATTGCTATAATTAGAACCTACAAAATCAAACAAGACAAGCCAAAGATCTACGATATCTATGTAGATTAATCCAATCACTTCATTCAATATATCAACATGGTATTTAAATACATGAAATCATAACATCGAATATAGGAAAACAATCTACTCTTTGTATTAATAGAAAGGGAGAGAGTTACAACCAAAAATAGGAGTTGATCTTGTAGAAGAGCTCCCCAAGTTGACCTATCCTTTTCTTGCCACAAATATGCCCTTATGTCACCCTAATGCATGGAATAATGACTCTCAGGGTAGCAACATGAGGGTAGAATCAATATCCAAAAGTCAACCCCTTGCCCTTGGATGGCTGTAAATATATATATGATGGAGGTAGTTCATGAGCTCTTATCCATTTACCAATCTAGGCTTGAGATTCACTTGATATGGGAGGATAAGCTCAAGGGATAAGAGATGAAAACTCCAAGGTAGGATCAAATAGGATTCGAGACTCTTATCCAAGGTAAATGGCTAAAACAACCTCAAGAAGCTTATGGAAGAGTAAGCTTCGTAATTCTTTTTATTTTTCTCAAATTTCTAGAATCAGCGCACCCCCAACAAGGGAAGACTAGTGTTTACCACCAAGTTGACCCTCTCTGCACCTGCACTAATCACCAACAGGTCACTGGACCTTAAAATCTTGGAAACTCAACAATCAAGAGCATAAACGCAGGGATTCAATAGTCATGTTTAGGTATTTGTGTAGGGATGATGAAAATATGTTGAAGGATGCAAATTCGTCCCATTTGAAGGCCTATTGACCGGACGTGACAAAAATGCCTATAATAGATTGTCCCCTAAGGCTCAAAGTTAGAAATGACAAATGATGACTGAAGTACTTTACCTTGTGACAAGTCAAGATCAAGAACAGTCGGTTGAGAGAATTGTCTATTACAATAAATTTGAGGGAGATATACCCATGCTTAGCACATAAGCTAACATTACATATACAATGACCAAAAGACATGTCCACAAATGAATTATGGTGGACCCATGGCTGCATGACTGTCTCTATGATCATAGCCATCATACATTGTGATCTTCCATTAATCCTAAAATCGCAACTCGAATGGATGAAACTAGATCTAAGGTCTTCTATCTCGTTCACACAACCAACCATTGTATGAGTCTAACCATGTGAATTAATGAGTTGAAGTTGAACATTGTAGACACCATATGATTACCAGCCAATGATGTAAGCTGGTAACAGACGAGAGAAACCACCAATGATGTTAATGGATCTCAAGGTACTCTAGTACAATCCATATGTTGTGAATGTTGATGTCGAACACTACACAGAATATTTCAGTCGAAGGTGAATGATGTAAACCTGTTTCTGAGAGAGAGGAAACTTTCCATTAGTGTATGCAAGAACCAAGGTACCAAAGGGATGTTTCCAAGTCAACTTCTTGGATAATGAGCTGATCTCGACAGGAAGAAACCCATCGCAGGAGGGCATTGATGTATCCCCCATCAATGACAGGAAACAGGTATGATGATTTGAGACAAAATGATTAGAATGATGTTGATATGGAACTAGATCTATAACGACATAGATGGAACGAAGTCTCAAGATTTGTGTAGCAGATATCGACTGAATGACTTCTCTTGAACACAATGATGACACTGAAATGGAGTTAATGGAATTGAACCAAAACCAAAATGGAGGCTTTAAAAAGGTATGATAAACCAAAAGACAAGAATATTTCTCAACCCAACAACCATGAAGATGAAGTGGAAGAGTGTCATGTTCAAGAGCGACTCCCTACCATTAACAAGTGGAGTGTCTTGTTTTCCCAATTTCCCCAACCATTATTGGTCAATACCTCTTTTTTCTGACAAGCTTGAAGAGGATAACATATTCTTGATTTGTAAGTTAATCCTTCATATGAATCCCTCTTAAAATATTTAACAAACCCAGATATGGAGTGGTTTGACCCCATCATGATCAACGAGTCCATCATTGTTTGATGTATTTACGAGTCTAATGAAGTTGAAAACTCGACATCCTTTAATTGTTTAGAGAGTTTGAAAAATAGGCGAAAAAGAAAAAATAAAAGGTTCTTTTTCGTAGATAGTCTCTTGAGTCCGAAAAGGCAGAAAATGATACCTAGGAGAACCTCTTAGCCATGTTTAGCTAACATATTCCTTTTTCATAAGTAGTCTATCTTAGCCAAAAAAGGGTTAAACTTATACTGAGTAGACATCTTTCCATTTACTTTAACGAGTTTGAAAATACAAGTGCTTAGAAATATTTTCATATTTTTGGAGTTTGAAAAGAGCTGAAAGAGAACTCCAAGGGAATTCATTTTTCGTAATTTTACAAAGCCCGAAAAAGTGATAAAAGTTTACTCTCAGTGAAATGATCTTATTCCATTCAAAACATGACGTAATCCATTAAACAATTGTTGATATGTTCAAAGCACCATCAAAAGGATTAAAAATATCTGTTTCATGATAAAATTGAACTATAACAAGGTAAAATAATTAAATACGAACAGAATAATGGGAAAATGATCGTAAATATCTAAAATGGCAATTCATGTTTACCATATCACATTTTCCTTTTAACATTGAGCTCTGAGTGATTTTTATCCCTGATCTTCTGTAGTTGATTACGGTCAATCTGGAGGATTATTTTAGGTGCCATCACTTCTAGGTAGGAGCTAATACTTTTCCCTTTATTTTCATGGTGGAATTTGGCAGTTTCATGCACATTTTTTGGGCTTTTGGAGGCCCTAAGGAACAAATATTGCACCCCCAGAAGGTTGAAAGGTGCATTGATACTGAAGACTTAACACTAGAGGGAGTGTTACAAAAAACTATCCTCCTTTAGGGGGGTGCGTTGGGCACAAAACCCAAATTTGTTCCATTAATTTCTCTCAAAATTTATCAATTTTTTTGCAAAAAAGTTTTCCTAATGAGTCTCTTTGTGATGTTTCAGGACTCCATTTCTACAAAATGTATCCGAGATGGAGGGAAAGAGAACGTGAAGAAAATGATACGAATGCATCAAATGATACTACTATGATGCAACCACTAAGAGATTATGGATTGTTAAAATTCTTTTGGCTTCTCAAAATGAGGCAATAGATGGAATTACTTGAATGTCTTTTACGTGCATGGCATGTTCAAGCATAGGAATTCAAACTAGTAGCACATATTCTCGATATAAATGTAGAGGACATATATTTCTTGATTGGTTTATCTATATGAGGTTCCCCCGTCTCTTTCACAAGTGTTAGAAGGGGAGGAGAAACAATCAAGGATTATGTTGCCATTCATTGTAGACCTCAAGCCTAGCCAACCAAGGGTGGGAAAATCAACATAAAGGACGTTGCTTGATTTCCTCTAAGAATGATCATGTTCATTATCTATAGATTGGCATGTAGCTCTGTTGGCATTATGATGCATGTGTTGTACTTGATGGCAACCCACTTGTAGCAGAACAAGTATATGACAACTAGATGAATCTACAGGACAGATCAGAGGTGACAAAATGATGGAAGAGAATAATGGTCAAAGGTTTGATACAGGGAGATTGTTAGTGTGTGTTTTCCTTGATATTTGATGAATGAACTAATTGATAAAAGTATAAACAGGATGTGACAGAATGCATGGCAGTTGTGTTTACATATGTGACAAAATGTAGGGGAGTTTAGAGAAATCAGTTCAAAAGTGATGTATGATGGCAAATCACCTTATAACAGGTCAATTTAGAGGTAGCAGGACATCGGTACAGAAGAACAGGAAGTTGGAACAAGGATCTATTAATTAGAATCAAGAAGTTGAAGGAAAAGGACGTTGTAAGCTGTATACGTAGGTTCACTTTGACAAAGTAGCGTATACACGTGAGTTAATAGAAAAAAGGAGCGTATACATCTGCACGCACTTTCACAAGAGGAAAAGTGAGTATATGTTGGAAAATCAAGGAAATTTAAGATTAAAGAATACCAAGGGTCAATACCATGGTATTAGCCCACAATATTGAGTGGAGTAATGGTTATTTGATCCCGTCCAAGAATACCACAGGTTCTAAGTGTTGTTTTGGTCTGAGGTATTGAGAAAGGCTAAAACTATATAAGGAGGAGAAGATCAAAGGGCTAAGTGCACAAGTAATGAATATCTTATGAAGTGTTAGATCAAAAGCAATTATGCATGTTATGGGTTTCTGATGCTTTGCTTGATCTGGACTAAGTATGCACCTGAGTGTTTGATGATGGATGAGATCTAATGATGGATCAGGATCATAATGACTTATCATTATGAGATCTGATAATGGATAGGCTAGATCTGAGTGCTAACAAATGTTTTGTGCTTTAAATGCTATGATATGGGTATATCTGAAGACTGGAATAGCTACAAAGTTATAAGTTTTTATCTGCAGATTTGTACACTGGTTCGCCTTTGTGAAGGCACGTATACACACTGGTTTGAAACTTCCAAGTGGCATATGAAAAAGAAAATCCTATTGTTCAGAGATGACTAATCTATCTTATCAGCTCTATTGTTTTACTGTTGTTTGTCAATGAAGTCTTCTTAGATCTGAAAGTAAAATTGAATGCATAAGGAGTTTGTGTCTGATTGATTGATTGATTAAGTGAGAAGGGTTATCTTTGCTACTGACTATCTGGATCTTTGTAAATTGATAGTAGATGTTCAGAATATTACTGATTGGTACAGATTTGATTCAGAAGTTTGTATGATTTAGTAGTTTGGAGGTATATGCAGGTTTTGTTACAGGAAGTAGCGTATACACACAGGTTGGGTTCATTAAAGTAGCATATACATTTTGATGTATGATTTTTGAGGTTGCAGCTGGTTTTGAATGATGATGCAGGTTTTTGGGTTCAACACAATGTTCTAGTGATAGTGATCTGATTGTTCAGATTGGCTGATTATTAGTTGATACAGTTATTATTATAGAGTTTGAGCTTCAAAGTTTTTAATGGGTCTAGTGTGAAAATTTGATGAAACATGGCCTTCATATTGTGTTGTTGTGTACCAAGAGTATCTAGTCTGAAAATTTATGAAACATGGTCCCTAGAGGATATTGAGGGTTGGAGCCTTCAGTGAGGAAGTCGAAGCTTCCTACCAGTAGTGGCTGGTGATTAGATTAGGGGGTTGGAGCTCCCTTCTAGTAGAAACTGGAGAACGAGTGAAGGTTGGAGCCTTTTGTAGGCTGACGCCTATGTACTAGTAAACATATCGACTAGTACAAGAGCTAGGGGGTTGTATCTCCCTTATAGTAGAAGATGGAGAACGAGAGAAGATTGTAGCCTTCTGTAGGTGGGTGCTTGTGAAATGGTATGAGTCTGCACCAATACAATATTATAAACAGATTATTATTTATATTAAAAGAAGACATAGAAAATAGTAGCAGGTGGTTTTTCTCCCACATTGGGTTTCCACCTTAAATCTTGGTGTTCATGTGTGTTGCTTATGTGTGATGGTTTATTTTGTTATTACTTCACATGGTTACTATTTAATGTTTAATAAAGTACTGATGCACTGATTAAAAATCAACATATTATGAATTAACTGAATCATAAGTTCATTGGATATACGTTGGTTGCAAGAACAGTTACTTGCACATGCAAGTTCCCTTCACTGAAGTAACGTATATAAATCTGATTATGGAAATGAAAAAGTTATTGATTTGTAAATACTGATTCAGCTCACCTCTTAGTATTATTTCCAACAATTGGTATCATAGCAGGTGCTTTGGCAGAACCTTGATCACTTGAAAGAGATCTGTAGAAACAATGGGAAAGAAGATAAAGAAGAAAGTGCCTCAGAAGAAGAATATATCTAGAAGGAATAGTAACATCAGGAGAGACAATTGGCTATTAGGTTGAAGTAAGTATTCAAATTCAGAATCACCTCAGATTGAAGATGATCATGCAAAAGAATTATCAGGTACAAATTTTTGTTCTTCTGGTAATAAACTTCTTTGTTCATGCAATATTGATGATAATGAAAGTGACAGTGAATCAACTGAATTTGCTCTTATGGGTGAAAGTGAAAGAAATATAGAGGCAGAAGTTAAAAGGCTCACAAACAAAATTATACATCAACAAGATCTATTGGATGGTGAGCCTCATCATTGCGTAATTATATGGGCCTTAATCCACCTCCTAACTTAGTCAAACCAACTTTTCTCACAACTTATTACATGTTTTTTATTATATTTTTTTTATGAGATGAGTTAGAGTTGGATATTATTCCTAGTGGACTAATATCCATTGAATGTGGGATTGAAGGAGAAAATCAAGGAATTTTGGAAAATACTAAGGTTAAAACTCAAATGGGACAAGGGAGAGGGATTTTAGGAGGTAAATCCTCCTCATTTACTTCTCCCCCATTCTAATATTCCTCCATCCATCACACTAGCTCGGAGTGCAAGCAGCCAAGCCATGAGGATTAGAGGGCAGCTGAGAAAGTGAGTGACAACGCGCTAGTTTATCTCATGTTTGGGAGCCGAGACTCCCTAATTTTAAGGAAGTCATTAGGGACTTCATTTTTATAAGTAGAGAGGCCTAGAGCCTCATTAGGATTCAAATTTTTGTTGTAAAACGTTAAGCTATTTTCGAGCTCCAGACTTGTGAAAGTTTTATTGATGTAATTTTCTGTTTTGGTAATAAGAATGAGTTTTGTTTTAAGCCAACACTGAGTTAACTTAGAGGGCTTAAGCTCTTGGGTTAGGGCCCAACCCTAGCATCCAAGGCTCCTCTTTCTTGTATCTGTACATTTAGATTAGTCTCATAGCTTCATTGTTAATTTGCCTTTAGATGTGTTTTCATTGCAAGTAGTGTAGATTGGATTGGTTATTTATTAGTTTTCTTCCATTTGTGCCTTACTTCAATAGGAGGTTAGCAGGGATAAAAGGAGTACCACAAGGTTTTCAGTGGATTTCTTGGCCTCATTTCCTCCCTTTGGGATCATGATTTGAGGAAGGGACCCTTATGCAGTCCCAAAAACACAGATTTCTATTTCTTGCATAAGATTTATAGTTTACTGTATTTAATTTAGCATTTGATAAGTTCTACAAAGTAGTATTTCATTTCCATCTCTTCTATCTTCACTCTTGTAGTATATCTCATCCATTCTTTCATTCCTTTCAGCAACTTTCCTTATGCATCATGTAGGCAGTTAGTTAATTAATTCTTCTTTTCTAGCTTATGAGAATGCTTCTTGTTTCAATAGATTTTGGGGAATTACATGTTTTATGCAGAGTAGGTGCTTTAGGAGGAGACAAAGACTTCATAGCCAAAAACCACCTTCCACTCCATCCACCATAGTCATTCCTTGTTTTCACCATTGCCTTCACTAGTGTTCATCATTTTTCATAGAAATTCTTCCAAGCACATTGAGCGAATCCAACCATCCTCTATCTTTTCTGTTGACTTATGAGTGATCCTAGACCTTCCCTCACCTCATTCCACGCATATACCACCTTCCCTAAGCCTTACATCACCTCCAACACCTTCCATTTTTCTCTCGGCTATATCATGTAGGTTTACAGGGAATCCTCTAGGTTTCTAGTACATCCTGTAGGTTTTCCTGAAATGGCCTGTTTTGAGGCTGAATTGAGGGAAAACTTCTAGGAAGTCACCAAAATCCTCCCAAGGGTCTCCCACACCATCCAACCATATCCTAACCCTTCCAGTCATCCTCCAACATCCTTAATTCACTTTCACATCATCAAAAGAAATTAGTTTGCATACTTGATTTTGCATGAAAAGGCAAAAAGAAAAAAACATATTTATTTCAGTCCCTTTACTTGCACATTAGTGATATTTGATGCTTCTTACTTCCATGCTTATATAGTAGAATTTAGTTCATGTTAATTTAGCATTATTGCACAACATAGTTCCTTGGCAGTTAATTAGGAAATGGTGTGATTTAGCATTGAATTTCAGTCTTTTTCATTATTGCAGTAGAATAGATCTCCCTTAGAGTAGATTTCCCTTTCTTCCATCAAGAAGCCAAGCTTCTTCTGACTCCATAGAAGTCTAGATTGAAAACCCCAGTGGTCTCTCACTAATTGAACCATGAAAAAAGGTAGAACCATCACTCTTACTTGTGTATACAACACTGTCACCTCCAAGTTTGTACGAACCCCAAGTTGATAAAGTAAAGCTGGTAGCCCAGGAGTTACAGCATTCTTGCTGCAATACTGGTGCTAATCATTGGAAAAAAGGGAGTGTACCTACAAAGAAGAAATTACAAGGTTAAAAGCTCAGTTAGAGGAAGGAAACAAAGTAAGGAAGCAGTACAAGGAAAAGGAAGATCAATGTCAAAGGCTGCAGGATGAAGTGACATCATTGAGAAATGAAGTAAGTGAAAAGGATACAATAATTAAGAAAATTAAAGATAGATCCAGTTACTATGAAAGTCTTGAAGCTGAGGTTGTCTCTCTAAAAGAAGATCTTGAAAATTCAAATAAGCAGAATGAAGAACTACCTCAAGAATATGAAGAACAAGAAAATGAGATTCTCAAATTAAGACAACAAGTGGAAGAAGGAAGAAAGGTTGAATAAATCATGAAGAAGCAATATCTGGAAAATGTAGAGCAATATCAGGCTGAGGTAAATATCCTAAAAGGTAAATTAGAAGAAAAGGATAAACTGTTATGATTTCAAGATAGTACTAATATTTTGGATGATATTCTTAGTGGTCAAAGGTCTCCTACCATCACATTTTGTCTTGGTTTTCATGAAACTGTTAAAGGTGAATCTAGCTCACAAATTGAAGCAAGGAACTCTAGTGCAAAATCTGAAATTCTCAACAAGGAGATAAGAGGTCAACCCCATCAACAACCAAGGAAAGAAAGTCTTCAAATAAAATCATTTACTCCTAACCATGGAAGTTTTAATCGATTCTTTCCTCTGATGAATAATGTTGAATGTTTTATATGTCATAATTTTGGACATGTTGCAACAAGATGCAGAAGTAGAATGGTTCAAGATAATAACCATCACACAGAAAGATCATCAACTTCCAGGTACTTTAAGGGATATTGTTTTTCTTGCAATATGTTTGGTCACAAAGCCATTGATTTCTTTAGAAGGAATATGAAACATATAAGATGCTATGCTTGTAACAAGTTTGGGCATATAGCAAAAGAATGTAGGAGAAAATTTCAGCCAACATACCAAAAGGAGCAAACATCATCACACTCCAAGGTATGGAAGAAGAAGGAATTACAGTCAGAAAAATGTGGCATAACTCAGTATACAGATAGAACAAACTCAGGAGGAACTGAAAGTATGAAATTTCAGTGTTCTAATTCTCATACGCAGTTATCATGAATACAATTTGTGTATATACACAAGTTAGAAGTTGCACAGTCACATATATGTTGGTTTGATGTAGAAGTAGTAAGATAGACTCAGGAAAAGGGATCTGATATGGTTCAGTCAATTATCAATTATCCTTTCTGTTCTGATTGATGATGATTACAATATGTTGATGATATGTAGAAGTGATTTTAACCCTCATAAGTTGTTGATGACTTGATGCATAACTAGTTGATGATGATGCCTTGATGATCCTTACTGATATATGCAATGATCAGATCTGACAGTGAATAGTTGGCACAAGTTCAGGAGGAGAATATGCTATGTGTCTAATAATGCATTGTTGGCATTATGTTTATAAGTCTTTGGTACTTATGTTGTTGAAGTGTTTAAATGATACATCATCCTATGTTGTAGTCATGAGTTGCCTATGATGAAATATAAAATGATACTTATATTTCTGGAGCCACATAAGTGTTATTCAGATCAGATTTATGGATGATTATGGATGACCCTTTGATGATGCATACAATGCATAGGGTATGTTGCTTACATGGTTATCTTCATAAGGACAAGGAAAAGAACAAAGCTTGAGTACACAACTTCATTATTTGATAAGTGTCATTTCTTTTATGTTGTTGCCATCATGCCTTCATAGATGCATAAACTTCATATAATGTAGTTATGGATGAGGATTCCTATATTTTGTGGCTCTCACATCGTTGAGGATTGCTATTGTTGATGGTATCAAGAAAGCTTGACAAATGACTATGAGCTCATGATTTTCTAGATACCTATTGCTATCTCTTTGATGGATACACATTATGCTAAATACATGGATGATTACTTAAGTTGCATATTGATAAATAATGTTGGTTTGCCAAGAGAATGATGTTATTGCAGATCTCATGAAGACATAGCTATTTGAAGACATGTATATTTGAAAACATGGCTTACTTAGTCACATAATGATGATGACGTCTTACTTTATGATGATAGGTTTGATACTCACATATGTTTATTAACATGGTTGATGCTTATCAGATGTGGGATTTTCCCTAGTGACGATACATGGTTGATATATTGAGGGTTCTTATGGAAAGATCATGCAGTTCTTAATGGTGATGGTATGATCATAGATGATGACTATGGTGTTTTCACATACATATGATATGATGTGAATGATTTTGTCTTACTGCTTGGAGATATGACATATGATTAGTTTGATACATGGAAGGTTATGATAAGGCTCTTTCTACTAAGGAAACAAAGCAAGTTGATCTTGATGAGATCAAGAGGATGAGTTGATAGCTATATGCGGCATACTTTGTCACAGGTTGATGATATTTACATTGTCATATCTTGGGAATTGATGATGGAAATATACAAGTTGCTGGTATGGATGTTGCTAACAGATGCTTATGGTGCAGATCATATATGGTGTATGATAGTTGCTAATGACTATCATGGTCTTGTTTAGATCTTTGGTCTTTGTTATAAATGTCATGTATATCATTTGATGTAAAGGTCATGTAAAGACCTATGATGTAATAACTGACATATTTCAGTCATATATAAATAATTGGTTTATCCCCACTTGGTTGGGTGATTGATGTATGTATGAGTCATTGGTGATAGGAAGGTCATACTCACATGGTTGAGTTATAGAGTCATGTTATTCTTTTGAAAATATTTTTGTAGACTTTGCATGTGCTCAGGGGGAGCATGGACGGTATAGTGCATCTCAGCATGTACAAAGGGAGAGTTTAATTAAAGAATTCAACATGTGCCTAGGGGGAGCATGATCAATGTTCATATTCAGTTGTTCAGATATGGAAGTCTTCATTTAACATTGGTCAGTCAACCCTTTTCCCTTGATGTCAAAGGGGGAGAGTAGTTGGGTGTTTGGAGAGTAGCTTGATGTTTAGAACAACTTGGTGTTATTTACAAGTTGTGGTGACCAAGCACCAAAGTTGTTTCCCTTAAGTCCAAAGGGGGATATTGTTGGCATTATGATGAATGTGTTGTACTTGATGGCAACCCACTTGTAGCAGAACAAGTATATGACAACTAGATGAATCTACAGGACATATCAGAGGTGATAGAATGATGGAACAGAGATGAATCTACAGGTTAGAGGTGACAGAATGATGGAAGAGAATAATGGTCAAAGGTTTGATACAAGGATATTGTTAGTGTGTGTTGTCCTTGATATTTGCTGAATGAACTAATTGATAAAAGTATAAATAGGATGTGACAGAATGCATGGAAGTTGTGTTTATAGATGTTACAAAATGTAGGGTAGTTCAAAGAAATCAATTCATAAGTGATGTATGATGGAAAATCACATTATAACAGGTCAATTCAGAGGTAGCAAGACATTAGTATAGAAGAACATGAAGTTGGAACAATGGTATACTGATTAGAATCAAGAAGTTGAAGGAAAAGGATGTTGTAAGTTGTATATGCAGGTTCACTTTGACAAAATAGTGCATACATGCAGGTTAACAGAACAAAAAGAGCGTATATGTATGCATGCACTTTCACAAGAGGAAAAGTGCGTATAGGTTGGAAAATCAAGGAAATTCAATATTAAAGAGTACCAAGGGTCAATACCATGGTATTAGCCCACAATATTGAGTGGAGTCATGGCTATTTGATCCCATCCAAGAATACCACAGGCTCTGGGTGTTGTTTTGGTCTGAGGTATTGAGAAAGGCTAAAACTATATAAGGAGGAGAAGATCAAAGGGATAAGTGAACAAGTAATGAATATGTTTGAAGTGTTATATCAAAAGAAATTATGCATGTCATGGGTTCCTGATGCTTTTCTTGATCTGGGCTAAGTATGCACTTGAGTGTTTGATGATGGATGAGATCTAATGATGGATCAGGATCATAATGACTTATCATTATGAGATCTGATAACGGATAGGCTATATCTAAGTGCGAACAAATGTTTTGTGCTTTTTATACTATAATATGGGTATATCTGAAGACTAGAATAGTTGTGAAGTTATAAGTTTTTATTTGCAGATTTGTATGCTAGTTCTCCTTTTTGAAGGCACGTATACACGTTGGTTCAACACTTCCAAGTGGCGTATGAAAAATAAAAGCCTATTGTTCATAGATGACTCATCTATATGATTAGTGTTGTTGTTTTATTGTTGTCTGTTAATGAAGTCTTCTTAGATCTGAAAGTAAAACTGAATGCATAAGGAGTTTGTATCTGATTCATTGATTGATTAAGTGAGAAGGGTTATCTTTGCTGCTGACTGTCTAGATCTCTATAAATTGGTAGTAGATGTTCATAATATTACTGGTTGGTACGAATTTGATTCAGAAGTTTGTATGATTTAGTAGTCTAGAGGTATAGACAGGTTTTGTTACAGGAAGTAGCGTATACACGCAGGTTGGGTTCATTAAAGTAGTGTATACATTCTGATGTATGATTTTTGAGGTTGCAGCTAGTTCTGAATGATGATGCAGGTTTCTGGGTTCAACACAGTGTTTTGGTGACAGTGATCTGACTGTTCAGATTGACTGGTTGTTAGTTGATACAATTATTATTATAGAGTTTGAGCTTCAAAGTTTTTGATGGGTCCAGTGTGAAAATTTAATGACACACGGCCTCCATATTGTGTTGTTGTGTACCAGGAGTATCGAGTCTAAAAATTTATGAAACATGGTCCCTGGAGGATAATGAGGGTTGGATACTTCAGTGAGGAAGTCGAATATTCCTTCTAGTAGTGGCTGGTGATTATATCAAGGGGTTGGAGCTTCATTCCAGTAGAAGTTGGAGAACGAGTGAAGGTTGGAGCCTTCTATAGGCTGGTGCCTACGTACTAGTAACCATATCGACTAGTACAAGAACTAGGGGGTTGTATCTCCCTTCCAATAGAAGTTGGAGAATGAGAGAAGGTTGTAGCCTTCTGCAAGTGGGTGCTTGCGTAATGGTATGATTTTGCACAAGTACAATATTGTAAACAGATTATTCTTCATATTAAAAGAAGACAGAGACAACAACAACAGGTGGTTTTTCTCCCGCACTGGGTTTCCACCTTAAATCTTGGTGTTCATGTGTGTTGCTTATGTGTGATGGTTTATGCTATTATTACTGCACATAATTACTGTTTAATTTTCCCTAGTTAAATTTTCCTTATGATCATATATTCAGTTGTTGTACTAGTCGATATGGTTACTAGTACGTAGGAACCAGCCTATAGAAGGGTCCAACCTTCACTCGTTCTCCAACTTCTACTAGAATGAAGCTCCAACCCCCTGATATAATCACCAACCACTACTAGAAGGAATATTCGACTTCCTCACTGAAGTATCCAACCCTCATTATCCTCCAGGGACCATGTTTCATAAATTTTTAGACTCGATACTCCTGGTACACAACAACACAATATGGAGGCCGTGTGCCATTAAATTTTCACACTGGACCCATCAAAAACTTTGAAGCTCAAACTCTATAATAATAATTGTATCAACTAACAACCAGTCAATCTGAACAGTCAGATCACTGTCAACAAAACACTGTGTTGAACCCAGAAACCTGCATCATCATTCAAAACTAGATGCAACCTCAAAAATCATACATCAGAATGTATACACTACTTTAATGAACCCAACCTGCGTGTATACGCTACTTCCTGTAACAAAACCTATCTATACCTCTAGACTACTAAATCATACAAACTTCTGATTCAAATCCGTACCAACTAGTAATATTATGAACATCTACTACCAATTTATAGAGATCTAGACAGTCAGCAGCCAAGATAACCCTTCTCACTTAATCAATCAATCAATCAGACACAAACTCCTTATGCATTCAGTTTTACTTTCAGATCTAAGAAGACTTCATTGACAGACAACAATAAAACAACAACACTAATCATATAGATGAGTCATCTATGAACAATAGGCTTTTATTTTTCATACGCCACTTGGAAGTGTTGAACCAACGTGTATACGTGCCTTCAAAAAGGAGAACTAGCATACAAATCTGCAAATAGAAACTTATAACTTCACAACTATTCCAGTCTTCAGATATACCCATATTATAGCATATAAAGCACAAAACATTTGTTAGCACTTAGATATAGCCTATCCGTTATCAGATCTCATAATGATAAGTCATTATGATCCTGATCCATCATTAGATCTCATCCATCATCAAACACTCAAGTGCATACTTAGCCCAGATCAAGAAAAGCATCAGAAACCCATAACATGCATAATTTCTTTTGATATAACACTTCATAAGATATTCATTACTTGTGCACTTATCCCTTTGATCTTCTCCTCCTTATATAGTTTTAGCCTTTCTCAATACCTCAGACCAAAACAACACCCGGAGCCTGTGGTATTCTTGGATGGGATCAAATAGCCATGAATCCACTCAATATTGTGGGCTAATACCATGGTATTGACCCTTGGTACTCTTTAATATTGAATTTCCTTGATTTTCCAACCTATACGCACTTTTCCTCTTGTGAAAGTGCATGCATACATATACGCTCTTTTTGTTCTGTTAACCTGCATGTATGCGCTATTTTGTCAAAGTGAACCTGCATATACAACTTACAACATCCTTTTCCTTCAACTTCTTGATTCTAATCAGTATACCATTGTTCCAACTTCATGTTCTTCTATACTAATGTCTTGCTACCTCTGAATTGACCTGTTATAATGTGATTTTCCATCATACATCACTTATGAACTGATTTCTTTGAACTACCCTACATTTTGTCACATCTGTAAACACAACTTCCATGCATTCTGTCACATCCTGTTTATACTTTTATCAATTAGTTCATTCAACAAATATCAAGGACAACACACACTAACAATATCCTGTATCAGACCTTTGACCATTATTCTCTTCCATCATTCTGTCACCTCTAACCTGTAGATTCATCTCTGTTCCATCATTCTATCACCTCTGATATGTCCTGTAGATTCATCTAGTTGTCATATACTTGTTCTGCTACAAGTGGGTTGCCATCAAGTACAACACATGCATCATAATGCCAACAATATCCCCCTTTGGACTTAAGGGAAACAACTTTGGTGCTTGGTCACCACAACTTGTAAATAACACCAAGTTGTTCTAAACATCAAGCTACTCTCCAAACACCCAACTACTCTCCCCCTTTGACATCAAGGGAAAAGGGTTGACTGACCAATGTTAAATGAAGACTTCCATTTCTGAACAACTGAATATGAAGAGTTCTAGTATACACAACGTACTACTCAAAATCAAGCATATTATTTTTTAAGGTACAACCCATTTCTAGGTTGTGCCAGTGGAACTCCATGAAAATATCCTAGCTCATAGGCCGCTTTAGCAAGAACACATTTGACAATGTATGGACTTATCCACATTGGCTCCAAATTTCCTAAACCTAATTTATTAGACTCTTGATCATAAAGAAGAAAAAGGTCTCCTTTTGATAATACATGAGGCTTGAAACTCTTGTCATATTGTGCCTTGATACGTCTCTTATGAGCTTCATTAGCTAAAGCGACATCACGTTGTGTCTCATCTAAGCGTATCATATGTAAAAGACGTTCCTCTTCTGTAAAAGTGGTAGGAAGAAGTTTTATAGCCATTTTCAATGACAAAATCTCACATTCTATCAGAAGGATAACTTCCAAACCATAAACCAACTAAAATAGTGTAAATCCAGTAGTAGTCCTAACAGAGGTTCAGTATGCCCACAAGGCAACAAAAAGAAGCAAATTCCAGTCCGATTTATGGACCCCTATCATACGTTGAAGCATAGTTTTGAGAACCTTATTGATAGCCTCAACTTTTCCATTCGCCTATGGATAGTAGGGAGTGGAACTTTCATGGGAAAGTACCAACTTCGTAGTTAGTTCAGAAATAATATGATTCCAAAAATGCTTTCTGGTGATCCGTAACTATGGCTTGTGGAATGCCAAACCATGCGATGACATGCTTAAAAAATAAGTATGCAACCGTTTCACCAATATTCTTAGATGTAGGAATCACTTCGGCCCATTTGGTAAAGTAATCAACTGCAATAATGATATATCCATGCCCCCCAATCAAGTGACGGTTACACATCATGAAATTAATACCCTATTTCACAAAAGGACTTACAATGACAACACGATGGATAAGTGCAAGTGGAGCATATGTCTTACAATAAAAAATCTAGCATGACTGACACTTTTTGACAGAGAGAATAGAATCACGAAAAATGATGGGCCAAAAGTAACGAGCACGTAGAATATCATGTGTGGTGGCACAACTAGATAAATGACAACCACATGCCCCCAAGTGGTATTCATTAAGGGTCGGAAAACCATATCGATACCACAATGATAGAGGGTGTCACCAAGGATTATATAATCTTTGGCTTAATATCGAATACATCATTTCTCGGAGCGAGAGGTATTAGACCGGAAAGTATGTGTTTCGAGATATACAAGGATGTCTCCAGACCAAGGTTTAGATGATGAGATTAGAAACAATGACTTGTTTAGGATTCAATTTTTAGACGTGGATTCAGAACCACTTGCGGGAAGGTCTCAGATCAGCTCAATAAAAACTAGGCATTTCTTTGACTTGGATTTGATGAATTCCAAGTCAAAATCCTACAGGATGACGATCCATTTGGAGTGCTTTTCCCCCAAAAATTGACGTGAGAAAAATGTATCTCATACTATTGTAATCTAAAATGACCATAGTTTTCCGGAGCAATATATAGTGGTGAAACCTTTGGACAGCTTGACCAACTGCCAAAGCTAACTTTTTGACATGAGCATACTTTATTTCAGTATCATTAAGATTCTGACTCAAGTAGTAAATGGGATGTTTAGTCCTGATATCATCCTCTTAGACCAATACCATTATGATGGTAATAACTGCAACAACGAGATACAAGAAATAATCGAGCTGGTAATCTGGGGGATATAATAGAGATGCTGGAATCAGTACATATTTCACGAAATTAAACACCTTTTGAGAATCATCATCCAAATGGAAGGGAAGGCATTTATTTAACAAGCGAGTAAATCCTTTGGTCAACTCAGTGTAGTTAGGGATAAACCTCCATATAAAGTTAGCCTTCCCTTGGAGTCATTGGAGCTAAAGGAGGGAAGAAGGCACAGGAAGATCTATGATTTCCTGAACTTTCAAAGGATCAATACAAATTCCATGTTTTGAAACCACAAAAATGAGAAGTCGGATAGAGCTAACACAAAACACACATTTTTGAGGGTTGTGTCAAATATTCTAATGCCTACATCATAAGAAAATGGCCCTAAGATGCATCGGGTGATCAACCCGATGTTTTGAGTTAGCAGGGAGATCGTCCATATAAGGTTGCATGTTGTGTTTCATATCATGACAGGCATAACTCATCGCCCTCTAAAACATAGACCCAACATTCTTCAATCTGAAAGGGGGTTTCCACTATTTAAATGTGCCCTAGGGATAAATAAATGTAGTTTTAGGTTGGTCTGCTGGGAGAATGTTGATATGATTATAGCCATAAAATCCATCCATGAATGAATATATCTCACAACCAACACAGTCATCAAAAATATGGTTGATGAATGGAGTGGGATAATTATCCTTTGGACAAGCATGATATATGTCTTGATGATCGACACATACTCAAATTTTTACTTGTTTCTTCATGACAATAACAATATTTGACACCTAATCAGTCAAAGGGACTAGATAGATGAAACCAACATGTAGAAGTTTTTCAACTTCAGATTCAATTGCGACAACCTTCTTGGGATGGAATGAATAAAGGCACTGTCAGACTGGTTTAGCATCAGGATACATTTTTATTTCATGAACCACGATGTTTGGATCGATCCCTAGAATTTCTTCATAAGACCAAGCAAAGACATCTCAAAACTCTTTAAATAGAGCTTTGTAAGTCTTAATCTCATCCAGAGAGCGAGACGCACTGATTTGTAGATTCTCAACAATGTCGAGTTTAATCAAGGTATCGAGAGGGATAGAGTCTTCAATATTTTATAGGTCTTTCTTTAAATCGACTTTGTGAATGGAAATAGAATTCATGAAGGACTCAATGATATCAGGTTGATAAAGGTCATTAAGATCATCCTCAATGGAATCTGAAAAGGAGGAATGATGGTGATGATCATCCCATGGTGCATTTTCTGGCATCATGATCTCCATGATGCTCTCATCAGTAGGGAATTGATGAGAGAAAGGATTAGAAGATGTTCCATAATCCAATGAGCGATTGACCCAATTGATCAAAGAGACAAGATCAAAATGAGATGCACAAGCTAAATGAATGGCTTCATAATCAAGCTCGATGGGGATAAGATGCATACAGTTTCCAAAACTATTGATGTTAGTTTCATCTAGTAGTACCCAAGGATAAGTTGGAATAGTAGAAGAGGATATCATATTGATATAGGAAACTGAAGGGGAGATGTTAGGAAGCAAAGGAGGAAGTGAAAAGGTTCCCATGAGAGAGGAATCCTTAAGTAGTCCAACCCTGACATGCTAGTATGGGTGTATAGTTTCCCCTATGAGAGGGACACTTCCAGTAACTAGAGAATTAGAGGAAAACAATGTGAGTTTATCGATGGCTACTATGTTGCCTTTATGAGGAAAGGTGATAATTCAGGAATAAGTTGAAAAAAAAATAACCATGGTGTAAACCCATGTGTGACCCAATAGAAGATTGTAATCTAGTGGTCTATCGATAACTTCAACTTCTATGGATACAAACTTACATCCCAATTCTACTTGTAAGGAATTCAAAATTCCACAAGGTTTATAGATTCTTCCGTCAAAAGATTTCAAGGTGGTGGGCGACTAACTCAATTGAGGAGAACCAATGGCTTTCCAGCAAGACAAGGAAATAATGCAGGTTGGGGCTCCCTCATCCATAATAGAATGATTAATGTTCTTACCACGGATGAAAACCTATATCATAAATGCTCATTGAGCCAGAAGTCGAGGTGTTTAGTTCTCATGATTAAAAACAACTAGGTTGGAATATGATGGATCAATAGATCCAATTGCAGAAAGTAAAGCATTTTTCTGGGTGGGACAGTTTTGCAACACCTCGACAATAGACATAGCTAATGGAGACTGAGAGAGGTCCTCAATTACACTATAATTATGAGAGGCTCTCACACAAGGGTTGAAAGCATATTTATGGATAATTCCCTTTGGATGCTTGATAGTTAATTCCATAGGAATTGTAAGAGGAGGAGGATTCAATGGAGATGCAACCGAACTAGTAGGTTGATTAGTATATTGACCATTCGGGGGATTCAAATTACCATAGTATTTATTACAGGTAGCCACCATAATATCGGTTTTTGATTTAGCGGAAGAAAGCATCAAAATCAAGTTAGAGGAAGTAGGGTCTCGAGCAACCATATGAGTCTCTTGATTCAGAAACGAATCTGTCAACACAATGGGTGAAATAGAATATTTCAGGAATTGGTTCACTTCAAATTGCTGGGGACAATCACGAGTGAGGTGTTCCTCATTACAAATCAGGCATGGGTAAATAGGTTTCCGTCTCTTGTTAGAAGATTGATTGTTTTATTTATCATGTGGATGAGAATTTTTCTTCTTCTTACATTTTAATT
Organism: Pinus tabuliformis; assembly: GCA_031772625.1. Taxonomy (NCBI): domain Eukaryota; kingdom Viridiplantae; phylum Streptophyta; class Pinopsida; order Pinales; family Pinaceae; genus Pinus; species Pinus tabuliformis. Next base: position 554,339,200 of record CM062805.1, on the reverse strand, counting down.
TCTTCTTACTTCCTGGTTGTTGTTGAGATTTTCCTTTATCAGAATGAATGGAGTTGATCTCAGAAATAGAATCCGCAAGAGGATTTAATAGAGAGTTTTGGGTAGTTATGATAAGAGCAGCACCAGATGGTTTACTTACCGACTGTGAAATGGTAGAACCAATCAAGCCATCAACAACATGATATTCTTGAACATGAGTTTTAGAAACAATGTTCGAAGGTCGCGGAGTGTTTGGTATCTTATTATAAAGTGTGCCATATTGGGTATAAATGGGATCCAAGTACTGGGCATGAGTAATTACTTTCTCTTAGGTTACAACTCCACCCATAATTATGTCTTTTGTTATAGGGGACAACCAAGACCTAGTAAACCATTCCGCTAATGTTTGATCCAGAACATATGCTTTAACCAACTGACGGTGATGTCACCACTCATAAATATGATAAGAGATGTGAGTGGAATCAGATTGTTTGAAGTTGGTTAGAAGTTTCATTCAAGTTTCATATCTGATGGGAAACTGGAAATGTGTGAAGAAGGTGGTAGCCAAGGTACTGAAATTTTTCAACGAAGTTCTTGGTAATTCAATATACAACTTAGTTGTCATACCAGTAAGAGTTTGCTAGAAAGGACGTAATCAAATCGAATCATCATTAAGGGATTTCGATGAGAAACACAAATGATAAGTCATTACATGAATCGATGGGTCTTCTCCATGATTCCCAATGAATTTTTGGATATCAAAAAGAAATTTTGTAGGAATAATCAACCACCAAGGTCAATGAGTAATAGAATCGCTGGTGATTTGAGTCAAAATTGGTGATTCGAGAGTTTCCACAAATGACAATTGTCTATTAGAATATGGTGGAAGATAGCCTGGATAAAAGGGAATATCTTGAGAAATAGGTATCTATGCTCCACGATAGGGAGGTTTCTGATAAAGAGGAACCTGGGCACTAGGATAAGGAAGATTTTGATAACCAATGTAAACATAACCTTGCTGTCCAACTCCAAGATAACCTTGGAAATGCCAGAGAGGCTGGGTTTAGACTTGTTGGCCTTGATAGGGCACTTGAGGGATACCCTGATAAGGTTGATATTATTTCCCCATGGGATTTTTCATCATCCCAAGATAGGTGGATTTAGTGGAGGTTGTGCCATACCATAAGAAATTTTTCCTACTGGAATTTGAGGAATACCTTGTCCAAGCATTTGAGATTGTAAGATACCTTGTAAAGGTTAGTTAAGTGGAACCTGGGAGGTACCAGATACCGATGGAATATATTGAGTCATAGTTACAACCTATAAAGGTTGGCTTACATGAATTTGAGCTTGTAGATGTACATATTGATAAGTAGGAATTTGAGATGTGGATGACACAGTTTGAGAATTCAAAGATGGATCCACAATCGAACTAGGTTGTATGGGAAAATTAGGTTGCCAAACATTAGCAACCATTCCAGGATATGGATGATTTGGATAAGGTTGAGCACCAATTTGAGGTATACCAAAAATAGGTTGCCCCTTGTCAAAGGAGTAGGGGATGATGGAGGAAGCTTATCCCCTTGTGGAGGGTACCCAACAAAAGGAAAGTTAGGATGTTGAAGGTAAACATGCCCAATAACATAAGGGCCATCTTGTTTTTCAACTATAGGTGTAGGTGGACGAGAAGGAGTAGGTTGCGTAGCACTCATTAATAAAGTTTTGGATGAAATTCTAGAAGTATATGACATGGGAGAGGTCCATGGACTAGATGTCACATCAGGGAAGGTACCAGATAATGAATGATAACAAAGTGGGACGAACGGGCCACCATATAGATGTGTCTTTGGTGATGTCACAAACATGGATGAAGAAGAAACACTAGTTGTCTCAACCATAGTGGTGGACACAGGCTGGGAATCCATAGCGGATTCATTCATGGTTAACTGTCTGAAAGAAGATTGCCATGAGAAAGTCACAAGTAAGTCAAAATAATCAGGTAAAGGAATTTGTGCTAAAGTTTTAGGAGGAGGAAGAGGATAACTCTGATAAAAATGAAGTCCACTCCAATGAACAAGAGTAGATAGAAGATACTCTTCCTATGGGATATCTTCAATACTCGCAAGACCAGGTAGAAGGCATTCACCATTGGGTCCAAGATATATAGTTTTCGGTTGTGTCTGAGACAAAGGAAGCGAAGAGGGAAGTCCTGAAGTAACAGGTGAAGATTGCTAAGGTACCTCAGGTTGAATAACCTTAGGTAATAAAGTATTTGATTCAAAGAATTCAGGTTCAATGACCCCAGGAAATAAAGTCTTAGGTGATTCGGTTTTAATTGTGTCAGATTCACCGACAAATGATGAAGTAATCTCGATCTTAGTACTCAAAGGGAAAGATGATTATAGTAGATTAGATTAAGGAGGAGGACTAGAAGTAGTTCCCTAATTTCCTGATTCAGTTGTTTTCATCTTCTTATGCATTTGGCGATGGCTAGGAGTAGCCTCTGGTGGAATAGGAGGCTTATTTTTCATTCTATGCAAATAACGGAGAAGAGGGGTGTGTTCTTCCACTTTGGATTAATAAAATTCAATAATTAACACAAAAATAAATCAAAAAGAGGGTAAACTAGGCATAAATGTTTACCAAGCAACCATGAGCTTCAATATACACCTTGGCAAACCAAGGACTAAATGTACATGCAAGAAATATCCCTGAATGTTGTGTTCAGTGTATCACGGTATACAAGGTGAACAACTCAGTTACCTATGGTGAGGATAGCAACCTATGGTGGAGTTCCAAAATATATTCCATGGTATGTGGAAGTGTATTCTGTGTGAGTGTTGTCTAATGTGTAACCGTTTGATGAGATCATTCCCATGTACTTTTCATGTGTGGAGTGCCATCCAATATACCTAAAGGTACATGGAGAATGGTATGATACACTTACATATGTGGAACGAGATTTCACCCCTAGGATGCAATGCTGGAAATCAATGACAAATCCTATGTTTACAGACATTGAAACACGTCTCTAGTCTAGAGCTCTAAATGTTTGTGTTAATGTGACAAATTCGCCTTAGGTTAATTCAAAATATTTTAAATTTTATCTCTATTATGTTCAAATTTTATGGCTCACCACGAATTTCACCTAAATAGTCTAAAATACAAGCTAGCATGAAGAAATGGAAACTTTCACTTTCAATGAGAAACTATCTAAAGGAGGGAAGAGACAAAGAATATATAGAAAACAATAAATAAGTGCAATTCCCTAAAATAAAATTGTTCTAATTCAAATTAACTCACAAAACCCTAGATGCCAAAGCAAAGATATTTTTCTTTTTGATTTCCTCTTAGTTTTCAAAATGAGAGAAAACTAGGATGCATGTCTAATGAGTGATAAAAACAAACTTTTCAAAACGATGACTGGAACACCAATTATTTCAAGCACTCAATGACTAAACAAATCATTTTTCTAATGATCTAATGACCAGAACAAATGAAAATATAAACAAATTATTATCAAAGGCAATAAAAACCATAAACAAACTATATGGAGGCTTCTGCAAGACACTAAGACACTGAGGGATGCAAGGAAGAGAAGCTAGAAGAAGGTTGGACAGAGAGAAAACCAAAATAAGGTTAATTTTGGCATGAAACGGGGATCAACACAAATGCATAAGGGGCACTAGTTCTCTACAACGCAGTCAGAGAGAGTTTTGGGGTGCAATGTAACATAGGTACAAGGATGGCTAGGGTGCACTGTAATGCACTGTCTCTAGACCAGAGGGTGCGTTGATCAAGGAATATCAAGTTCCGGCACAAAAAATGCAATGGAGTCTCAATGACAGGTCTTCTTATGTCTAATCAAGACTAAATGAAACTATAAATATCAAAACAAGAGGAAAAATAAACACTAAGGGAAAAGAAAACAACCAATGGATTGAATCTCTCCCCAATATGATCGCCAAATTTTTATATGGAATTTACGACTATAGACAAAAATGTCTTCCCTAGGCCCGGTGGACTAACTTAGAACAACAAAAATCAAAGGGAACAATGTATTCCTTAAAGTAATTGAATGATGGGATGAGGCCTACCTAGAATCTGTCACAAGCTTCATTCCTTCCTCAACTTGTACACTCCAATCCTAGCTCTGATTGCTATAATTAAAACCTGCACAATCAAACAAGACAAGCCAAATATATATGACATCTATGTAGCATAATCTAATCACTTCATTCAATAGATCAACATGGTATTGAAATACATGAAATCATAACATCATATATAGGAAAACAATCTACTCTTTGTATTAATAGATATGGAGAGAGTTACAATGAAAAATAGGACTTGATTTTGTAGAATATCTCCCCAAATTGACTTGTCCTTTTCTTGCCACAAATAATGGCCCTATGTCACCTTAATGCATGGAATAATGACTCTCAAAGCAGCAACATGAGGGTAGAATCAATCTCCAAAATTCAACCCCTTTCCCATGAATGGTTGTAAATATATAGATGAGGGAGGTAGTTCATGAATTCTTATCCATTTACCAATCTAGGCTTGATATCCACTTGAGATGGAAGGATGAGATCAAGGGATAAGAGGTGAAAACTCCAAGGTAGGATCAGATAGGATTCAAGACTCTTATCCAAGGTAAATGGTTGAAACAACCTCAGGAAGCTTCAGGAAGAGGAAGCTTCAGGATTCTTTTTATTTTTCCCAAATTTCTAGAAGTTGTGCACCCTAACAAGGGACAACCTATTGGTGATTAGCACAGGAGCAGATAAGGTCAACTTGGTGGTCAACACTGGTCCCTAAAGAGCCAAGGTGCGCTGGGCCTTAAAATCTTGGAAACTTAGTAGTTAAGAGAAAAAACTAAGGGATTCAGTAGAGTCATGCTTAGGGCTTTGTGTAGGGATGATGACAATATGTTGAAGGATGTGAATTGGTCCCATTTGAAGGTCTATTAACAATATTTGACAAAATGGCCTATAAAAATGTAAACAATAAAATATAAATTTGTTGCTAATAAATTAACAATGAATACTAGATAATTATTTATATTCTTTGAAAATAATAAAATAATGCAATGATGGAAAAATAACGTTAATAATTTTAGCTAATAGTTTTAAGTTATTTCCATTTTTCATTTCAATAATCACGTACAAAAATTTGATGTCGTACTATTGTTTTTTTTTGTATACTTTCAACTTGATGGAAACCAAATAGTGAAGACATAATTTAAGTTTTCTTCATTTTGACCACACCTTGTTTGAAGTCCTCCACACATGCGTCCACCAATTTTAGATCTAGCAAGATTACAGTTATCACTTTAGGTAAACTGTATGCATAGGTAAGTCTATATGGAATAAATACATGTGTGGAACCAAAATATTTGTGAAACTAAAGTATGTTTGCAAGTTCATAGATAAAATGGTAAGCTTCGCTACTCTGCACAAGGTGAGCCAAAAATGAAATATTGAATATATAATCGTATTGCAAAAACAACCGAGATATCTAGACTTAGGTGTAATGGTTTCTCTAGTCATAGAATTCTTTTTTTTTCATTACGTCGAGAGAAATAAAGCTACTTCAATACATGGAAGACAAATATAGATATTAAATTAGACACACTAGGTTGTAATTGAAAATAATAAAGTCATTATAAATAAATTGACAACAATTGACAAATGATTATTATCTCCTTTGTAATAACAAAATAATTCACAATTTTGACATGTTTAATCTTTGTCCTTACATTTTTTATTTCAACACTATATATTCATCCATTTTTATCTTTCTGAATATTATTATCATGACTATATTACTAAATGCGGTTCATATACATCAATGTTTCAATTGATATGTGGCAGTGCCCTAGGGTGCCACCTGGTGCCAATGTGAAGTTTGAGACCCCATCACCACAGGACTCATTCCTTTCCACAAACTCATAGTGCATCATTTAAAATTTCCAAGGGCCACGGACTAATAGGAGCGATGATCCATGGATTTCTATGTCATTTAACAAAAATATTCATGTCCCTCCAAGTGACTACATGTAAGAACTTATGCCTTTATAGTAAGACAATGAGTCGTGCTTAATAGGAAGTGAGAGATGGGAAAGTCTTATGATACATAATAGAAAATTTTATATCATGCCACAAATTTTTTATAAAGTGTGCTCCTCAGACTCGCAACATAAGTCTCCAATTTTTAAAATCTTACCAAGTCTAACACAATTGCCTAAGAATGCATGAATCTATAGCATACAAAATTACACTTTATCACTCTAGCTAAACTTTGTGCGTAGTTAAATTTTGTACAGAACAAAGTCATCTGGAACTGAAATCTATGTGGAACAAAGACATGTGTAGAACTAAAGTATGTATGGAAGTGCAGACATAAAAGGGTAAGCTCCACTGCTCTACACAAGGTGAGCCCAAAATAAAATATTGAATCTATAATTGTATTGGAAATCACTAGTATAAAATGAGAAATTAGTGACTAGGTGACTAAAAAAATTAGTCACCACAGCTTTTCCAAGTGAAAAACTACCAAAAATGAGAAATCTCAAGTGACCAAACTAAAAACGACTAACATAAATCACTAATTTAGTCGCGGGTTAAAATATGTGACTAGCTAATAAGTAATACAACTAAAAATGACTAACATGAATTACTAGCTTAGTCTAAGAACAAAAATACAACTACCTAAAAAGTACTACAATAATATGAACTAATTTTTTATGTTAGTCATCTTAATTGTGTCAAGCAATCTAAACTTACAAGTGATAGGGGACTGAAAGGTTGTTAAAGATTGGTTGAAAGGTTATCCTTCCCTAAACACATCTTCATCCTCACATGGTGTATAGGTGAGCCAACTTTGCATTATTTATCTCTAATAATTTGTAATTTAAAAATATATTTTTTAATAAAAAAATTATTTTATGTATTTTTTAAAAATCTATTCATTGAATCTAATTGGATCTAGTTCCAATTTGAAATTAATTTGAAAAGAAATTTTAATTTTTAAGAAAATAATATCAAATAAAAACTACTTTAATTTCATATTAACCGACCTAGATCCATCTTAACCCCAAATCTATCAAGCACCAAGAGGTATCCAATCTCTCGAGGTGCAAACTTTTTTTTCTAGTGCAAAACTTGAGGAAATGTTCGCACCTCGAGAGATTGGATCCCTCTCAGCACTTGATAGTTATAGGGTTAATATGGATCTAGGTTGGTTACATAATACTATATAATATCTATATTTTTATTTGTGTCTCTTTGTTATTCCCTCTCTCTATCTCACCCCCAAACATACACACACTCTCTCTCCCTCTCTTCCCCTTCTCTATCTCTCTCTCTCTTCCCCTTCTCTCCCTCTCTATCTATATCCTTCTCTCTATTCCCTCCCACTCTCCTCTCTCCCTCACTCTCTCTCCATCAATCCCTTTTCACCCCCTCTCTCTCTCCACCTTTCTCCCTCTATGTTTTTCTTGTTCCCTTCCTCTCCTGCCCCCTCCAATTCCATCTCTATCTTCCTCTCTCTCTATCCCTTATCTCCCACCTCCCTCTATCTCTCCCCCCCAAATCACTCTCCCTCTCTCTCTCCACCTTTCTCCCTCTATGTTTTTCTTGTTCCCTCCCTCTCCTACCCCCTCCAATTCCATCTCTCTCTCCTCATCTCTATATTCCTTCCTTTCTATCCCTTATCTCCCACCTCCCTCTATCTCTCCCCCTAAATCACTCTCCCTCTCTCTCTCTCTCTCTCTCTCTCTTCCATCCAACTCTATCACTATCTCCCCCCCTCCCTGTCCTTCTCCATCTCTATGTATCCATCTCTCTCCCTTCCGCTTCACTCCCTATCTCTATCATGTCCTCTTCTTTCTCTTCCCTCCTCTCCTCTCTCTCTCTCACTCTCTCTCCATCTCTCCCTTCTCACTCCTCTCTCTCTCCACCTCTATCTCTCTATGTCTTTGTTCTTTCCTCCCTCTCTCTCCCACTCCAACTCCATCTCTCTCTCTCTCTCTCTCTCTCCTCTCTCTTCCTTCCTCTCACTCCCTCTCTCCCACCTCACTCTCTCTCCCCCCCCATCACTCTCTCTTTCTCTCTCTCTCTACCCTCCAACTTTTTCACTATCTCCCTCCCTCTCTCTGCCCCCTCCCCAACTCTCTCTTAAATTTGATCACATTGTATTGTGTTTAAGAAATTATCTAAATTAAAAAAACTTAATTGGTTGTAAAATATTAAACCTATATTTTGGATCAATCATGTCAAAGAAAATAAAATAATGAAAAACTTTAAAAAATCATGCACTATATTTAATCTATTATAATTAGTCAATTTTCTTGCTCTCATCCCTTGGATCCTTAGCTAAGATGGATCTATGTCGGTTCTTTATGTATATGTATATGTATATGTATATGTATATGTATATGTATATGTATATGTATATGTATATGTATCTATATATATATATATATATATATATATATATATATATATATATATATATATATACATACATATATCGGACCATCATAGATCCATCTTAGCTTAATTTTATTAAAACTTTAATTTAATTTATATGGGATATATTTTGTACTCGTGAGGATCGAGGGTTTAGATATATCTCAAATTGTAATATTTTCCCTTTTAGATCCAATTAAGAAAATGTTGTAAAATTAAATAAAATTAAAATAAAATACTTATATTATGAAATAAGTTATGGTTTTTTGGCATGTGGTATTGATAAGCCATGGTATTGGCCCATGGTATTGTGACAAGGCCAATTTACAAGTTAATATCCATGGTAAAGGGAGGGTGAATATCCATGGTTAACAATCTTGTCATATTGTTATAAAATATTTTGATTGTGAAATAATTTATGTTTTTCTGGGTATGTGGTATTGATAATCCATGGTATTGACCCATGTATTGTAACAAAGGCTATTTTTTACAAGTTAATAATATCTACCGTAATGTTGGGGTGAATATCCATGGTTAAGAATCTTGTCATATTGTTATAACATATTTTGGTTGTGAAATAAGTTATGGCTTTTGGACTTGTAGTATTGATAAGTCATGGTATTGGCCCATGGTATTGTAACAAATCCTATTCACATGTTAATAACAAAATCAAAATATAACAAATTGAATTTTATTATTTTTATTAATTTAACTTTTTATTATTTTTGAGGCCATATTTAAATGTTTACACTCATCCCAATATCATTTTTAACTTCTTCTTCTTCTTTTTAATTTAGTGTCTTACACAAAAATAACAAATTCTTATTAAAAATAAATCATTTAACCCAATTGAAATTTATATATTTTATTTTATATTATAAATATTTCTTTTATTTTTTCCATTATAAATATTTCTTTTCTTTTTCATTTCCAGTTTAGCATTGGGTTCAAATAAAATATTCACAGATTACAACATCACATGTAGCATAAAAAATTCTTATTAAAAATAAATCATTTAACCCAATTGAAATTTATATATTTTATTTTATATTATAAATGTTTCTTTTATTTTTTCCATTATAAATATTTCTTTTCTTTTTCATTTCTAGTTTAGCATTGGGTTCAAATAAAATATTCACAGATTACAACATCACATGTAGCACTGCATTTTTCTCTGCCTTGTTGATATCTACATGGAAATTCCAGAAGAAGGAAGACCATCAATGTGATCTATGGATTTCATGGGATTCGAACCCCAGATGGATTTTGCATGGGAAACGCCTTAGGAGAGCATCAACGATTAGATGGAGGAAGGGCAAGGTCATTGGGCATGGAGATTTGGGCCATTTGTACATGAGTATGAATTTTGTCTCTGGAGAGTTATTCCTTTTTACTAAAGATTATTTTTGTTCTTATAGGTAAACAATTTCAAGGGTTTATATGATCAAAGAATAAATTTCATCTAGAGTTGAGGGTTTAATGATTATGATAATGCAGATCTTGATTGCAGCCAACAATTCATCAAAAGACAATGTCATTTTGCATGTCCTTACTATACAAAGGGTTTAATGATTATGATAACACAGATCTTGATTGTGGCCAACAATTCATCAAAAGACAATGGACAAGTAAGCATTTTGCATGTCCTTATTGTACAGATTAGTTCTCTCCTCCCTAAATTTTCTAGGGTCAGAATGCATGCAATTTTATTTTTTCTTTTCACCTTTTTTTTAGTGGTTGATTATTTGTGTAATGGACTCTACCATGCCCAAATTCAAAGAGCTCAAGTGATGCTTCTAGTAGGATGCAAATACTAGACATTCCTCAAACTTTGTTAAATGAAATTTAAAATTTCTTATCATCATGAACATAAACTCTTTTCTGTTTCATCCTTAGATTATAATCTCAATGCCTGCATTTTTAAACCATGTTACTATATTTTCGGTAGAATATACTTAGATCCATTAAACCTTACAACTCTCCAAATCTTAGGTTAATTTCAACTAAAAAGAAGGAACTTGGATGGCTTTTGCAATTTAGACTCAATGCTTACAAACAATGATTAAAAATGGAAGAACCCAAATGGTCTAATAACTTTTACCCACCCATCAATTTCCAAGACCTTTTCTATTATTTTTAACCTAAACAGAGAGAGTAGAAGAAGAAGAGGAGCCTAGATGAGGTGGAACTTGACCTACTTGATACTTTTCAAAAGCTAGGCATGCCCTTGAATAGAAGAAGAGATTGACCAACATTGTTGCAGATGTTGTTTTTGACAGTGTTTTCATTGCTACCACACATAGGTAGTCTCTATAGGCAATTGAGGTTATCTTTTGTTCATTATAAGAGGTAATTCAGGAGTATCTTGATCTAGTTAGGAAGCAACTTGGTAGGTTTTTTCCTCCTCTTAATAATTGTTATGCTGCATTGTATTTTTTTTTAGTGATATCCCATTCTATTGAATCCCCAAGCACACTTTGCCACCCATGGAAATATCCACTTATTTTGGGATGAATGAGATGGAGACCAGGCCGTTTGAGAGGACTCTTATTGTTGTAGATGGGAGGAGTTCTGTGAGGTGAGAGGAGTTGTGTGGCAAATATTGAAGGATGCACTACACCATTTTATGACACCAATCATCTCCATGCCATAGTAGTGGATCTCTATTGCATCGAGGGAAAAATGATAAAGTATTCCACTGTAAAGAATTGGTATGTCGGGGACGAGGAATGTAGACGTGGGATTTATAATTTTATTACAAAAATAGGTTTGTGGAATGGAGACAAATGAAGGATTTTGTAGACCTGAGTAGAGACTGGTTCCACAATCACCTGGAAATACTCAAGCATTGTTTTGAAAGGTGATGATGCAATTGGAGAGTTCTATTCTGTTGCCTTGAAAAATAAATATCAATAGGGGGGGACAAAGATGATCCATATAGGAAAGAATTGCAGGATTATGATTGTTTCTAAAATTATATCTATAGGCAAGTCAAGGAAATACTACAGAGGATTAGTGTAGGTGCAACCAATTTCAAAGAATGTAAGGAATTTTTCATAGTGTTATTTAATGTTCATCAGTGACAAGGGATCTGCAAATACTTATCGTTACATTCAGGTACAATTTGAGTTGCATTCTAAAGTCTCTAATTTCATTTATTGATAGTACTTCTTGTGTCCTTGTCTCTCTTAATTTCATTGTGGTAGGATTGGAATAGGTTAAAAAATCAAGCATATCATTGAGTAAAATAGACACCCACATGTCACTACATGTCATTATGCATACTGTCTATTTTTTATACAATTAGAAGTGAGCAATATGATGTGTGCACAACTAAACATCCTAGCAGGCATGATGAATCCAGTCTTAGCATGGAAATCAAGACCGAGAATCATAAAATATCAATTAATTTGTGACACAGAGTAAAAAAAACAATAAAAGGTTCTATGCTAGCATTGTCTATTTAGTGAAAGATAATACTAATATTTCATAATTTTTAGAGATGGTGGATGTCATGAAGATGTCCTCAAGCAAAGTTTCTGACTTGAAGATAAGATGGTCAATGAAACTATTTACTTTAAATAGGCTAAATTTAGGTAATTAAAACAATTTAGAAAATCACTAGAAACACCACCCCTGTTTATTTTAAATAGGCTAAATTTAGGTAATTAAAACAAGTCTGAAAATCACTAGAAACACCAACCCCACATCATTTTATTTCCAATTGTACAAGATAATATTAAATAAAATTATGAGCACTTCCGTTTAAATTGACCGTACATAAAATAACAAACAAAGTTGATGCTTTTAAAAGCTATATCCATCATTAAATATAATATATGACAATGATGGCTCATAATTTTAAAGGCTATATCCATCACCAACTATAAGATAAGAGTTAATGAGATGAGAAAAAATTTGTCTTGATATAACATGTAAATGTCATATTAATTATAACTCATGCATATTATATCTTATTGTGCCTATGTTAATTGTATAACTTCAATTTGGGTAATTTTTTACATTTAAATTGTCAAATATGTAGAAGTTACATTACACTAGCTTAAATCCACACAAAATAAAATATCAAAAATATGGTAGGGGAATAAGTAAGAATTTTCACACTGGCTTAAAATTTCCCCTTGGTTGGTGAAGAACCAATTCAATGCTATTTTTGGTGGAGTATTAAGTTATTAACCGAAGATAAAAAAATATTACTCACTTAAACGATTGAAAATGGATATTTAGAATGTTATATAGAAGTTACATTTCACGTAGTTATATCTACCTTGACGTAACTATAATATTCCAACTCCATTTTTTTATATAGAAGTTACATTTCATGTAGCTATAGAAGTTACATTTACGTGTTTTAGATGGAAGTTGCATTTTACATAGCTATATCTACCATGACATAACTATAATATTCCAACTCCATTTTTTTCATACTTCTCAACATTTTAAAGATTTGTCTATATTAGTGTGGTTATGCAATGAAATAGTTGATATTGTTTAAGACATCTCCTATTTGCAACATTTTGAATTCTTAAGTGGGATCTTGGGTAGGTTTTTGTTACTACCACGTATCATGTTTTAAGTAGATGGTGTTTTATAATCCCCCCAAGAGACTCTTAAGGAGAAACCTTGAATTGCATGCTTGTTTCCATTATACCCCCCCCCCCGGAAAAATCAGTAATTTTCATTAAGTTAGAAAATTACATATAGTAGATGCCATTGGCATTGTTGTGATGTTCATACAAAATTCACCTCGCAGGGTGTTGTATCAGAGCATATTACAAAAAAGAGCTAGATACATGCATATGTCTGGCTGTTTTAGCCTATTCGAGATCGCATAGGATCCATTTGCATACAAAATAATAACCATAGTTATGTACAGTTTCCCATCATGACAAAAAATACTATCCATTACTGTCAGCTATCGGGACTGTTGTCCCTCTGTTCTCTCTGGTCTATGTATGGCCTATGATAAAACCTGCGTTCTTCAGTCCCTTTCTGCTCCACAATTAGCCATTCGCCTCTGGGTAGTATCGAGGCCTCTTTGGATAATTTGTCAGCCTCGCTGTTATGTTCTCTGTAAATGTGTAAACAAGAGAAATGATTAAATGCTGCTTTGAGTGTGAGAGCATCATATAATATATTGCTGAGAGTGTGTGTATGACATGTAGTGACATTATTGATCCAGTTAACAACCATCATTGAATCCCCAAATATGTTAAGATTTGTATGCTGATGTGTTAAAGCGAAATGCAGTAGATTTCGAATGGCAGAGAGCTCAGCAAAATTATTAGATCCTCTGCCGAATCCCATTTTTACAAGGTATCTGTGGTGTTCATTTATATGCAGTACGAATCCACCTCCACAACCCGTTTGGTTTGCTGCCCCATCGAAGAAGGCCCACGGGGTCGATTTGTCAATAGTGGGCAGTGCCTGTATCGACCTGGTTCGAGGGGGGGGAGGGTCGGGTAATTCTTGATACGCAGCGATGATGGTAGCTTCTGTCCGGGGCCAAAATACAGCTTGATCCTCGAATATGACACGATTCCGCGCTAACCAAGTATACCATGTTGCCACGAGGGGAAGGTTTAAGAGTTTGGAGCCCGGGTGGCTGTGAGTCCATGCAGTCCATGCACCCGAGAGATCATCCCCATTCCAATTCCCCGCTATGCCCAATTGTGTGCATATGTTGTTCCATAGAGTGTGTACAGCCGGACAATGGAGAAAAATGTGATCCGAGGTCTCAGATGCCGCCTTGCAAAATGTACACCAGGAAGGTCCATAGATGGATCTGCGAGTAAGATGTTCGCCCATAGGGACGATGCCTTTGAGGGCACACCAGAAAAATAATCTGGAGCGAGGTGGAGCCTTTAACTTCCAAATGACATGCCACCACGAAGGTATAGGATCAGGTATTCTGTGAGTGATGAGTGCTCTGTATCCAAACTTAGGTGCGTATATACCATGATCCGCCTTACACAAAATGAGTTCATCAGGTCCTTGTTTGATGCGAATATGGGATTCAGTTAAAGAAATAATATAGTCACTCCATTCCTGATGCCATTGTGGGGGGAGATCGAGTTGCTGGGCCGATTTCCAAGCTTGGGAAAATATGTCTGTGCGCAGATGATCGGCGATATGGGCAAAATTCTGAATGTCTCGATTATGTAGGTGTGTAATGAGGTCACGGTTGAGGATGTGTCTGCCCCCACTGTTGATCCACGGATCCAGGCCAATCCTGCCCGACGAACCATCATTAATTCTCCATACAAGATTATCTCGAATGAGGGGAAGGGAATGAATCAGGGCCTTCCAGATTGATGAGCATCCCTTCGATGACCAAGTTGGTAATCTAGCCCAATCCATAATATTCTGGGGCCAGATGTATTTGTGGTAGGATACATGTGCCCATAGGTTTTGACTGGTTAATAGGGTCCATCCCATCTTAGCAGCAAGAGCCATAGCGAAGTCAGGAAGGTCTTTGAGACCCCATCCACCCCATTTTTTGGGCAAAGATATTTTCTTCCAGCTAATCCAAGCAAAAATTCTTTTATCCTGATTCCCATTCCAGAGGTATCGGTTGCACAGCTGCTGAAGTCGTCCTAGGATATTCCTCGGTATCCATGCAAGTGCCATCCAGAATACCGGGGTAGCCTCTAAAACAGATTTAATGAGCACCAATCTGCCAGCCCTAGAGAGGTATCTGAAGCTCCAGCCTGAGTCTTTTTTCCAATTTGGCAACCAACCAGACCCAATCAGCTATTCTTTGGCAAGTAGGCTTCAGATTGAAACCCAGATATTTGAGACCTCTATCCAGAGGGAGAACATTGTAGGGGAATACCTGAAGGGCTAGCCGGGATTCCTGTACCGAAGTGCGAGTGCAAGTGATGGTTGATTTCAACTGATTTGGTAGCATACCTGTAGCAGCCGAGAAAAGTTGAAGGATCTTTGAGAAAGTCCGAGAGTCTCGAACACTGCCGTCAAGAAGGATGAGCACATCATCCACGAAGAGCAGATGAGTGAGAGCGCATAGGTCGGATATGCGGAGGCCCCCTACATCTCCAGCCCTTTTTGCAGAGTCCATGAGGCGGCTAAGTCCTTCCATGACCAAAAGGAAGAGCAGGGGAGATAGGGGGCAACCCTGTCTCAGCCCTCTTTCGGAATGAAAAAAGGGGGAGGCCGAGCCATTAATGAGGATGCTGAAGGTAGGGGAGGATATACAGGCCATGATCCATGAGATGTAGGCATGAGGAAAACCCAGGTGGATTAGGATCATTTTGATATAGAGCCAGCTGACCCGGTCGAAGGCTTTTGAGAGGTCAATTTTGAGGAGGATGGCTTTAAGGTGCCTGGACCATATGGAGTGTATTGCTTCTTGGGCGAGACCTATGGCCTCATGAATCTGCCTAGATTCAAGGAAAGCGAATTGTTGCGGGGCAATGGATCTGGAGAGGATAGGTCTAAGTCGATTTGCAATGGTCTTAGAGATGATTTTATAGAGGCAATTGCACAAGGAGATAGGCCTGTAATCATCGAAGGATTCAGGGGAGTCAGATTTAGGGATAAGAGCAATGAAAGTAGAATTGATGGCATGATAGATGGATCCCGAAGTCCTGCTCTCCTCGACCACGCCCAGCAGGTCCTGTCCCAGGACATCATAGAAGGCTAAATAAAATTCAATGGTCCATCCATCCGGGCCAGGGCTCTTGTCTTTTTTGAACCATTTCAGCACTCCTTCCAGCTCCTCTGCCGAGACCGGTTCATTTAGAGCCTCCACGTCTTCTTCCTCCACAAATCTCGGAAAGTGATTTGCCACATTAATGATATCAGGTAGATTTACTTCACGAGGACACTTGTATAGTTCCCTGAAGTGAGTGGTGCCCAGATGAGCGAGCTTGTTAAAAGTATCTGCGGTATCACCATCCGGGGTAGGGAGCTTCCAGATAGTATTTGATACTTTCCTGCTCTTGGCAAAACTATGAAAGAACTTCGAGTTTTCATCCCCAGCTTGAATCCATAATGCCCTACTCCTCAGTCTAATGGATTCCTCTCTCTCTTTGAGGATCTTTGCTTTTTGATTCTCCAATTCAATCAGCCTGCATTTATCTGCTGCTGTTATGAACCCCAACCCCCTTTCGTCAGTGAGAGAGCATAATTCAGCTTCAATATGGGTAAGCTGTGCAGTGTCTCGGGCCTGTTTCTCCTTTGCCCAAACAATAGATATATGTTTAATTTCAGAGAGATTCCTGCAGAACCCTTTAGCAAGAGATTCTGTGTCATTGATAGGGTGTGAGGACCAGTAGTCCGATATCATCTTGACATATGATGGATCCTTCAGCCAGGTATGATTAAATTTGAAAGGTGCCTTGGGTTTCTTGAATGGACCCTGAATCTCCAGGTATATTGGAGTGTGATCCGA
The DNA here is from genome assembly GCA_031772625.1 of Pinus tabuliformis. Classification (NCBI taxonomy): domain Eukaryota; kingdom Viridiplantae; phylum Streptophyta; class Pinopsida; order Pinales; family Pinaceae; genus Pinus; species Pinus tabuliformis. The sequence goes on along the minus strand of CM062805.1, from coordinate 554,322,313 downwards.
CAAACCCCCCGAGCCAACCCATTGTTTGTAGTGTTGCAAACGCTGAAGGAGTGTCTCCTTCATAAGGAATCTGTCAAGTCTGCGGGCAAGTGCAGCATCCCCTACCCGCCGGTTCCTCCATGTGGGAAGAATTCTCTGCATGGGTATATCCATAAAATTTGTTTGCTCAAGCAGGTTGGTCATGTAGTCGGTAATGGGGTCAAATTGAGTTGCCGAGCCCCATGACTCCCTGAATCCCAGAGAGAAATTAAGGTCTCCTCCAATAACAACCCGGTCTTCATTCATCATAGTGAGATGTAGAAGGTGCTGCCAGAACGATTCTCTCTGGGAGCAGGGGGCATAAACATTTACAATTCGGAGGTTCATACCAAGTTCAGTAGAGTATATGTCAAGCCCTAGAAAACCCGATCCTCCCCAAGTCGATTCCACCTTAATGGAGCAAGGGTTGGTACCAATGGCCAGACCTCCAGATCGGCCTACGGCATCAATGGCAGAGAAGATCCAGCCAGGGGTCAAAGCTTGCATGGCTCGAGTAATCTGATCTGCAGAACAGAGGGTCTCTTGGAGCATGATGATATCGATATGATCAGATTCAATGAGCCACTTCATGGCTAGTTTCTTGGAGGAACTAGCCAATCCTCTGCAGTTGAAGGATAGGCACTTCATGGGGGAACACCTCTTGGGGTGTGTCCTGCTCTAAGGACCCCGTCAATGGTCGATTGCCGGCCTGATACAACCTCTGCCCCGGCTTGTTTAATAGCCTTTGAGAGATGGGATTTTCTTCCTCTGGTATTCATGGATCCCCCCTCAGGTACCGCAATGCCTAGACCCGAATGTCTGATAGGAGGCTCTTTGGCTAGAGTCCTGGACCAGAGAAAATATGAATGAGGTGGGGAGGGCTCCGAGGGAGACAGGGAGGGGCTAGCCACGGGGGAGGAGGTGGAAATGATGGGATCAGTGGTGCAGATTAGGGGGGGAGATGATAATGCACAGTGAACCATGGAAGTCTATGAGGAGGATCCATGCTCATTCATAACATCAAAAGAAGAATGCAAGGGTGGGGAAAGAGTACCCGAGACCATACCAGCTTCTGCTGCCGAGCGAGCCCTGGTCCTTGGCGGTGAGGGTTGCCGAAGTCCCAGATCGACCACAGGAGAGGTTGACGGTGGGGGCAGGCCCAAAGAGGTAGGACGAGAGGTAATGGGAGATGCCATCCAGGTTGGAGCCGGGGTACCTCTCGGAGCATCTTCTGCTTTCTTGTTGAGTGGGCAGTCCTTCGCAAGGTGTCCCACTTTGTGACATCGCCTGCAACGGAAGGGGACTCCTTCATAGTCCAATATCTGCACTCTGATACACCTTCCCCATTGTAGAGTGATCTGTTCCTCAAGTCCATCACGGGTGTCAAGATGGACCAATATCCGTGCTAGGGTTAGGTTCCCAGATTCAACATATGTGCGATCGTAATCTAGGTAAGTCCCCAGGGCATTTCCAATCCTAATGAATACTTCTTCAGCCCAAAATGGCAGTGGTAGGCCTGGCAGGCGTACCCAAATTGGTCCGGCTCCGATCTGTTCACGTTCTGGGTCGAAGAGGGGACTCCATCTCTTGAGGAGGACCGGGGCCATTTCAATATGCCAGTATCTGCCCAAAACCAGATTTGTGTGACTTTCCTTGGAGAAGTGGAGGGAAAACCATCCTCTGGGGAGGACATGGACCACAGGTAGGTCGAAAAGAACACCGCCCCAGATCTCCTTTACCCATTGTGTGAGTCACTTCACCGAGTATGTCCTTCCCCTAACATGCCCTACCAACACAGTGTTGGCAATGTCCATGAGGTCTCCGAGAGGCTTCGATTCGTCGAACTTAATGGAAATGTCCTTGGCCGTAGCCTTTATGCACTTGATCTTCTTTTTGCAGGTGCGGGGAGCCGACGGATGGTCGACCAGGGGATTGGTAATACCATCCAGAGATGGGGGTTTTGCGGGCCTAACTTTGACAGCAGGGGTTTCGAAGCAGCCGGAGGGACGGACTCCCGAAGAAGAGGGATGAGATGCAGGGGGAACCGGCGGAGGGGGGGAGGGCACCGAAAGGAGGGGAGGGGCCAGCGGATCAAAAGAGGGCGAAGGGGGCGTATGGGTAGCCAAGAAATGCAGTGAGCCCGGCGAGAGCGGGGGGACCTCAAATTGCGGTGAATCGATAGGGTATGTTCCTGCAGAGGTCTGAGGAGTGCGATGAACGGCCAGCGAGACGGAGGGCGGGTGCTGCGGCAGATCCGGAGCAGTCGTAGATGAAGAAGGTGCAAACTGTGAGCGAGATGCAAAGCTAGGGTTCCCGAAAATAGCCTTGTCCGGCGAAGGATCCTCCGAGTAGTCCACCGCCTCTAGCTCCATGTCTGCCATAACTGTCTCTTGAATGGCGACCGAAAGCGACTGGTGGAGAATCCAATGGAGATGTTGTAGCAGTAATGACCCAGAGCTGTGACCGCGGCGGTAAAAACAGAGCGAGAAAAGTAAAAAACCCTAGCCGCGTCGATTCTGTAGTCGACACCGAGGAACCCTTCAGCCTAGTCCCTTACGCGTGCGCGCCTTTCCATTATACATCTAATATTTGCAACCTTTTCCATGTGAATAACCCAATAGCCCATGTTGAACATGAAGCAAATACCTCAAAAATTAGGTAATATCAATTATTCTATTTCTATTGGGGGGTAGATCTAGAGAAGGCAATGGTAGCTATCATAAATGGGTTTTTTCGGGTTGTATTTAATGAAATCCTACTAGAATTTGCTACTAAAGTAAATCAATTGATGAATTTTAAGGTTGAAGGTAGTGTTGAATAGGTGTTGCAAGGTATCACTATAACACTATCTATCTACATGATTCTAATGCCATGAGATGATGTCTCAATAACACTATTCCAGTGACGGGTGCTGGATGTAGATAGATTTCTCATGTCCTACAGGTAAATAATATCATTATATTTCTATGAAATGATGAGTGCTAAATTTAGATAGATTTCTCATGTCCTACAGGTAAATCATATCATTATATTTCTATGAAATCTCAGAATCTGTTCAAATTTTGTCTCAGATAAGGAAATATGTATGTACTCGAATTTATCTATGTTGTAATAAGATCAATAATAAAGTTTTCATTGCAAATAATTGGGATCTACCATGTAAGTTTACTTTACTACATGAAATTCTTGATTTCTTAGATCCCAACTAGTTAGGGTTGAATTTATTTTTGTTGTAATGAGATTAAGAATAAATTTGTCATTTTAATCACGGAAATATACAATGTAAGATTTATTCACTACATGAAATTGTTTATTTGTTAGAGCCCAACTTAATGGGATTATGAAGATTCCTCTTTCATGACAATATTTATGAATGCTCTATTCTTGCTCAAAGAATTACATATTATAGAAATGTGGAAAATAAATGAGATTTAATCGAATGGTTTTTGTTTTAAAATGTGTGGAGGGAGTGTAAAATCATTTTCAGTTGCGTTCAACTATTTTGGAGCACCCACTAAAGTGCTTCATTTTCCTCCTAGTTAATTCCATTTCTACTATCCCAATGCTTCTAGAAGTCCTCCAAAGTGATATATTAACTATATTAGAGGGAAATTGATTACTTGATTGGAACCCATGGATTACAATTTGATTAGGAGCAAGGGATGAGAAAGTTTCATATTCTTCAATATATTCCACAAGTTAAAAGCATATTGAACAATTTCCTTTCTGTTTAATTGGTACGACAATCACTCGAGCATTTATTACAATTTTGATACCTTTTTCAATGAATTTTTATTTTCTTCTGAAAGTTATGTTCTCAATTAAAGAAATTAAAGAAAAGGTGAAAATGATGCAATGGAAGGATTTTCTGTTTTAGTGCCTAAGAATGCCTTGCTAATGTGAAGGGCTTGGTATTTTCTTGACTCAAGATTAGTTGCATTTGACTTCCTAGCATTTCTTTTATTTTCATTTTTGTTGTGTATATATTACTATCCTTGAACTTGGTGATCTACTGTGTGTGAAATAGGAAGTATTAACTACTAAGAACTCTCAAAGGTGATATTGATGGATGACTAACTTTAAATGTCCCTACTTGACACTTTAGTATTACATGATCACAGAAAGAAATTATTAATCAATATTAAAGGGAAGATGATTAATGTGCAATGTTTCTTGGCTTGTCATATAATTACTGCATTTTTCCCCCAATAATATATTTGAGGCTACACTTTTGTTGTTACTTGTGGAGCTTCCCTTTGGCTCAGAAAAACATCGAGGATAAATGTCCATTGCATTGGCATTGGACATCATCAAAGAGGAATTCACCAAAAGTAGTAGAGGACATGGGAGAAATTGGTACAATGAGCGGATAACCACTAGAGAAACACCAAGGCACCATAATTTCTTGTGTATTTAGATTCACTCGATGAAATTAACTAGTCACAAAAGTACCTTTTTTTCCGAATATTTTCATGTATACATAATTACTAAAAACGAAATTTCAGACTAATTATTCAAACTAATAATTATCTAATAGTCATAATTCGTAATTAAATAGTATAATATGATTAATATTATAGGACACAAATATAGGGTCTGATTATGAAGGGCATTATGACAATATATGTACACTTCTCATTATATTAGACAATCATCTCTTAGAGTGTGATATCCATCCAACGAAATGTACTCCCAGAGGCCATTGTGGGATTGAAATTTTTTCTTTCAGTGGACAAGTGGTGATATATTTTCTTAGGCCTTAGTGTTCTACTTCCCTAAGTTTTTGACACTACTCATAGTTAGCACCTTCATTCAACCAAGTGAGGTACTCATCTTGGAAAGTTGAATCATTTTGTCTCCATAATCCAATATGATGTTGGATCAATCTCATGATCCTAAAAATATAAGTCATAATAGCAAGGAAATTTTACTGTGGGCAAAAGAATATCCAAATTTAAGGAACATGACTCTTTTAGAACAAGCAATAAGGATATTTTTTACATTAATCTTTTTGTTTTCCATTTATTTTCACAAGTTATCTATTTCTTGATATTTTTAACATGTAACTTAGTTGGTATGATTGTGCCTAAGGTGTTATTTGCTATGGCAATGTTTTATTTGCTTTTCTTATACAGGCCATCTAGCCGCATAGTGGCCACTATCAAATGTTGAGGTATATGTCATATAAATCTTTTATAGTCTTCTTTATTTTATATTCAAGTATTCATTTTCTTTCATGTCTTATACTCTGTGTTGTATCTTCTTTCATTTTCAGGAGAGGAACTCAATATTGATGGTAAGAAGCAACAATTGAAGAAAGAGGAGAACAATAACACTGGAGTGACAAATGCAAAATGAGAGAGAGAAGAGAATTTGTCTAATGATACCCTTAGAGCCAATTGTATAAGACACACTCATAGAGACTAATGGTCAAACCTTCAAAGTTGGTGAATTCACTTGCAATACTTTGGCACCATAGTGATAATGTTTTTAAATGATGAAACAATATTTCATGTGTAAATTGTAGTCCAACCGATATTAAGTTGGAAACTCATATTGCGACACTTGATATTTTATATAATAAAATTTATGTGGTTGAAATTATTTTTATTTGCACTTGATATTATTTAGTCTTGTAATTAACATATGTAACTTTGTGTTATCATATTAGATAAACATGCACATTGTATGGCATTTTTTTAAAATTTAGTCGCAAAATCATACTAATTAATTTATGTTGATTAATAATGAACACATAAAATCAATCTAAAACTACTAAATTAGTAGTTTATATTAATTAATGATGAACACAAATAAAATGAATATATGACTAAATTAGTCATTTATAATGATTATGAATGAAATTAAATGAAATTAAATGAAATGAATAGAAACTACTAAATCAGTCGTTTATATAATGAATATGAAAATACCAAAAAAAAAAATGACTACTAAAAATGATAATTTTTTGATTAAAATCATGACTAAATTTGGCATATATACGACTATTAGTACCTAATTTACAGTGTCTTATAACACAACTAAATTTTAGTCATATTTCTTTGGTCATTAGTTGGTTTCAAATGATGACTAAAATTTGCATATATGTGACTATTAGTAGCTAATTTACAGTATCTTATAACACGACCAACATTTTGGTCATATTTCTTTGGTCATTAATTGGTTTTCTCGAGGATTCATATAGTAATATATTTTGTTGTATATTTAGTCATTAATTGCGACAATTAATGACTAAACCAGTGAAACATTAATGACCAAATTTATAACTAAATATACTACTAGATGGTAAAATTGAGGAAACCAATTAATGGCTAGGCTGAAATGACTAAAAATTGGTCGCATTATAAGATACTGTAAATTAGCTACTATTGGCCACCGACTAAAAAATGGTTGTTTATATGAAAATTTTAGTTGTTTTTTAGTAATTAATTAGTCATTTTGTACTAGTGAAATGTGGCTCATATATCTAGACTTGGGTGTAATTATTTCTCTAGTCCTAGAATTACTTTTTGTGTTACGTGGAGAGAAATGAAGATGAATTTAACCTAGTAAATTGGAGAGTTAGGAACAAAGACATGTGTGGAATAAACACTTAAATAACTAAAGTTTGTGTACAAGTGTGGAGATAAAATAGTAAGTTGCACTGATCAGCAAAAGGTAAGCCCAAAAGGAAATGATGAATATATAATTGTATTGCAAAAATGACCCAGATATTTGCACTTAGGTCTAATTATTTATCTAGTTGTAGAAATCATTTTTTGTGTTACATGGAAAGAAATAATGCTACTTTGATACATGGAAGGAAAACATAGAGCCTAAAGTAGCTACACTTGGATGCAATTGAAAAATAATAAATTTGTTGTGAAAAATTTAACAAAAACCAATAAGTAATTATCTTATTTCCAATAACAAAATAATTCACAATTTTCGAATACCTCATCTTAGTCCCTACATTTTTTATTATGACACTTTATAGTCATCCAATTTTGTCTTTCTTAACATTATTATCGTGAATATATTACTAAATGTGGTTAATATACATCAATATGTATGAATTGACACATGTCAATTCCCTAGGGTGCCACCTAGTGCTAATGTGGAGCTTAAGACTACGTCACCATGGGGCTCATTCCCCACCACAAAATTATAGTGCATCATTTAAAATTGTCGAGGGCCATGGACTAACGAGAGCTACGAGTTGTGGATTTCTATATCATTTAACAAAAAGCTTCATGCCCCTTCGCACAACTGCATGTAAGAACTTATGCCTTTAATGAAAAATAATAGTTTGTGATTGTCAAGAAGCGAGAGACAAGAAATTTTTATGATACATAACATAAAATTTGACGTCGCGCCACAAATTTTTTATGAAATGTATTCCTTGGACTCATGGCTTGGTTCTCTCGCTTAAAAAAATCTTACCAAGTTTAACACAATTACCTAAGAATGCATGAATCTTTAGAATACAATATTACACTTTCACTCTAGCTAAAATTTGTGCGTAGTATAATTCTATACAGAACAAAGACGCGAAACTGAAATATGTGCAATAAAAAGACATATATGGAACTAAAGTATGTGCGAAAGTGTGGACATAAAATGGTAAGTTTCGTTGGTCCACACAAGGTGAGTCCAAAAGCAAATATTGAATCTATAATTGTATTGGGAAAGTTGGCCCAAATATCTAGACTTGGGTGTAATGATTTCTCTAGTCATAGAATTTCGATTTGCATTATGTGGAGAGAAATAAAGATGACCTTGACTTGGTAAATTGGAGAGTTAAAACACTTATAAAAGTGGTAAGTAAAATTTATAATTGACAATTAGAGTGTGGCCTATTAGTTATCAATTAGTAGCTTTGGTACTTGGTAATTTCAATATTGAAAGGGGGACTAAGGATTGAAATGTTTCAATTTTTTTTACCAAGTCTAACACAATTACCTAAGAAAGCATGAATTTCTAACATACAACTGTAAGATACACAAATCAGGACAAAGCATAAGACATATAGTGATAATGTGATTATGAAAAAAGAGTTAATATTTTCAAATATTAGTTTCAAGTTACTATCATTCATGCATTTCAAACTTATTTCTTTTTCACTTATCTGAAATAATTTAATGATCAGTATCATCCTATTAGTTGAACATCATATGCTTGCTATATTTATATATGTACATATAACACACAACAAAAGGATCTGTCTCAGTGCATTATGTTAGCCTTGGTAGGGTTACTTGAAGGAAACTAGGTCAATGTCACCTTCTTGGTGGCCATGTCCACGACCACTAATAGAAAAAGAAAACATAAAATTGAAAGAGATGAAAGGATTTTAGTTCTTGAAGATACACGTCTCTTCCACTCGAGATGGGTGCAATTAATAAAAATAAAAATACAAGAAATTACTATGATACATAAGAAAATATTTCACGTCGTGTCACGAGAGTTTTATAAAGTGTGTCCCACTTCAAAAAATCTTACCAACGCTAACACAATTACCTATGAAGACATGAATTTATAACATACGATAATCATGAGGCACACATATTAGAAAAAAGAATAAGACCTGCTACTAAGGTTAATTAGACTGCAACTATATTGTATTAATGTTAACTAAATTGTTGCTTCATATTTTATGTTATTTTATTACTATTAACTGAATTGTTGCTTCATATTTTATGCTATTTTATTATTTTTAACTAAATAATGGCTTCATAATTCACGGAAGTAGACTATTAAGCCCGCCAAATTCATGTAACTTGAAGCATGCAAACTAAAAAATGCATGTAAATAATATATAAAGTGTGTCTCGCTTCGGAAAATCTTACTAACCCTAACGTAATTATCTGAGAAGACATGAATTTCTAACATACAAAAATGACAAGAAACACATATCAAAACAAAGAATAAGACCTATTAGTAAAGTCACTTAGACTACAACTATATTGTATAAATATCACCTGGATTCTTACTTCATATTTTATGATATTGTACTAATATTAACTAAATTTTTGCTTCGTACTTCATGGAAGTTGGTTTCCAAACCCACCAATTGCATATAACTTGAAACACAAATAAATAAATCCACATTGTTAAGCCAACCAAATACATTTAACTTGAAACACACAAACTAACAAACACATGTAAACAGAGGAAAAAGAAAGCACAAAAAATCTAGCAAAATATCATTCAACTTGAAACACATTGAAAATAAATTTTTGGAAACAAAAAAAGATGTACTTACTAGTTTCACTCCTCTATATATTTTTTTTTTTTTATGTCTTCATAGACTTTAATTTCTATATTTTTCTTCTTCATGCTTTTCTACAACTCTACCTCATAAAATGTTTCACAACTCTTTGCAAAATGCTACATAACCAATAGACTCTTCAAATGCACCTCCACTTCTCAACTCCAAGTTTTATAGGATGAATCCCAAAATGTCCCCTCTACAATTGAGGAGATATATTGAATGTTCAAGGTGTGTTAATATTACTGCAAATCAACAATGGTATTTGATCATCAATATTCTTAAATGCATAGAATACAAATTTCTTTAATTAATTTTCGATGTTCACTCCTAGACCTCAAGTAAAATTCCTCTTAGTTTTCTTTTAATTAAATTTTGGTTTTAATTAACTCTAATAGAGCGATTTCATCATCAATGTTCTTATTGAAACAATATTTTTTATTAACAAGAACATGTATAGTCTCGAATAAAGAAGTCATTGTGCCATGATTTCATTTCTAAGTCTTGTAAAACACAAGACACTTGTTATACTCTTTATTTTTACTTTCAAATACGTTTTTTCACATAAGTGCTCACTCACTTGTAATAGGCCACATGGATTCTTTTTGTATATATATATATATATATATATATATATATATATATATATATATCTGTATAGATTGTCTGTCACATCTTACCATAGGTAATTAGTCTTTTCAAGTATTTCAACTAAGCAAAAAATTGAAATTTCATTCTTGAAAAATTAAAAAAACAATTATTTTATTTACAATATTCCTATAAATATTTAGAATATTCCATTTTACAGAACATTATCATAAACTATAGCAATTTCGACATTTTTTTCAAAGTCAACTACGTTTATTGCAAGCATTTGCTGAAAATTGATTTCTATACTCTCTATTGTGGTGAGGACTAATAAATTGTAAATTTTTTAATGATTAAGTGGATTAAAGGGGAAATTTTAGTCTGAAGTGTGGGTTGCAACATCTATGTAATAATTTATTTGTGTATATTGCAAACTTTTTTAGTAAATTTTATTTGAATATATCTTCATGCAGGAGAGTGAAGAGGCAAATTCTTTCTCTAAGAACTCTAAGACATGCTTTCTCAACTAATTGAGGAGGAATTTGGGGAGATTGTTTAATATTCCTCTCAAAATGTTTAAATTTTGGATTTTTAATTGGGGAAGATTTCATGGTCATGTGATTTAAAATCATTTTTTTTACAATAATTTTTTTTAATAAATGAAAATATTATATGTTGATGTTTTAGTCACATTTAAATGATGTATAAGGTTTGGATTTCAATATAGAATGTGTATCAATCCACACAAAAAATGCTTAGTGATATATCTCACGAAGTTAAAATTAAAAAAAAAATAAAAAATCATAAAACTACTAAATTATAACTTTATTTTAAATTAATACTAATAATTAAAAAAATAATATATAAGTTAAACATATATACATTTGAAAAAACATGGAACAAGATTCTTGTCATGAATATTTAACCCTACTTTACCATGGGGATTTTAAATTTGTAAATAAGCTTTGTAACAATATCATGGATCAATATCATGGATTGTCAATACTATATGGCATTTGTTCATATGAGTTTTTTTAAATCAATCAATTTAATTAAAAGAGCTAAAAGGGCATAACTACTTTGGAGATAAATCTCAATGTTTAATTTATGTATACTACTAAGAATATTTTAGAATTTTCTATGGAGGTTAAATCTCTACCATCCACTTAATATTTTTTTTATAATTAAATTAAAATTCTAAAAGCCCTATTCCAAAATACGCATGTCTATTGACATAAATATTAAAATTTAAAAATCGATTTATGAATTAATTAAGATTGTATTTTTATTTCTTTGATAGAAATAAAAACAAATATTTTATTGAAAAATGAAATATATCAAAAGATATTTGGTTAAATAAAGAAAATTTGTATAATTTAAAATTAATAAATTTATTAACACAATCTATGATTATATTTTATTTTGGAATAGGGCTTCTAGAATTTTAATTTATTTATTAATAAATACTTGCATAGATCTATCTTAACTCCTTATCTATCAAGCGCCAAGAAGAATCAAATCTCTCTAGGTGCAAACCTCTTTTTTGAGTGCAAAACTTAAGGAAATGTTTGCACCTTGAGAGATTTGTTCTCTCTTGGTGCTTGATAGATCTAAAGTTCAGATGGACCTAGGCTAGTTTAATATTTCTATATTAAAAAAATTATTATAAATTTATATTAACATGTTTTTTTAATTAAAGTGTAATAATATAAATATGTTTAATATAATTTGATTTAGTTTAATAATTAAAAATATATGTAATTATTGGTAAAAGGTTATTTATTCAAATTTAATTTAAAGAAATAGAATATATACAAGCAATCTGAATCTCTCTGCCAAAGATTTTCACTCCAGGTCTCCACTATTAAAATGTTGCTCAAGTAATCTAAAACAAGTATATGTAAGGGAAAAACAATGGTTTCAACCATATTTGGTTCCATTATCTTATACTTACCACTCACACACTGTTTTTTTATGCCAATCATTAATCCCTTGGAACTACATAACAAGTATTGGCACAGTTAATATCACAGACTGTAAATTGGGAAAGGTTTGAAAATTCTAATTTTTTTGAAAATTGTGATTTTAAAAGAACATTATGCACTTGTTTGTTATGCTTCTCCTTTTCTTATGGTTTGTTGAAATCTGATTTCTCTAGGGTTGTCCAAACCTAATCCATGGTTAGGTGAAATGATGGTCTAAGTTATTTCAGGTTCCTTCATCTTGGGCTTACCCATCACACATTGTCTTGTCCACCCCAACCAAATCCTTCTCTTTGGAAAAAGGGAAAATTCATTGGAATTTTATACCTTTAAATAAGCTATATTAGAGAATAATATCATGAGAAAAATCATGGGTTGGTAATTTGCAAAGTCAAAATGTTTACATAACATAACATTACAACATCTCTTCCAATACTGGGCTAGAGAGCCCTTGGTGCAATTAGGTGGATGATAGGGATTTAACCTCCACACAAAATATTCTATAATATTCATAGTAGTATTCACAAATCAAAGGTTGAAATTCATCTCCAAAGTAATTATGACATTTTTATCCTTTTAATTAAATTGATTAATTAAAAAGAATGTCATATGAACAAGTGTCATATCAAATGAGTTATGAATTTTTGGGTATGTGGTATTGATAAGCCATGGTATTGTAACAAAGCTTACCTATAGATGGTGAATCTCCATAGTTAATAATGTTGTCACATGTTTAACTTATATATGTGTGTGTATGTGTGTGTGTGTGTGTTTAAATTATATATTATTCCATTTTTATAATTAATAATTATAATAATTTAAAATAAATTTATAATTTGGGTATTTCCTTTTTATATATTTTATAGCAACTTGAGATGTATCATGAAGTGAGCATTTTGATCTTTATTATGGGTTGAATCTTATCAATGTCTACCACCTATTTAATTTATACAGGTACATTAGTACTAGAGAAACCATATAAATTAAATGGATGGTAAATCCATAATGAGCATCAAAATACTTACTTCATCATATCTAAAGTTGCTAAATTAAAAATAAAGAATAAAATTCATAGAAATTAACTAAATTATAACTTTATATATATATATATATATATATATATATATATATATATATATATATATATATATATATATATATATATATATATATATATATAGATATAGATATAGATATAGATATAGATATAGATATAGATATAGATATATATATAGATATAGATATAGATATAGATATATCTATATATATATATATATATATATATATATATATATATATATATATATATATATATATATATAAGTTAAAGATATATACATTTTAGAAAAACATGTAACAATATTCTTAACCATCAAGGTTCACCCCCACTTTGTCATGTAGAGTCTTAATCTATAAATAAGTTTTGTTAGAACACCATGGGCCAATACCACGACTTATAAATACCACATGCCCAAAAAAACAAAATTCATTTCATATGACACTTGCTTATATGATTTTTTTTAATTAATGAATTTAATTTAAATGGAAGAAAGGTATAACTACTTTGGAAATAAATCTTATCCTTTGATTTGTGTATTTTTTTTTAACAAAAGTGAGTATGATTTGCATTAAGTCTAAGGCTAGTCACAACATATACACAAGAAAATATAAAATATGAGCATCATCCCGCAATTCCATAAGGCTAAAGATTGTTGATAACATACTTACTAGATTACATATTATATCGGATTTCAAAGAATTCCTAAAACTATATATATGACAAAAGCTTCCTGGAAAAAGGAAAAATTTGCAAGGAGACATGCTTCAGATACATTTGCGTTGCTCCCCAGTTTCTAGCTTGTTAAGGTCCATAAACTGGTCTTCTTGATTCTTGGTTGCATCGTCACTCTCATTGACCCGAGTTTTCAAAAGATTACTTTGGTCCTAGAGATCCAATAATTGACTACGTAAGGCCAAGTAAAGTTTCTTTTCTTTGAGCTAGAGAGAGGGAATGTGGAAAAAAACCAAATCGCAAAATCCAAAGATCTTTTTCAAAGTTTAGCACCTGAAACAAAAACAAAAAAGAAGAATTTGAGAGACAATCATTTAAACTATGGAAGTTCCTCTCCTATAATTATTGTAGAGAGTCTCTGTGAATTCTGTGGATGTTAGTAGTTCCACACAAGGGCCACTAATCTCGATCATTTTACCACTATATTATGCTTCCATGTTGAAACAATATTAATATGAGAACATTCTAATTGATGAATTCATTCCAAATTAGAAAAAATCACCTCATGCTGAGCTAGAAGAACAAATTGATAAATACCCATGTTATTCCAGGAAAAAAATTTCTAGTCCACTTAAAATCCTTTGATTTGTGTATACTACTAAGAATATTTTAGAATATTCTATGGAGGTTAAATCAATACCATTCACCTAATAGTTACTAATAATTAAATTAAAATTATGGAAACTCTATTTCAGAAAAGACATTGTTATCAACATAATTTTAAAATTAAGAACATTTAAAATTAAATTAAATTCAATGTTATGATTAGAAAAATAATACAAGATGGGGTTCTACAAATCTTAATGTAAAGGGGGCATAGATAAAGGAAGATCAATGTTGTACATAAACTTTTTAACTTTTCCTTTCATGTTGACATAAGTAACTCTTTTTAACTCTTCCTTTCATACTAAGATGGGTTGGAGGAGCATTTGGACATGGAGAGTGAAGTTGCCATATCACATTTTTATTCACAATCATAAAACTATAAAAAAATTTATTATGAAAAGGGTTCTATTTTTATTAATTTTATAAAAGATATTATAAATCAATATATTTTTCTATAAGAGTGAGGTTAAATGTGGGTTTGTAAGTTTTCTGTGCTTTGTATGTGATGGTTGACATCAATGACCCATTTTAAATGTGAAATCTTGAGATACATTGACTTTTTGTTGTGTTGATTTTTTCTACTTTTGTCTCTACCTATGTTTAATGTATCCTCTTTTTTACATGGGTAATGACTAGGCATGCCATATTTCTCTATGATCTAGTTTCCCACCCAACTATTGGGATAGATATCTAACATATTTTCTTTTAAATTATCAGGATAAGGCATAATTATACTATTCAATTGTTGGAATTCTTTCTTTTTATTGTCCCATGTCTTTATTTTTTCTTCATACAATTCAACCCATGTTAGCCTTGCCTTCGCATTGTAAAGAATGGAAAAAATTACATTTTGCAGTTATCTGATGGCATTCAATCACAATTACCAAAAATCCTAAAACGATGAGCTCAAATCTCTTGAAAAAAGACTTCCTCCACTAAACAAAGTTCCATGAACCAACTATTGAATAATTACATTTTGGGTGCAAGTGTAAAGACAACTACCCTTTTCTTCCTTTCCTTTTCTCTACTTTTTTCTAGACCCCTTGATTAGGAGTGGCATTTACAATAGCTAGTTGATTCTCTTCCATAGTTATCATTTGATTCTCTCCCCCTTCGAAGAGCCCTCTTTGTTTGAGACTGAACTCTATGATACATGAGGTATTTTGATACCTCCCATTTTTCATAGGGTGGCACTTCACTTTGCGATATCAGAGCATTAGTTGTTGTTGCTTCTATTAATTAAGTTCTTTAGATCTACTCAAGCCATTTTTCCATAGATATTTCTTTTTTTTTCTGAGTAGCCATTGAGTTCTCATTTATTTTGTCTTGCTCTATAAAGAATGGATTTATTAATGGAATCGATTTCTAAATTGGCTAATTAATGTATACATGAATTAAAACTCAATAGTATAATATTGAATTTATATGATCAACTTTAGTGTAAATAGTTGCTCTGTACACATTTGGAAAATGATAAGTGTCATGAATCTTTTCGTATTCATTTCGAGTAGCTTTGATTCCATTTTTTCCTCATACCCTTGGACATCCCAAACCATTTCCCTTGGTGTGTCATCAATTTTCCTAATGTAGTCATTGGCATAATATAATGACTCATATACCATGTACCCCTCTGCCATAAAGCCTTTTGGTTTTCCTTTTTGTCAAACAAACCCCTTTAATTTTTTCATGTGACTCCTTAAGAAGAACATCCAATGGCATGAGAGCATCGCAACTGATTCAACCTCATAAGATAGGTGAATTAGAAGATGGACTTGAAAATGCATATAACTCATTGGAGTTTCCTTCTTAAACAAATAAACAATATGAACAATCTCTTAACACCACCACAAAATTCTAGCCATATGAATCTCCTTTGATGTGATACAACATAAAAATGTTGATAATTTGGATATGACACATTGCAAGTCTTGGGGGAAGTCAAGTATCATCCAACCATGTGAAAGAAAAGGATAATGACATAACAGAATAGACACACACAATATATTTGATTGCCATAAAATTGAGTGCATAACATATTTTAACCTATATTACTATAGAAGAAGAATTATGTATTCACCATACATACCCTAATAGGGCTCAAATGATTATATGTTTTCAACCTCTACAAATGGCCTTCTATAATTAATAAATGACATAGATTCAATCCATATAAGGAAGGTTCACACATAATATAACATCTTTCACCATAGCAAGATCATATTTCTTCAAAATACATGGGACATCACCTTCTTTAAAAAACAAAGAGGGATCACCAACCTTTTCTCTAATTTATTTTCTTGGCCAATGTCTCATTTAGTACTTGAAGCAATAAGATCTCTCCTAATAGCCAATGTGTCGCTTTTGTTTGATGATATGTTTCTCCATAAAAGAGATGAAACATTTTTTAATATATGTATGGGATCTAGTAAGTGGGAAATCTTAAGATACTCCTAATGTGGGAGTTCATAAAAACTAGATTTCCTTTTCATACCAATGGGGTTTTATCAATGTAGGTTTCGAAAAAATATTTTGATCATCAAACATAGATTTCCTATTTGAGTCAAATAATTTTTCAATTCCCTTATCCTTATCTATGTGATATGCTCTAATCTAATCTGTGGGTGTCATTGGGTTGAGTAGAGGTTTTGAGTATATGTTGAAGTATCAAGGGTAACTTAATTGAATAACTTAATTGAACAATTTGTAAGTAGTGATGTTGTTTGATTTCACTCATTTTATAATAAATAGAACAACATAAATCCTTTATATTAATTATATATATGTATTCTCATGGTGTATAATTAAACATACAGTAAAAAAGGCATGTAGAGGAGCCAATAGAATATATTTTGACAGAAGCTTGCATCATGGTTTCGAAAGAATGTGTATTGTCTATGAATTTATCACTACTATGGTATGTATTTTTATTTATGTAATCATGTAAATTCTACAACTTGAATGTAGATATTCATATTCCACTTTGTTTCTCTATTTATAGATGGAACATGAAGAGATGGAACATCACAATCAAGTCGATCAATAATACTTTAAGTTAAATAACCCAATTACGATATTACCCACAAGTGATGAATAAATGAGACATGCACACAACCCAAGCAATGAAAATAATTCAAGTGATGAGTAACAATTAATATAATTGAATGCTATTGCATGTTGAATGTCTTGGAATATATTGATGTGGAAAACAAGGATATTGTTTAATGTACTCCAAAGACATATAGTACCAATTACATGAGGACATGTTACCGATAACTATAACAATTTTATATTAATATTTTGTTTAATGTATGGGATATAATTTTTGAATTGGATGTGGATAGGTTACCAATAAGTGTAACAATTACATATCGGTTGCATTTTTATTATTTTGGACTTTTACATTGTCCCATTTTGTATGACGTTGGGTCTCTTATTTATATATAATAACATGGGTTTCTTATATTATTGCATTGTCCAATGTTGTAAAATGTTACATTGCTAACTAATTAATATATGGATGATTTACATTATTACAAATAGTGGAGTTCTAATCAGTTGGATAACACGTGAATGCAATCATTATACCAAAACACAATAGTTAACATATAAAAACCAATATTATTATAAAAAAAAATTGAATTTGAGATTATTAATTGAAAATTTGTAAAAAAATGAATGAATTGAAATGTATTCATATTGCATATCAATTCATTGTATTCTTTTGAATTCACTCAACATTGCTTTCCATAAAATAAACATTGGTGCATTTTCGTGTGTAACACGCTGTTATGAAACCAGCTCAAGAAAAGATAGAAAAGATAGATCAATGCCTTATAATTCAGCCTCTTCGAGGGGGCAACCTCCTTTACATTACATAAACAAACAATTCTTGGATGATTCAAATGACAAAACCTCCTTAATATATATAGGAGTCTAAGGAGTCACAATATAATCCATCCGACCTAACAATAATAATATAGAACCACAAAAATAACAATAGAGGGATTCTCTGGGGCACAGTAATAACAATATGGGGGCAATAGGGGCACAACAATATTAATAAGGGGTATAACTACAATAGTAATGGGGTAATCACTAGTATTATAGGGACCCAACATGCCCCTCTCCTTCAAAAAAGTGTTGTCCTCAACGCTTGAGTAGTTCTGGATACTTCTGCATAAAATTCTCATCCTCCCATGTGGAATCTTTAGCGGATAAGTTCTTCCACTTGATAAGATACTCTGAAATTGATCGATTTCGTAGCTTTCGAGTTCTTGTTTCTGTGACTGCTTCCGGTTCCAATATAATTTTTCCTTCCTCGTCAAGTTCTGGCAATATTGTTTGAACTGGGAGCTTGTCGCCTATAACCTTCTTTAAACATGAAACATGGAAAACTGGGTGCAATCGAGAAGCTGCAGGAAGCTCCAATTTGTATGCCATAGTACCAATCTTTTGCAACACCTTGTACAGACCATAATACTTTCGTGATAATTTATTATCCTTCTTAGCTTGCTTGAGGGACATTTTCTTATATGGTTGTAGCTGTAGGAATACCCAATCACCTACATCAAAACTTCTTTCACTGCAATGTTGATCTGCCTGTTGTTTCATTCTATTCTGTGCCAACACGAGGTTATCCTTTAAGAGTTGGAGGACTTGTTGTTGATGTTCAATGTGATGTTCCACTACCTGAACCTTAGAATTTTCTCTTAAATATGATGTGATGGATGGTGGTTGATACCCATAAAGTTCCATAAATGGGGTCATTTTTGTTGCTGTATGGAAGGAAGTGTTATACCACCATTCAGCCAAAGGCAACCATTTGACCCATTGTGTCTATTTATCATATACAAAACAACGAAGATATCCTTCCAAACATTTGTTTACTATCTCAGTTTTCCCATCAGATTGAGGATGATAAGATGAGCTATGAGTTAACTGAGTACCAAGACAAGAAAATAATTTTGTCCAAAAATTTCCAGTGAAAATGGGATCTCTGTCACTTACAATAATCTTTGGGTTTCCATGTATCTTTTGAATTGTTTCCATAAATGTAGTAGAAACTGTACTGGCTTTAAATGGATGTGATAATGCACAAAAGTGTGCATACTTGGTAAGTCTGTCAACTACCACCATGATGACACTCTTTCCCTCAAACTTGGGTAAACCTGTGATAAAATCCATTGAAACCTCCTCCCAACGTTGGCTTGGAATGGATAAAGGTTGTAATAGACCCGGTGTCTTAATTGTTTCAACTTTATTTTGTTGGCAAACCAAACATTCCGCCACAAACTTTTGAATATCTAATTTAAGGCCATCCCAAAAAAATTCCTTCTTAACCCTGTGGTAAGTTTTTAAAAATCCTGAGTGCCCTCCTAAGGGAGAAGTGTGCAATTCCATAAGAATCTTTTGTTTTAGCTGGGAATTCTTACATAGGTATAAGGGATCTTTGTACCATAACGAATCATTTTTCTAGCTAAATATCAGACGTACTGGAATCTTGTTGTAACTTTCGAATAAGTGCCCACACTTCTTCATCATTCTTCCATTCCTCCCTTGCTTCATTTATCCAATCTGGTTGGATAATAGAAATGGCACACAACAATGCTTCCACATCCTCATCCTTTCTTGAGAGTGCATCTGCCACCACATTTTGCTTCCCTTTTTTGTAGATGATTTCAAAGTCATAACCAAACATCTTTGTGACCCACTTTTGTTGCTCTTCAGAGGATAATCTTTGTTCTAAAAAGTATTTAAGGCTATCATGATCCGTTTTTACCTTGAAGTGTCTCCCCATTAGGTAGGGTCGCCATTTCTTAAGTGCATGGAGTATTGCCAACATTTCCTTCTCATAAATAGCTTTGCTTAAAAACTTTCCCTTGATTGGACGACTTTCAAAAGCAATGGGTCTTTCATCTTGCATTAGAACAGCACCAATTCCATTTCCTGAAGCATCACATTCCACAATAAAGGTTTTTGTGAAGTCCGGTGTAGCTAAGACCGGTGCTTGGCACATTGCCTCTTTAAGATGTTCAAAGGCCTTTGTTGCTTCCGGAGTCCATGAAAATGCATCTTTCTTCAATAATGTTGTTAGAGGTGCTGCTATTCTCCCATAATTCTTAACAAACTTGCGATAATACCCTGTCAACCCGAGAAATCCTCGCAGATGCTTTATGGATGTGGGGATTTTCCATTCCTTAATGGCTTTAATTTTGCTAGGGTCTACCTTAACTCCTTCATGAGATACAATATGACCCAGATATTCCACCTCCTAGACTCCAAAGAAACATTTGGATCTTTTTGCATATAATTGTTTCTCCTCCAATAGTTGTAGCACCCTGTCAACATGTTCAACATGATCCTTCCAAGACTTGCTGTAGATTAGTATATCATCAAAAAATACTAACACAAATTTTCTAAGGAATGGTTTGAAAATTGAATTCATCAAACCTTGAAATGTTGAAGGTGCATTGGTAAGGCCAAAAGGCATGACCAAAAATTCATAATGACCCTCATGAGTTCTAAATGCTATTTTTGGAATGTCTTCAGTCTTCATTCTGATTTGATGATATCCTGAACGAAGATCCAACTTGGTGAAGTAAATTGATCCATGCAATTCATCCAGTAATTCATCAATGACAGGAATGGGGAACTTATCTTTAATAGTGAGCTTGTTGAGCTCCCTATAATCCAGACACATGCGCCATGATCCATCCTTCTTGTGCACCAATACTACTGGAGCAGAGAAAGAACTTTGACTCGGTTGAATTATACCAGCCTCTAGCATTTCTGCAACCATACGTTCAATTTCACTCTTTTGGACATAGGGATATCTGTACGGCCTGATGTTTGGAGGAACACTTCCTGGAATCAGATGAATAGCATGATCATGATCACGCATAGGTGGGAGACCTTTGGGAGTCTCAAATACCTTGGAATGATTGTCCAGGACTTTTTGGAGATCTGGAGAAATAGATGATTCCGATGTGGAAACATCTAGCGAACATAATTGTGCAATTACACCTCTTTGATCCTTTTTTAGAAGCTTTGTCATACCATTAGAGCTGATTATCTTTCCTGGTTTCCCTGCAATACCCCTTAATTCAACTTCCTTTCCTTCCGTAGAAAATTTGATGAAAAGTTCTTGAAAATTAAAAGCTATTGTACCCAAGGATTGTAGCCATTGGACTCCTAGTACAACATCAGCACCTCCCATTGGAATGGAAAGCATTGGGCTAGTCAATACATATTCTCCCATGGATAGCTTGATATTATGGCACTTTCTAGAGCAATTTATTGTTCCTCCATTTGCAATCATCACTTGACACTCTGGTGCTGGATATAGGAAGCAATTCAATTCTTTTGCTACCTTACAATGAATAAAATTGTGGGTGCTTCCTGAATCAATCAACACTATTACCTTTTTCTTCTTGATTTGTCCTTCTATCTTGATGGTTTGAGGAGTGGTAATTCCCGCCAATGCATTACAAGATATGGTTGGATTTATTTGTTCTTCATCTAGGCTTTGTTCCTGAAGTATATCCTCTTCTTTTGACCTTTCTTGCTCCTTTTCTTCTTCCTCTTCACAATCTATGTAGAATAATTTCTTCTCAGCACACTTATGACCTTTAGTGTATTTGCTATCACAACTGTAACAAAGCCCTTTTGCTCTTTTTTCTTCCAATTGTTGTGGTGTCAACCTTATAGGTTGTGGAAGACTAGGGGCAACAACACTTCCGTCTTTATAGTTGTGAGTGGTATGCTTCCTGGTTGCCATAATTTTGCTTTCCATTTTTCTTGCTAACCTGAATGCCTTCTCTAATGAATCAAGTTCCCAAAGGCGAACATCATGTTGGATATTATCCTTTAAAGACCCTATGAACACATCAATCCTATGCTCCTCTGGAATATCTTTTACCCTTATGTTCAATTTTTGGAACTCCTCAATGTGCTCCATTATTGAACCCTTTTGTTTGAGACTTATCAATTGGCTAAAAAAAGTGTTGCTTTTTGTATCCTCATAATGTGTTATCAATTCTTCCGTAAAAATTGCCCAAGTGATAAATTGTTTACGACAGCAAAGCCATTGATACCATACAAACTAATTTGGTTCCAAATATAAAGTTGCCATACGTACCTTTTGTGTGTTTTGCACATTATTGAGATCGAAGAATTGCTCCATCTGTAATATCCATGTTGCGGGATCCTTGCCATCAAACTTCCTCATATCGATTTTTGGAATATGGTGGGTCTTCTATCCAGCATTAGAGTCTATGGAATCATGATTAACATTTCTTTTGTTCTCATCATGAGTTTCCTTTACTACCCTTTCACCATTAGTGACTCTTTCTTGTAGCAACTTTTTCAATTCTTCCATGTTTGTCTTCAAATCTATCTTCAAATCGTCCATCTTAGCTTCTATGCCTTTATTTAAAACATCCATCTTAGCTTCTACATCTTTCTTTAAACCATCCATCTTAGATTTCGTTTCTTTTTGTGCAAGTGACACTTGTTGCACTTGGTCTCGTAATTTTGCTATATCATGCTGCATTTCTTCCTCTTCTTCATAAGTCATGCTAGAGCTTTCAGGTTGCTTACTAGGTGTTTGTATTTTCTTTCCTCGGGGCATCAATTCCCGATAATAATGATTTACTATTCCCTTTGAATTCCTTCAAACCAAGCTTACGCAAAAATTTATAAAAAAAAACTACACACCTTTTTTCACTTTGTAGAAGCCTGATATTGAATCTGATGTATCTCTGTAATTTTGAATCATCCAGTTCTGAAATTGTGACCTATAGTAGCCTTCTATTTCCTCTTTCCAATGCCACTAGTCTGATCCAAATTGGATTCTCCAAGAAAGATTTATGCACAATCTCCCGCAGTGACCTTCTTACGAAATTTCAATCCGATGCTCAGAAAGAAAGTTATGACGATTTTCCCCAAGTCACCTGTCTGGAATGTAATTCAAGAGTCTACAAAAAGAACAACTTCCTCATATCGTATCTCCGCAAATATAGCACGAAAAGCTTTGAAATTCGGACCCGAGGTTTAGCGTGATTTCTTCTCAAATGGGTTTTTTTTGCAACTTCTGAAACGTCACAGAAAAAAAGTTATAGCGAAAATTCCACGATGACCTGTTTGGAGCAGCGAAACCCTAGAATCCAAAGCTCTGATACCAAATGTTATGAAACCAGCTCAAGAAAAGATAGAAAAGATAGATCAACGCCTTATAATTCAGCCTCTTCGAGGGGGCAACCTCCTTTACATTACATAAATGAACAATTCTTGGATGATTCAAATGACAAAACCTCCTTTCTATATATAGGAGTCTAAGGAGTCACAATATAATCCAGTCGACCTAACAATAATAATATAGAGCCACAAAAATAACAATAGAGGGATTCTATGAGGCACAGTAATAACAATATGGGGGCAATAGGGGCACAACAATATTAATAAGGGGTATAACTACAATAGTAATGGGGTAATCACTAGTATTATAGGGACCCAACACATGCCCCAGTGCATCGTATTTAAGATACCACACTAATGATAAAATGTGAAAATGATACTATTTTTAATGACACACACATGATTATATTTATTTATTTAAAATGTTACTATGTGGATACTTAACATAATCACAGATGCAATAAATATAAATACACATCAATTCTTAGTAACAAAGAAAAACATCGACATCTCACACCGAATATTTGTCCCTCCGATGCATATAGTAATATAGGCATTGATGTGCCAAACAAGATGAATTGGGTTATAATATCAATGACTACATCCATGCATTATATAAAACAGATCAATGCATCACACAAAAAGACATATTTGATGTGTAATGTGTGTATAAAAACCAATGTGTTTAATTTTGTGTACAACCCAATTTGTTTTACAAAGGTACATGTGGGTATGTAACATATGCACTAATACTAATGCCTTGGACATTTATTTACACACCAGTGCCTTTAATTATATTATGCACTAGTTTGTTTAAAAATACTACAAGTGAAAAAAAAGTCCATGTGAAAACCTCCACCTACCCATCTCTCTCTCTATCTAAATATATATATATATATATATATATAGAGAGAGAGAGAGAGAGAGAGAGAGAGAGAGAGAGAGAGAGAGAGAGAGAGAGAGAGAAAACATTCATTTAAACCACTGCAAAATCATTTTATATGAATGGAAAAGGTTTTAGTGGAAATTTTTTCTAACGATTTTGGATAAAATTGTAACATTAGAAGTCGTCGCAAAAACCTCTGCTACAAGGTGTTTTTATTGTAGTGAATATAAGTGAAAATAAAATTGTTATGTGATTTGAAATCTAAGAAAATAATATAAGGGGTTGATTTTACTACTATCACACCATTGTTGCAATATTATAAAATATCATATTTAGATATGGTTATTGGCAGATAAGTTGCCCCTTAAAAGGGATGAAACCTAGCCCTTTAATTCATGATCTTTTCTCCTTGAATTGCTAGGAAGTTTGGGTTGTTTAGAAACATTGTAATATTCTCATTGGCAAACTCTGTACCTTGTTTTACAATAGTGCTAAAGTTGAGAATCCATAAATATAAGATTCAACAAACCTTCTAGGTTGAACATGAAGTTTACGTTTTACATGAAATTTTGAATTTTGAGATGGCTATACATGGTATTAGAGCTTGTTATGGTTGATATCACTCTTGCGTAAGATGGATATTGTATTTTAGTTGGAGTTTATTTAGGACAGGTACTTAGGTTTAGTAATGATTGAAAATTCTCCGATAACATCTTGTATTGATGAGGATGCAAGATATTTCAATTTGTGGGATTCTCCTTCAATGATCAAAGAGAATGTGGAGACTATTGTTCCATATTTAGAGGCTCAAGAGCATGTAGGAGCACCTATATCTTTAGTATGGATGAGTGTACCTCCTAGGATATATGCTATAAATGTTGTATTGTTTCTTCGATTAATTAGAATTCCACATGTATAGAAGAGGAAAGGTGAGATGATGAGATTTATTTCAACCATGAGACTTTCAATTTTTCATTATAGGAAAGGTGTGATATATTTATGGAGGATGATGCTAAGATATATTCAAAAGTTGTAGCTAACACGGTTACTCATAATAGAGCTAGGGCTCATGGATTCTCTCAAATATAGGGATTTTCCCATGACAATACTCTTTCTAGGGATCATGGATTATCTCAAAAAAAGGTAGTTTACCATGTGGTTACACTTCATAATTCTCTCAAGATGAGGGAGTTGACCTAGTCTGAGATATTCCAATTGCTAGCGGATTTGAGGTGCATGAGATGGGTTTTCATGTTTCATATGATTATTATGACCTTGCATGAATTCTTTCATATACCATAAGCATTGTATCCTAAGTTTAAGGATTTGAGTTGTATGGATACCTACCTTTATGAGTGTGATACACTTGCCTTAATCTTGTATGGAGATGTGATCTTCCCTACAAGATATTTTGGACAATTCATGATGTAATGTTTGTTGGTTTTGACTTAGGATGTTTTGGAGCATGATGTAATTTGGAATGTTTATTTTGTTTGAAGGATATATTTATTCATATTAATAGGTGGTAATTCTTCATTAGACAATTAGGATTCTATGGTAGCATGGGTCATAGGTTCTTTATAAATGATAATGGTTCATTGTGAGACTGAAATAGGTACATATTTTAAGGTATCATATTTGTTGGAGTTGTAAAGAAAGTTGATAGGTGTTGATGTAAAAAACTTCCTTGTAAAGAGGGAGTGTTATATTTTAAGTTTATGTTGAAAGAGTTTACAACATGCTTGTGGTTTTTTAGTAGATTTAGGGTACAAAGTGTATGTTTGACCCTTATATGGCTTGACATGGATCGGCACATGACATATAGCCCTTTATAGATTTGAAAAATGAGATATCTTTCTTAGTGGGTGCTTTGATTCAGATAGTTTTTAGTTTAGTGTTCTTCCTTTACACATTAAGATTCTATTGAAAGTTTGGTTGATGCCCTTCATTGAAGCCTCATGAAGGATCCATTTTCTTAGAGAGAACCCTACATGGGATGAGGAGCACTATGTAGCTTAGAGGAGAGAATCAATCCTTAGTTGAGATATTGTAGTAGCTTAGGTTCATGTTCAAAGTATTGGAGATGGATCAAGGATGCCTAGGTCTTCGACAATATCATTGCAATGGTAGTTGAGCCAATTAAGTACATTGTTTAGGAGGATCAATGGAATCTATGGAGAATTATGATGGAGGGATGTGTATTTTTCTTACATATTTTCATCACCTTGGAGCCATTATTATGCACAACATCACCTTAGAGCATGACACATGTATCGTAGACTATAGAGTCTCACTTTTGTTGGCCTAAAAGTGCTCGTTGTAGGTTTTTTGTAAGGGCTAAGGTTCATATTATATTGTTGAGCTCCCTTAACTTTTAGATAAATAAAGGAAGGTGAAATCCCTTCCATTAATGTTGGTTAACTCACTCACTTGTATTCACTCTTGTGGTGAGATGTGACCTAGAGAATATTCTCTCTCTCAATCTTGAGTTGCTGGGGTTTCTTTATCTACTTGAATTATCTTGGATGTCTAGGCTTAGGGTTTATCCATTGTGGATTGGAGATTAGGGATTTGTGATCAAACCCTAGGGCGTAATTGTGAAGAAGAAGGGGAAGAGAGGAAGTCTTTCCTTAGAAGATGTGTTGAAGTGATTCTTTCAAATTATATCTTCTTGGTTTCTAATGTTTTGCTCATTCACCTCCGCTAGGGTTTGGAAAACTAGAAGCATTTGAACTAGCCTTGAGAGAAGATATGGTATGTGCATGTAATTCATGTTGAGAATATTAATGAGGTTTACATATATCCAAAACTTAAGCTATTTCTATATTTTATTTTCATTTATATATTCTCTTTGTACTATTATTGGCAACCATATATGTCTTGGTAATTTGACATGAGTATAAGCACATTGTTAAGTGATTTGATAACCAAGTGAAGAATTTAATACATTGGTTTTACTATAATTATACTATTGTTATCACTTCTATAAAATGTTATTTTCATATTTGGTTATTGGTTGATAAGCTACCTTAAAAGAATTGAAACTTATCCCTATGGTTTGTTATATATTTTCCTAGAATTGATGGAAATTTTAGGATGTTTGAAAGTGAAACATTGTATCCTTTCCAATATCATTTTTAACCCCATTTTACAAAATCAATAAGGTTTAAAATTCACAAGGATAAGATACAAGAAAGCTTCTAGGTTGAAGTTGAAATATTTGTTTTGCATTGAATTTTGAATTCTAATAAATTTCCAAAACAATGTAGTTTTTAGTATACTTCCACCGAACAACCACAAGTGTAGTCAATGGGTAGAAGGTGAGGATGTATGGGTATAATAAAAAAATATAGACCATAAAAGAAAATTAAAAATGATATTTAAATGTATTTATACATTCCTCAACATTCATCCAAGTCAAATGTTGACTTAGGGAGGTTCTTAAGGTCTGTAAAGGGAAATGTTGTGGCCATTTGTTAAGTTAGCAGATTCTTAGCTATAGGGAGGGTATTGGACATGGCCATTTGTTAAGTTAGCAGATTCTTAGCTATAGGGAGGGTATTGGACATGTTATATAACACATCCACTTGGGTAGAAAAAATATAATGAATACATGTTGTCAACAGTAGTTGAACATGAGAGAGGAAAAATGGAACACATGTTAGAGTAAATGTAGTATGCATGATATATGGAGAAAACCTACAATTGGTTTATAAAAGGCATATGTGGCCCCATAGCTAAAGGTGTATATTTTCTTAATTTCATATTAAACTAATTATGTGTGTTCAACACATATTATTTCGATTTTTCACAATGAGATCAAATTATACAATAGTTAAAATGAAAGTGAAGGCTATGAAAGTGGTAATTCATAAAATAGTTTGAAATAATGATAAATCATTCTCAATATAGAAATAAAGTGAATTATAAATGATAAACTTGAGGATAAAACCTTAAATTCAAATATAAATTGTGCATTTATTGCTTGAACATCATATAGATTTTGAAATTTGTTTCTTAGTAATAATAATCATTCTTTCACCATTGATGCATCTTAAAGTTTTCCTTTTTTTCATTAGTGATAAAGTATCCCGAAACTCAATGGATGGGACTAGTCCTTTCTAGCATGCCCAATAATCGATATAGCATGTCCACACTAAGGTCATAACTATCATCAAAACTAAGGAACCTCCGTGTTGGTTGGGGATCAACTTCTTTAGTTTTAAAATGAATAGAACTTGTAACCATTTGGGATTTGCAAGGAATGAAAGAAGATATTTTGGTTTAGAAAAATTATCTTTGCTATAGGAACCAATGACATATTAAAATTAAATATTTAATAAAATTAAAATTAGGAAGTATACAAATTTATCCAATGTTATGTTCTCATTACCATTTGGTCTAGGACTATGTCATTATGCACAAGCCGTTAAAGATAATCATTAACATATTGTAATAAAAATATTGAAAATTTCAATACTACAAATATTTGAAATGTGGAAAATTATTTATAATCAAATTACAAAATTACTTGTAATATAATATGTTAGGGCTCCACTCTAACTCCCCTAGTTAAGATATAGGTTTTTACTTTGAATTTTGGGGTCATCTATATTAAATAAGGCTCATGAGGTAGTACAATGTGAAATCAATAAATGTAAGTTGGCCTCACTAAAGAAGTTCCATAGTTAGTGGTTGTGGATTCATTAATGGAATCCTCGTTTGTCAATTTTTTGTTCATTTAGAAACTATATATAGTAATATAAGTTATATAACAAATTTTCAAGTGTATAATAACTATATTTGGACTTTTTCTCAGTTGGAGGTTGTGCTCTCGAAGAGGAAAGTCAAAATTGATTTCTACTCTAAATATTAATAAAGGTTTTTTCACTATTATTGTTTCCATTATTTGAATAACCTTTATTTCCCATAGTTATAATTTTTCCTATCTTGCTCTAACTATTAGTTTTAGTTGACTAGGAACACCATAAGAGGTACTACAGTTCTTTGTTATGCTTGTGCATTCCCAAATTCAAGTGTATTTTATGCTAGAGACATATTTTAGTTTATTCAAACATAAAGATATGTCATGCAATGGATAAATTAGTATCTTAGTAAACATATAAATAGGAAATACAAGTGGTAGTCCCTTGGTTCGACTCCCTTTTAAGTTTGATTGGTACCCCTTCAAATAGTACCATGTTAGATATAATTTGTGTTGGGGAATTTAATTGTCTATTAAAACCAATTCATTCACTCTAACATAAATTGTCAACTAATCTGTTCGTAAACTTCTAGATGCTACACTATATGTACAAATTTCAAGGAATTTCTAGTCTTGCTATCCTATTGCTGCAGAATGGAAACCAAAGCAGGATACTCACAGCTATCTAAATACACTCATGTGGAAAGTAAAGCACTCATGTTGAAAGTAAATCACCCACGTGGAAAGTAAATCATTCATGGAGAAAGAAAATCACTCATGCAGAAAGAAAATCACTTGCGTGGAAAGTAAATCACTTATGCGAAAAGTAAATGCACACCAAACCAAGTAAAAGGCATGGAAAATGGATAGGAACCTAAATCTACTCACACTCTTCACACAAAACCACGCAATTGTAAGCATTGAAAGGAAAGGGAAATCAAATATTCTAAATTTCAAAAAGGAAAAGAAAAGGAATCAATTCACCATGATCTATAAACACCAACAAACATTAACTTCATTAAAGATAGATCCTCAATAGTACATAGCCAACAACTCCAATGATAAACACTTTCTTCGTTGCAGAGAGGTGAATGATCTAGTAATCCTAGTTACTCTCTATAATATTTGGAAACCTCCCTACCACTCTACTCCAACCTCTCTCTGAATGGATTATTAACTAAATATTCTCGATTAATCCATCCATACATTTTATACAAAAAGTAAGGGGATAATTGGAACCAATTTCCACAAATCTAGATTGTCGAAGCTATGGAGAAGTTAAAAAATATTGTATTTACTTTTTTTTGGTAGATCTTGGTTAGAGCACAAATCAATATCTAATTAGATCTAATCCATGTAACATACAATCAACTAAGAATAGGTTTGATTTAATTCTTTAGAAAAATGATCGCTCTATTTGGATTGCAATTTGCCAACAATTGCAACAAGAAATATCTTCCTCAAAGAACCACATGTAGCTCTAAAATCACGCACTTTTAAGAGAAACCACTCACAAGTCACTTAATGTCATGGATTTTCCATAACTTTCTTCATTTCTCTAGAAATTACACTCGAAATTTGTTACCCAATTTTGTTTGGCATGGGTTATTCAAACTATAGATCATGAGATGGAGCCTTAATATGGAGTCAACCTGGTTATGAACGAGCTAATGTAATGTTATATAATTTATCCTAGAGTTGCATAGGTATTGCAACCACAGCTGATAGTTACAATAACTGCATAGGTTCAACATGAACAACGTCAGGCAAACCATCATTAGTAAAACCAACAATAACAATTTATAATTCATCAAACATAAGGGAAAATAATTATAATTAACTAATTTAACACATTTAAGATTATTATGGCACATTCACAAAGAAACATAGAAATATACCTAATAGAAGGGAAAATAATTGCCATAAAACGATTAAAAATGGGTGCTTAGAATGGTGATAAAGGTGATTATTTTGCAACTTAACAATTTTATTATGGATTGATTTCTGATGTATCTTCGAGTATAGAAAATCCCACTAGAATAACCTAAATGAACCTTTCAAAAATTCGTCATCCATGTTGTTTTTATGGTACACCAAGAATAACATTGAACAAGCTCACTATCTAGTAGTTAAGAATAGGGTAGTACGGCTAAGGGTATGATCTAGCCTCCTCAATTAGCATTGTGAGAGATTTAGTTGAAAAATATTGAATTTGGAAACCCATTGGTATATAATAGAGCCATGCAACCCAACACTCCTCTGTCTATAGGATTTTGGAACCCTATCCTTTACAAAATGATTAGCTAGAAAAATAACTTGGGTGAAAGACGAAGAATTCAGGAATTTCATCACTATAGTATTATTCAATTGGACGATGTTTGGGCTGGTGAAGCACCATGTAGCTAGTCTACGCTTGATGCTGGATACATGCTAGAGGTATCAAATCGTGCTAAATTTAAAGAAATGTTTGTTCTGTGTTCCCTTCGGAATATTGCTGGGTCATGTGGTATGATGACAAGGATTAATGGTAGACCCTACTAAGATCGCGGTTATCATCAATCTAGAGGCGCCAAGAAGTGTCAAACAACTGCGCGCAATGCTAGGGTATACTAGTTATTACCGAAAGTTCATCAAGAGTTATGCCCAGATTATCATGGCGATGGAAAAACCGTTGAAGAAGGATGCTACATTCTGTTGTAATGAAGAATGTCAGTGGATCCTAGATGTGTTAAAGGAGAATATGGTCACTGTGTCGATCATAGTCTTCCTAGACTAGAAGAAGGAATTTCATGTGCATGTGGATGCGTCATGTATTAAGCTGGGAGCAGTACTGACACAGGCCAGTGAGGGAGAGTTGGATCACCCTGTCGCATTTGCAAGCAGTGTTGGCATTATGTTTTCTGGTATGACTGTATGTTACAGATGTTGTACTTGATGGCAACTCCAGTGGCAAGGCTCTCAGTTTGTTGAAAATTAAGAAGGACGCAGGAAACCAGTTCAGGAGGTGCGTACCCGCAGGTACACCATGCAGGGTCCGCGTCCAGAGACGCCGGTCAGCCGTTCAGGGGGTGCGTCCACCCAGTGCACACATTTCAAGGAAGAGAAAAAGCATGTGGGGGTTTCTTGTGTGGTATCTAGCCGACGGTTTTGTGTTTCTATGGTGTCGGCTCGTGGTATTGCTCCATGTTTTGGGGAGGAGCTTGCCTATATAAAGCAAAGGAGTTTGTTTGGATTGAGCATTGTCTTTGGTTGAATATCTTATTTGGTGAGATCTAGTCCAGATCTAAGAGGGAGAATCTTCTAATGGACTGTGATCTCTATGGCGCATGATCAGATCTGTAGATCTGACTGTTTGGGTTAGTCTTGAAGTCTTCATATCATTTATATCTGAAGGGACGCAGCTTCAGTGGAAGAAAAGTGCGCCGGGACGCAGGTACTGTAAAGGGCAAGTGCGCCGAGACGCAGCACAGTAGAGAGAGACCTGCATGGGGACGCAGGGCGATCAAGGTTCAGGTGCGTCTCTGAAGCAGAAGGACGCGGCGCGATAGTGTTTTCAGGTGCGTCTCTGTAGCGAAAGACGTGGCGTGATAGTATCTTTGGGTGCGTCCCTGAAGCAACAGAACGCAGAGCAGTCAAAGGAACAGTGCGTGGGCACGCAGCGGAGCAGAAGGATATCTGCGTGTGGACGCAGAGTAGCAGAAGGTTAACGACGTCTGGTCGCAGGCCACAGAAAGAAAAACTGCGTCTCTGTTTTTAAGATGTTCTGTTGATTGAATTTCTCTATTGATAAGGTGTTCTGGGTTAGTTCTGTTGTTGCTGATCTGATATCTGTAGTGATCTATATCTGTTATGTACTTGTTGATTATCTGATGCTTTATGAAAAGAAGTAGGGGGTTGTAGCTCCCTTCCAGGAGTAGACTGGAAAACGAGAGAGAGAGAGAGAGTTGTAGCTCTCTGCAGGTTGCAGCCTGCGTACTGGTAAAGGACTGCACCAGTACAAAATCATTGTAAAAGAAGTTTCTAAGTTGAAAGAAGATAGAGACATATTGCAGCAGGTGGTTTTCACCCACATTGGGTTTCCACCTTACATCTTGTGTTCTTTGGTGTGACTATCTGTTTTTCATGCTCATTATTTTATGGTACTGACATGCTAAAATAATTCAAAGATCAAATAAGGAAGATTTATTAAATTGCTAGATAATACTGATTCACCCCCCCTCTCAGTATTATTTCCAACAATTGGTATCAGAGCAGGTCCTTCAGAGAAGCTTGATCGCTTGAAGGTAGATCGTTCATCATGAGCAACTACGAGAGAGAAGCATCAATCAGGCCACCGATTTTTGATGGGACAAACTTCAATTATTGGAAGGTAAGAGTTACTGCATATCTTCAATCTCTTGGTACAGAAGTTTGGGACATTGTAGAAACAGGCTATGCTTTTCCTTCAGCTACTCCTGCAGATCCAGCTGAGAAAAAGAAGTATGAAACAAATGTAAAAGCAGTCAGTACTCTATTAGGAAGTATATCCCAAACAGTTTTCATGAAGGTAATGCACTTCAAATCAGCAAAAGAGATATGGGACAAAATGGTCACGAGCTATGAAGGAGATGAACAGGTAAAACAAGCTAAACTTCAAACTCTCAGGATTCAATATGAGACTCTCAAGATGTATAATGATGAAAGTGTTGCTAATTATTTTCTTCGGGCAGATGAGATTGTTAATTGTATGAAAAATTTGGGTGAAGAAATAAAAGAGGCTATAGTAGTTCAAAAGATTCTAAGATCATTATCCCCCAAGTTTGAATCTAAAGTATCTGCAATAGAAGAAAAGGAAAATCTCCGTGTTCTCACTATGTCTCAGCTACATGGAATTCTAACTGCTTATGAAATGAGAAAGGGAGGTCCATCAGACAGAAGGGAAGCTGCTTTTAAGGCATCAGGCAAAGAAGATTACTATGAAGCAAGCCATGTTCCAGAAGAAGAGGAAGAAGAATCAAATTTTGTCAGAAATCTTCAAAGGGGTTCTGGAAGGTTCAGAGGTAAGCTACCTTTCAAATGCTTTGCTTGTGGAAGAGTAGGTCATTATGCTGCAAAATGTCCTTATAAGGATAAAGGAAAGGAACCTGCTAGATGGAACAAGAAACAAAGTGCAAATAAGAAAAGCTACTACACCCATGAAGATAGTGATGGTTTATCAAACAGTGATGAAGATGAACAAGGTAATAAATATAAGTTGTTAATGGCATTTGAAGATGATGATTATGAGGATGCTGTAGATGTGAATAACCTCTATGATGAAATTACTAGACTCAAGAGATGTATAGAAGAAAAGAATGTGATCATTGATACTCTACAATTTCAAATTGATGAAAAAGAAAAACATCTTGAAAAACTAGAAGGTGAAATTGTTGGACTCAGAAAAGAAATTGAGAAAACAAAAGCTATTAATCTTAAGTTTGTCAAAGGATCTGAAACTTTGGATGAGATTATCAATGTGCAGCGGTCTCCTCTAAACAAAACAGGTTTGGGTTACAATGGAGAAACCTCTCAAGCATCCACCTCAAAAAGTTATCTTGATGCGGCAAGAAGAAATGAGCAGAAGAACAATGAAGATAATCAGGTAAAGCAGGGACAAAATACAAACAGAAACTATCAGGGGCAATCCATCTTAAGGGTGAACAAAAGCTACAACCAGCCACAGGTAAAATCTTCTCAGTTTGGTTCAAGAATAGATGAAAATAGAAATTACAATCAGTTGGCAGGTAGATTCAATAACCGCAGAAGCTTCTTCAATGGACAATGCTTTTCTTGCCATAATTTTGGTCACAAAGCAGCTCAATGTGTTGCATATAAAACAATCATGACTAGGGAAGCTCAAAAACAAAGAAGTATGACAGGGATAACAAAAAGGACCTATAACAACTTTTCGGTTCTTGAAAATGAAGTCGAATGTTCTATTTGCAATAACTTTGGTCATGAAGAATCTGAATGCAGGAGCAGGTTTCAGCAGAAAAAGGAGCAAGCCTCAAGCACCAAAACATGGAGAATAAAGGAACCTCAAACAGAAAGATGTGGAATAGCATTTTATGCAGAGGGACAGGAAAATCTATGGTACATTGACAGTGGATGTTCGAAGCATATGACAGGTGATAAAGAAAAACTTGAATCTTATTCTGTTCTAGAAAAAGGAAAGAAAGTCTCTTTTGGAAACGATACTCCTGCAATTATAAAAGGAAAAGGCATTGCTCAGTTAAAAGGAAAGGTCAAGGCTGGAAATGTTTTGTATGTTGATGGATTGAAGCATAATCTTCTAAGTGTCAGCCAGATGTGTGATCAAAGGACCGAGGTTATTTTCAGATCGAATGGATGTCTTGTTCATGATCTTGATACAGGTAAAACAGTACTCAAAGGCAAAAGAACTCCAAATAATCTGTACATATTTGAAGAAGGACAACAACAATGCTATCTGAGCAAGGATGAAGAGCACTGGTTATGGCATCGAAGGTTGGGACATCTAAGCTTCTCACAAATAAGGAAAGCATGCAAATATCAGGCAGTTCGCGATCTTCCAGATATCAAAATTCCTGACAACACCATATGCAGATCATGTCAGTTTGGAAAACAAACCAGGACTAACTTTCCAGAGAAGGAAGGATCAGCTAGCATGCCTCTTGAGCTAGTACATACAGATACATGTGGTCCATTCAGGAAAAGAACACCTAGAGGAGAGGAATACTTGATATTATTTATTGACGATTTCTCTAGGTTTGTCTGGTTAGGACTTATGAAGCACAAAGATGAAGCTTTCGAAAAATTCAAATCCTTCAAAGCCTTGGTTGAAAATGAATCAGGTCACAAAATTAAGTGCCTCAGATCCGACAGAGGTGGGGAATTTACTTCAAATGAATTTTTCGATTTCTGTGATGAACATGGCATAAGGAGAGAATTCTCTACAGCTAGAACTCCTCAGCAAAATGGAGTTGTTGAAAGCATGAACAGAACAATCCAACAAATGGCTCGTGCTATGCTTGATGAATCAGGAACTCCCGCAACTTTCTGGGGTGAAGCTGCACATGCTGCGGTTATTATTGTCAACAAGACAAATGTCCGGGTAAACAGCACTCAAACTCCTCATGAGCTCTGGAGTGGTAAAACTCCTTCGGTAAAGCACTTCAAAATCTTTGGGAGCAAATGCTATATCAAGAATACTGATGAGCAGCTTGGCAAACTTGAAC
Source organism: Pinus tabuliformis (assembly GCA_031772625.1). Classification (NCBI taxonomy): domain Eukaryota; kingdom Viridiplantae; phylum Streptophyta; class Pinopsida; order Pinales; family Pinaceae; genus Pinus; species Pinus tabuliformis. Next base: position 554,286,035 of record CM062805.1, on the reverse strand, counting down.
CTAGAGCAGATGAAGGCATTCTTCTTGGTTACTCTCCACATAGCAAAGCATACAAGTGCTACAATAAAAGACTTGGCAGAATTGTTGACAACATTGATGTGGTGATTGATGAGAAGGGATACATTCCTAGGCAAGTACATCGGGAAGATATCGAAGAAGATGAAGGCTACCCTCAAAGACAGAATGATGAATAAGAAGAACCTCAAGAAGAACCAGAGGAGCAGACAAGAATAGAAGAGAAAACTCCATCCAGATATGTTCAGAAGAATCATCCAGAATCTCAGATTGTGGGGCAGAAAGAAGCAGGTGTACAAACAAGAAGAACAGTTGCAGAAGCCTCAAGCTATTTGGCATTACTATCCTCTACTGAACCACAAAATGTGAAAGAAGCATGCAAAGATGAATGTTGGGTAAAAGCAATGAATGAAGAACTTGAGCAAATCGAAAAGAACAACACTTGGGAGCTGGTTCCTAGACCAAAGGATAAGAATGTTATCGGAACAAAATGGGTCTTCAAAAATAAATTGAATGAAAATGGAGAAGTAATTAGAAACAAAGCCAGGCTTGTTTGTAAAGGGTATGCGCAACAAGAAGGAATAGACTTTGAAGAAACTTTTGCTCCTGTTGCAAGACTTGAGGCCATCCAAATGTTCCTTGCTCTCTCAAGTTTTCAAAACTTCAAAGTATTTCAAATGGACGTGAAATTAGCCTTTCTGAATGGAGACTTGGAAGAAGAAGTGTACGTTGAACAGCCAGATGGGTTCATTCTTGGAAATGATCCAAATCTTGTATGCCGATTGAAAAAGGCTCTCTATGGTCTCAAACAAGCTCCAAGGGCTTGGTACTACTGGTTGGACAAATATCTTCATCAACAAGGTTTTTCAAAAGGTTCAGTAGATAGCAATCTGTATATAAAAGTTGAAAATGACAAATTACTAATACTTGTTGTGTATGTAGATGACATTATTTTTGGCAGCAATGAAGAAGCTATGAGTCAAAGTTTTGCCTCGGTCATGCAGAAAGAATTTGAAATGTCCTTGCTAGGAGAACTGACATATTTCCTTGGTTTGCAAATCCAACAAAAGGAAGGAGGAATTTTTTTATCTCAAACCAAGTATCTCAAACAGATTTTGAAGAAATATGGCATGGAAGATGCAAAACCAGTATGTACACCCATGGTCACAGGATGTAGTCTCAGTGCAAATGATGAATCTGCAGCAGTACATCAACCAACCTACAGATCTATGATTGGAAGTTTACTATATTTGACAGGTACCCGACCGGACATCATGCATGCAGTTGGAATAGTTGGAAGATTTCATGCAAATCCGAAGGAGACTCATCTTCAGGCAGTAAAGAGAATCTTCAAATATCTTCAAGGGACTCAAAATTATGGCTTATGGTATCCTAGAGATACAGATCTTTCTCTTCATGCTTATACAGATGCAGATTGGGCCGGAAGCGTGGATGACAGGAAAAGCACAAGTGGTGGTGCGTTCTTTATGGGTTCCAGACTGGTATCTTGGTTCAGCAAGAAACAGAGTTCGATCGCCTTGTCTACAGCTGAAGTGGAATATGTTGCTGCTGCATCTTGTTGCACCCAACTTCTTTGGATGATGCAGACTTTGCAGGATTTTCAAATCACTTGTACACCACCAATCCCCATCTTATGTGATAATACAAGTGCAATCAGCATCTCAAAGAACCCTGTTATGCATTCAAAAACCAAGCACATACCAATCAAGTACCATTTTCTCCGGGAACAAGTGCTTGAACAGAAAGTCAAGTTGGAGTATGTTCCTTCCAAGGAACAAGTTGCGGATATTCTCACCAAACCATTGCCCAGGGACACGTTTGAATACCTCAGGCAAAAGCTGGGGGTTGTTGATGCATCATCTTATTGTTGAACATCTTCTTATTGGTGGTACAGGCTCAGGGGGAGCACATAATGCATTGTTGGCATTATGGAGAAGGAGATCTTGGAAATAGCTGCAATATGTCTCTATCTCTTTCATGGTGGATCTCTGGTTATTTGTTGCAGATCTGGAGGAGCATGAGCTTAGGGGGAGCATACCCTTTGCCCTTGATGTCAAAGGGGGAGAATGAAGCTGAAGTTTGTAAGGTTGCCACCAAGTCCAAAGGGGGAGATTGTTGGCATTATGTTTTTTGGTATGACTGTATGTTACAGATGTTGTACTTGATAGCAACTCCAGTGGCAAGGCTCTCAGTTTGTTGAAAATTAAGAAGGACGCAGGAAACCAGTTCAGGAGGTGCGTACCCGCAGGTACACCATGCAGGGTCCGCGTCCAGAGACGCCGGTCAGCCGTTCAGGGGGTGCGTCCACCCAGTGCACACATTTCAAGGCAGAGAAAAAGCATGTGGGGGTTTCTTGTGTGGTATCTAGCCGACGGTTTTGTGTTTCTATGGTGTCGGCTCGTGGTATTGTTCCATGTTTTGGGGAGGAGCTTGCCTATATAAAGCAAAGGAGTTCATTTGGATTGAGCATTGTCTTTGGTTGAATATCTTATTTGGTGAGATCTAGTCCAGATCTAAGAGGGCGAATCTTCTAATGGACTGTGATCTCTATGGCGCATGATCAGATCTGTAGATCTGACTGTTTGGGTTAGTCTTGAAGTCTTCATATCATTTATATCTGAAGGGACGCAGGTTCAGTGGAAGAAAAGTGCACCGAGACGCAGGTACTGTAAAGGGCAAGTGCGCCGAGACGCAGCACAGTAGAGAGAGACCTGCGTGGGGACGCAGGGCGATCAAGGTTCAGGTGCGTCTCTGAAGCAGAAGGACGCGGCGCGATAGTGTTTTCAGGTGCGTCTCTGTAGCGAAAGACGCGGCGCGATAGTATCTTTGGGTGCGTCCCTGAAGCAACAGAACGCAGAGCAGTCAAAGGAACAGTGCGTGGGCACGCAGCGGAGCAGAAGGATATCTGCGTGTGGACGCAGAGTAGCAGAAGGTTAACGGCGTCTGGTCGCAGGCCACAGAAAGAAAAACTGCGTCTCTGTTTTTAAGATGTTCTGTTGATTGAATTTCTCTATTGATAAGGTGTTCTGGGTTAGTTCTGTTGTTGCTGATCTGATATCTGTAGTGATCTATATCTGTTATGTACTTGTTGATTATCTGATGCTTTATGAAAAGAAGTAGGGGGTTGTAGCTCCCTTCCAGGAGTAGACTGGAAAACGAGAGAGAGAGAGAGAGTTGTAGCTCTCTGCAGGTTGCAGCCTGCGTACTGGTAAAGGACTGCACCAGTACAAAATCATTGTAAAAGAAGTTTCTAAGTTGAAAGAAGATAGAGACATATTGCAGCAGGTGGTTTTCACCCACATTGGGTTTCCACCTTACATCTTGTGTTCTTTGGTGTGACTATCTGTTTTTCATGCTCATTATTTTATGGTACTGACATGCTAAAATAATTCAAAGATCAAATAAGGAAGATTTATTAAATTGCTAGATAATACTGATTCACCCCCCCTCTCAGTATTATTTCCAACAAGCAGGAAGTTATCTAAGGTTGAGAAGAATTATTCAACAATAGAGCGCAAAGGTTTGGCTATGGTGTACGCACTCTAGAATTTCAGACACTACTTTCGAGGCGGACACTTTAAGATGTATACAGACCATTCTACATTAAAGTACTTGGTAAACAAGCCTGTGTTGGGGGGTAAATATGCAGATGGTTGTTGTTATTTCAGGAATACGATTTCGAAGTCATTATGAAGCTAGGGTGATTGAATATTAGATTGGATCATCTGTCACGCATTGAAACAGGTGAGGAGTCCACTAATTTGGAGGAAGGATTTCCTGACGTGCAACTCTTTGCGGTGTGCATGGTAGAGGGATAAAATAGTCAACAGAAGAAGGAATTAGTGGTGCGCGCAACATATTTTTCTCTTATTGCAGGTCACTTGTATAAGATGGGAGCAGATGAGATATTGTGACGTTATGTGCCTAAGTTTAAATGAAGCAACATCCTAGCCGAAGCTCATGGAGGGGTTACGAGAGGCCATTATGCAGGAAAAGCAACAACGCAGAAGATTTTACGCGCTGGGTTATGGTGACCGATACTACATAAGGATTCCAAAGCTTATTGTAGGGCATGCGATGCAAGTCAGAGGATGGGTAGGCCATCGAGGAGGGATGAGCTGCCTCTGAAGCCGTAAGTGTCATTACAGCCATTTGAAAAATGGGCAATTGATTTTGTAGGACCGATTCAGCCTCCAGGAAAGAAGACGGGTGTGCAGTATATCATCACCGCGACTGAGTATTTGACCAAATGGGTGGAGGCGTAACCTGTAAAGGATTGTATAGGGCAACAGAAGCAAAGTTCTTGTTTGAATATGTGTTAACCGAGTTTGGTTGTCTGAATGTTTTGATGAGTGATCATGGTACACACTTCATTAATGAAAGGATCAGCGTGCTGACATAAGAATTCCAAGTTTATCATCAAAAGAGCATGTCATATCACCCTCAGCCTAATGGGACGATGGAAGCATTTAATAAGATATTGGATAATGCGCTAACAAAGGTTTTGCGTAGAGGAATGATTGGGACATGCACGTATCAGCGGTGTTATGGGCCTATAGAACTACTTGTAAGAAGCTGACTAGACATACACCTTTTCAACGGTCTATGGCATAGAAGTTGTGATGCCTATGGAGTACATCATGCCTAGTCTATGGATAGCAATGTTCACAAGAATGGCGTACCACTGAGCCTTAGAATAAAGGCTCGCACAATTGACAAAGCTGGAGGAAGATAGATTCTTGGTCGGATTCCATCAACAAGTTTAGAAGGGGTGTGAAAAGGCATGGCACGATCGGCACATCAAACTGTGCACCTTCAAGGTAAACCATTTAGTTTTATTATATGACAGGGAGTTTGATAAATTTCCAGGAAAATTTCAGATGCATCGGCTGGGGCCATATGTGATAAAGGAGACCGATGGTGGAGCAGTTCAACTTGTGAAATTGAATGGAGATCCATTTCCCGGAAAGGTAAATGGCAGCCGATTGAAGCCATACATCGGGGATCTGACCAAAGGCTATATGATGGTAGCACAGTCTTAGCACTCCAGACAGCTGCAAGGAGGCATGGGACTATAAAATACACTGCCTGGGTTGTAGAGTTGCATGATGAGGGGCCTGCACTAGATAGATGTGTGTCACAGTGTCGACAGACACACGAAGGAAGCTGTGCTACAGAACGAGAGACCGCACAGTGTAGCTAGAAAGTAACCATTACTATCACTTTTCATGATTTGACAGTGAGAAAATGGTTAAATGGAGTGGGGGGCAGTATTTAAGGCTAAATTTAAGAGCTATATCTTTGAAAATTTTCCGCCAATCTAGCATTTATGAGCGGATTTTGGGGGGAACAGTCAAATTTGAATTCAAATTTGCCTATAAATTATAGATGGTCATCCAATGAGAAACACTTTGCATTCTAAGAGTTTATGTGTCGTGTTTTATGGTGTGCATGAACTATGCGTTCTTTGAGGACTTCGTCTCTAGTTTTGTATTTGAGAGTTTACCTAAGGAAACCCAGCAACTCATTAACAGCTTCATGTCTGCACCAGCTAAGACTGCGAGTACCAGAGGGTCTATTTACTCTGAGGGAGATGCCCCTAAGGTTGTTAGTATGGAGGTTCTCGCGGCAGTGTTGAAGTCACTGAGGCCACCTAGGCTGAAGCCCACGCCGACAAGAGAGGTCCCTAAATCAAAGAAGGATAAACAGAAGAAGACGCTTCCGATGCATGAGTCACCCAAGAAACATCCAACTACACAAGCCTAGAGAAAAGCAAATCCAACCGCGCAAGAAAAGGGCAAAATGGTGGACCTGGAGGGTGATGAGAGCACGGAAGACATAGATGTTGAGGGGGTAGACCCTATTTCGAAGCTGTCGGAGTACGTCTCTCCACGCCAGGGAAAGGTGAAGGTACCGAAGGACCCAGATGAGGGACAGCTCCTCCTAAACACCCCTTTGTTGCCGGAAAACATAACATTTGAAGGTCCACGCTTGGCGTGCATCCCACATCTGAAGCTTGAGGATTGGGACTTGGGGGACATTGACCGGTTCCCCACCTGGCTACTGATACATTCATGAAGCGTGTGTTCTACAAGGATTCTGGTTTCACCACGCTAGAGCTGGTAGAATGGATTCAGGGGGTAAACAAGGTAGGATTATTGAACCTCCTATGGGTGTCGCATTACCACCACGCACCCATACACTTGACGGTCATCAAGCAACTGTTGTGCCTTGTGCATGGCAGGTGCTTGTGGTTGGGTGAGACGATCCCAAGCACTGATATGCTGATCCATAGAATCCAGCAAAGTCATTTGGCAGTAAGACGGGTGAGCACGACCTCACTGAGAAGATGAAGGACAAGCTCAAACTTGTAAAGAAAGCACGTGGGTATTCCATCTCTAGTATTACCGACCCTGCAGTGAAGGTGGCCACTCAAATTTTGGCTGGCAAGATAATTCGAAAGTGTTAAACAGACGAGGTGCCGACACCAGTTGTTTCACTAGCGGCTCAATGCGTGGAGGGCGTACAGTTCAACTGGGCACGCTACCTGTGCAACAAGTTCCTCGTGAACTGCAGGGAGGCACATGACCAAAGAAAGACATTTTGTTATTCATGGCTGCTCTTATCAATTGTGTTGGTCACGTGGGAGTTTCCAGAGGACCGCTAGTTTCCTCCGATTCAGACAGATTTACGAGAAGCTGCGAAGTTTGCTTCACTATGGGCCATAAAGGACGTTGTGTGGGTTCAAGAAACTAAAGTTTTTTGGGTGATGATGGAGGCAAGCATCCATGCAGCCATCAACCATGAGCCGCGATTGTCACCAACCGTTTTTGAGTAGTTATCTGGGTATGTGAGTTCAAAGCAGATTTCCACCAAATTTACATCTAAGCGCTGAAGGATCCAGAACAAAAGTGGTATGATTTACCATATCTAGTGACAGATGATACCATTGCAGCAGTCCTCGAGTGGTGGCCATCAATTTGGCACACAAGATTAGATTTTTTTCGTCGGGGATATTAAGTCCGTGGAAAAGCAGAAGAAAGAAGCGACCCCTATTGAAAGTTCAGTAGATGGCCAAAAAGTGAAACAAGGAGACTAAGGAGAATCCCCACACAAAAGAAGAGCATGCCAAAAAGGAGCAAGTGGAGTAGGAAGAGCACGACTCTGACAGGAGCCAAAAATGCCCTTCACCATAGGTGGAGGAAGAAGAGAAATTAGAATAGGGCAGTGGCGATCTGAAGAGCACTCCTTTTCGCGTAAAGAGACATAGAGAACAAGAGAAGGAGGGACAGTGAAAGAAGACCAAGGCCTCCAAATTGTTGCTCGATCCAATCACCTTGACAGAGGGTGATTTGGATGACAATGGAGACAAGGTAAGAGATACAACTGTGGAACTGATACAGTAGTTCGAGCAACAGCAGAAGGCACTCAGTGCCATCCAGATGGGTCTATGTGAGCTATAGATCCAAACAACCATACTACAGGTAGGTGTAGGATAGAGCAGCGCGGCGTCAACTAGTTTGGCGCCGGGGGCCAGTCAAGCTATAGAGTTGGTCCGATCCTTCGATCTTCAGGCAGTCGCACTGCCGGATGGAGCTCTGAGCATGGAGGTGGAAGCTAACAAGGCTACTGTCAGTGTGTTAAGGAATGTTGGCCTCAACTTGGCCGCACTCCCCAGTGAATTTCTTCACACACTTCAAGTAAGTGTCATTGAAGAGCTTAAGGCCCAAGAGTAGCACACGTTGAGCATGACCAATGAGAAGAAAGTCAACAATGGATAGATATTCGTTGAGAAGACAGCTGCGCTAGAAGCCTGGAAGAAGGTTCAAGAGAAGAATGAGTGCCCGGCAGCCATGGTAGCCGAAGAATGCAGAACCGTTTTGGAGCTACATATCCCAGAAGAAGCGCCAATGGAAGCCAAGATTAGGAAGTTAGCTGCACGAGTGCACGATGCATAGATAAAGATGGCCAAGGTTCGGTTTGAATGGAACCTTAAAATCACAGATCTTGAGTTGAAGCCACAGCCTTCAACTCCACCGGAGGTCAGAGAACAACACAAGGCAGCTGTGAAAGACGCAGTAGCGGCAGTGGATGCCATGGTGGCGGATTGTACCGTGCTCTTTGAACAGTTGATGGAGGTCATTACGACTCTGCAGGAGGATCCTAACCTACAGAGGTTAAACACAGAGGCCTGGGAATTGCAGCAGAAATATGACACAGCAAGAGCGATGACGCACACCATCGCTATCTCACATCAACTAGCTAAGCTAAATGAGGCAAAGCATTTGCTTGAGCAGGTTGAGGCAAAGCAATGAAAAGAGGTAGTCCTCAAGGCCAGATTGGGGCCTTAGCTAGACGAGGCATATGTTATCTCAGCCACCATTGAAGAGAAGTTGGCAAGCCTCCAATGGACACAACAAAATGTCAAAGAAGACAGTGCAGGACCAGCGACCGAGTAGTTGGTTGCGCAGCTCAAGCAGGCAACTGTGCAGAGTGCGAACGAGGTAGTAGTAGCACAAGTCAAGCTAGGAGGTCTCCGTAGCAAGATCTCCACACCAGTAGAGTGACTCAGGGGTGAGTCACGATATTTGTGTTGGGGACCTATTGAGACAGGGTCCCCTGTGCTAATTTTGGGGAAAAAGCCAAGTTTTGTGACAGAAAGCCCAGGTTTTTGTGATGTAAATTGTAAAGTCTTCACAAGTTATGATCGTGAAGCATGTAGATAATAAGTGTTATAAAGGGATTTTCCCTTCTTTTATGTAAGTTGTGTCAGCTCGTATAGACATACCCATGGTTTGAAGACCATGCATTTGTATAAAAAGGAGAGTCTTAGAGAGTATAAGGTAGTTAAGTTAAGCGAAACTGATGTAATGGGTCAGTAGAAGTGACGAGCAAAGAGTCTTAGAGTAGAAGAGAGGCTCTGCAGCTATGTGCGTAGAGGCCTAGAGTAGAGTCCGTAGTTGAGTGCGCAGACCCCTACAGCTGAGTACGCAGGGTAGTTTGAGTCTATAAGAAGATTTGAAGCATTAATAAAGAGATTGTTCCGAAAATATCTGTGTTCTATCCTTTTACTTTTGTTATGAATGAATGTGATTATGTTATTGATAATAATGGGTTTATGATTTAATGTTGTATTGATGCGCGAATCTGTATGATTTACATTGTTATATGAACTCAAGTAATAATATTTGTTTACGCGAATAATATCTTAATGCATGCTAAAGATATTAGAAACTTAAGTTGATATGGGTAATAACAGACTTAGAAGTGATTACAGAGGCACGTAAGTGGTTGATTCCCCTGTTTAGGGTCCACGAAAGACAGTCGCAGACCTTCACAAAGGTCCAAGGGTGATGAAGAGAAGTATATCGATAATCCATGAAAGGCTTATTGATCTGCATGAAGGCAGAGTTAGGGCATAAAATGACATTACACTAATCTTTGTGCACAGAAACCTTATTCTAGCATCCCCCCATACTGCTTCGGGTGAGACTTTAGTCCGTGCTCTACGGATTGATGCGGAAAGGGCCAGTAATGTAGGGATTTGTTTGGCTAATTTAATAGTGAACCTGGTCAGGACCCCCTAAGCCAAAAAATGGTTCCGTTTCCAGGACTGGGATCTACATAAAGAGATGTGTGATGTCATATCACTAGAATACAACTAAGAAAGAAATTAAAGATTGGTTGGAGAGAAAGATCCACGAATTCGCGGCACAAGAAAACAAAATTCTGAAATTGAAGAAAGAATAGTGGTTGGACATATATCTATACATAGAGATACATGATATCTTCTTCTGTTCATTCCCGGTCGAATTATACGAGTGGATTGCTAAATTGGGAGACAACCAAGGAAGGTGGAGGCTTAACGGTCCGATAGTTTGGACCTCGGAGTTAGTGCGGAGATTTGAAGCCTCTGATTATAAGATTGCACACAATGTCGATCACTGGCTTGATCATATCATAGGAGGATTTTTGCCATAGTTTGCAGTTGATACCTCGGTCAGCTACAGCGAAGCAGAGCAACACTTCTTCAAAGGACTGCGAGGTAAGTATTTAAGGTCTTTAAATACTTGGATTAAGATGCTTTTGTGTGAAAATTGGGTTATGTAATTACCTTGATGTTTAGAGCTATGCAAAGTGGAAATATCTTTAAGGATAGGGGGGAATAGTACCTGAATATGGCCCATTGATCAAGCCTCCTATGAGTGATGAAAGTAGCACAGGCTTCTCCGCAAAGCATTACCTAGTTAATAAAGCGAGGGTTCCCGTGAATACCACATCCACCCACACCACCTCCATGTCCACCTCCACCACATACACCTTCGCCCACACCGCCACCACCTCCACCACCATTCAGTATGGAGAATTCAGTAAAATTTCTCATTTTCAAGGGCTTGGGGAATGAGGACCTGAACCAATTTTGGCTTGTTGTGAAGGCTGTGTGGAAATCCCAGGGCATTATAGATGATCAGATGAAGAAAGCAATGTTGTTTATTGCTTTACAAGAACGCGCGCTAACATGGTACATTAAGTACTACATTGATAACCCGACAGATGCGTTGGCAGACATTCATACTGCAATGAATAAGGAATTGAATAGGCCCAAGTATAAAGCACAATCGATCATTGGATTCAAGGAGATCATGATGAAGCCTAGCGAGACACCTTGGGAGCTAGATCAGAGATTGAAGTGCAAGATCCGCGAAGCTAACGTGAATCTTACGAATGGGCAACACCGCGAATGGCTTGTGGCTTCACTCTTGCCTCATCTAAGGGTTCCTTTATCACAGAAAAAGATTGGGACCCAAGCGGAGGCCCTAGAAATTGTGATGAGATTGCACGAGACACCAATTCAAGATGATTCTTTGGAAGTTCAGCAGATTCACGTAGAGCTATAGAACCTTTGCCTAAAATTCCAAAGTCTGAAGAAGGACAGAGTGGCTCGGCCATAGGTGTGCAAAGAGGTTTGGTGTTGGAAATGTAAGAGTCAAGGGCATCATAAAGATCATTTCCATGTCTTTGCGAATTATGTTGCAGGAGGAGGGATGATGCCTCTAAGGATGGAAGATCAAGCAGGGCCAAGTGTAGGGCCCGCGTTGTGGTGTGCTATCTATCAAGTAGCCGGAAAACATGCGATAGATAATTGTCACTTGCTACAGAAATTTGTACACACACCGCAACAGCTCTTCTGCAACTTCTGCAAATTGGTAGGTCATGAGGAGTGTAATTGTCATAGTTACAAGTTAATGATGGAGAGAACGTTTGCGTATCGATTGTAGACCAAGACTCGGCCTTCGAATCAAGGGGTTGGGGGAGCGTGAGGAGGATATCAGTAGCGCAGACGAGGCAGGGGCGGAGGAGGACCTACGAGAGGTATAGGGCAAGTTATTTGCTACAATTGTGGAGGTCCAGGACACTATGTGCGTGAATGTATGAAACTGACGTGCCTATCGTGCTAATACTGCATTCAGTTTGACCACGCGATAGAAGACTGCCCTATAGTAATTGCTAAGATGCGCGAAAAGGTGGCATAGCCTCGACAACCTACATAGAACCTGTAGATGATGAGGGCCAAACCCCACGAAGAGGATCCCAATGATCTAAAATGATCATGTGTTAAAACTGATGTAGAATTGATTATGTCATTAATGAATAGATTGTTAACTGAAAGTGTTTTTATCATGAGAACTTCTTGAGAAGAAAGACTTTACGACTGATGAACAACATAAGTAAGATGAAAAACAGACATGAAAATAGAAAATACACAGTGATACCAGATAACAATATTGATTACAGAGTTCATCCCTGATGGACTACGTCTCTGGGTCCGCTTTCAAGATGGGCGACCACTTTATTAGGATTGATTCCGAAGAGGTTGATTACATAGAAAATTGAAGAAACTGAATGTGCATGCAGGCACTTCTAGTTAGTGTCATTAGAAATCTCTCTGAACTAGCTTTCCAACGCCTATCACGGTTCCCAATTCTGACTCTGGATGCTCTTGTTACACTGAAAACAAAACAGCCCTTATCCTCTAGAACCTGCACATAAAAACTCAAAACCACTCTAATGTCCTCTTCATGAACAAAAATTCCTTTATACCCCTAAAGATGCATTTGAACTCCCTCTTGTAGAGCTTAGGGATGAACTAGCTGAAATTAGGGTTTGTTTGGTCTCAGTCTTGTCTTTGTTTGACACCTTAGGATAACTTGCATGGTGGTCGAATTAAATTTGCACCAAAAATCCAACAAAAAACCCAAAATAGACCTTAGGTTAGGCAAAAATAGTTAGCGATTAGCTAACCAGACGGAGGAGGATGACAACACATGTGTCCAGGCGGATGTGCCCCATGGTTTGTACACAGACGGTTTGTTGTCTGCTGACGGTTGCTTGTGCGATGGTTGTATTGCACTCATATGTCGCGGTTTAATTTGCAGTCTCTGATGCGGTGAACTGCAACCTCGACTACCATGGTAACTGCCCCTGCTCACATTCCAACCGTGATCAGACCCCGATGTATTTGGACTAGCGGTTAGGCATTTCTATCTGTCACGGTGAATGCCAACTATGCGATGTTCACATTTGCGGTCATGTTGCGGTTAACTATAACCTCTCTGCTGATTGTAACTCGACAGTTATCCTCTGGCCCTGTTCACATGCCTTCTGCCACGGTTGAATACCCGTGCACTTAAGGCCTGCAGTTTATGACTGTATTAAGTTTTATATTGTTATTACATAGTTTTTAATGTATTACAAAATTCTGAGGGTTGAAAACATAGTGTTAAGGTTTTTTAATGTATTTTTAATACATAGTAAGGGTTAGAACTTAGGTTTTAGGTATTTTTAATGCATGGATTTAGGTGTTAGGACTTAGGTTTGATGTATTAGGTTATGGTTTAGACTTTAGGATTGATTTTTTCCTCCATAGCTTTTAGGGCTAGGGTTTAGTCATAGGTTTTAGCCTTTACATCAAAAACCATTTACAACCATTTGTCACAAAGTGACATTCAAACCCACACACATATCTTCAACACAAATCTACATTTGCGATGACATCACATGACCACAAATCCATCAACAACCAAATCCTATGAGGCGAACGACAATCACATATCGACGACCAAATCCTGGCAAAACTGATGACAACCACATGTCGACAACCAAGTTCTGAACCATATCACCATGAAAACCATATATATTACCGGACAACCTGAACCATAAACATCACTGTCGAAGCTGACGACACTGGACACTAAATGCTGACAACGAAACTGAACCTATGCAACTGATCTGATAAGATCCTCCTAGATCAATCCTCTCCACTTGAAAGCTTTTGGACCACAAAAGTTTGACTTAAACAGATAGTTGATGAGGGTAGAGCTCCCTCACTCTCCACCTTGCCCTGATGATGTACCAATACATTCGATTAACCACTTGAAAGGGATAACCCCGATGATGATTACCATGGAACATTTTGAATTGGTGACCTATTCCATCCATCTGCAGTATGAACAACTTACGAAGATGGTTAACCTACCTTTTATGAACATGGAAATTGACTTCTTTCCATGAAGTACCATGAATTAGTGATTCATACACATCTTTGAAAACAGTCTCTACAGGATATTGTTCAATACTATTGACATGTATTAACAATATATTTTGTGGAATGACAGAGACAATCAAAGACATTTTTGACATCATACCAGCTACTTGACTTGATATACTTTCCTGATTCTTGATTACTAAGTGAACTTGCTGCAATAAACCCATCAATCTGTAATATGAAAACTGTTGCAACTTAGTTTGATTTTGAAAGTGTTGAATTAGTTGTGGATTTGTTTGAATCACTGTTTCTTCATTTATTAAATGATGTTTCCATTGATTAGAACTTTCCCCTGATGCATAAGTTTCCCTTAGATGTATTGGATACTTTGACACTGCTTTAGAAAAGGCTTTGATATGAAAACAAATAGGCTTCCTCTCCACTTGAAAAGAGGCTTCCAAACTGTTTGAAACATGAAATGGTGACACAATACAAGATAAATTTAACATTGACTTTCCCCAATACTAACCTGCATCCCTGTAACTTATAACTTCCAAACTTGGACTGAATTGATTCATTCTGACATTAGGAAGAGAAGCTTTAGGAATCAACTGTAATTCATGTTGTATTCCCTGCTTATGAGTAAGATGTTTGGTTTTAAATAGAATTGGAAAAGTTTCTACCTCTTTGATCAAACTATATTTAAGTTGAGACTCATAACTTGAACAAACATCATGTTGATTCTTATGTTGTTCCTTTACACACATGATTACAAATTTTTTATTTGAAATTATTAATCACTTCATCTGATTAGCAACAACTAAATTCAACTGATTTTTACTTTGATGTGCCCTGACAATAAGTTCAACCCCATCTTTCTTAAGGTGATATTTATGCTCCCTTCTATAAAATACTGCATCACAATCATAAATATAAGGACTTCCTAAGACAACTCCACATATGTCTGCTAGAACCACATCTAATTCCACTTCATCAATGTAATTAGCTGTAATGGCAAATCTTAATCGACACTATTTTATGACTTTTATCTGAGTTGATTTATTTAGCCATCCTAATGGGTAAGGTCTTGGATGATTCTGTGTCTCCAAACCCAAATTCTTAACTAAATATTCAAATATTAAATTTTCCTCTGATCCACTGTCAAACATTGTATCTATCTTTGTATGCTTAGAAGTTATCCTTATGTTAAATAATTCAACTCTTTTATCCTCATTTGAAGGATTTATGTTTGATGAAGATGCAATAGTATTAAAACTTGAACCAGTGTCAGAATTTTTACCTGTCAAAACTATGGCAGTTATCCTCCTTTCATCACCTGAATCGGAACCTAGATCTTGTTGGACTACTACAATTGCCTTATTTTCATCCTTCTCCTTAAGGAACTTTTTGGGCTTAAGTTCTGGATGAAGTTTCCAACACTTAGATTCATCATGACCGATTCTCTGGCAATGAGAAAAAGTAGGTCTTTCCTTCTTAGCTATCGCTAATTTATTTCTCTTCGAATTGTTCTTCCCTTTATTGTCATTGGAATCTTTGATTTCCAACTCTTTGGATGATTGCGGTGAAAACTTGAATGGTCTGCACCTGATTCAATATGTATGGCTTGAACACACAATTCATCAAAATCATCAAGATTAAACATTAATAATGTATGCTGCAAATATGAATGTAAATTGTCGATGTATTTTAATAAAGTTTCATGTGTATCTAATGAAATACCAAGTGCCAATGCTTTCTTTCTGAACTCCTCAGTAAACTCCTGAACACTCTGCCCTTTACCTTGCCTCAAATTCTACCAATCAATAACAACTTGTTGCATGTATCCTAAAGGATATAATTGTTTCCTAAAATCTTTTAAGAAATTAGACCATGAAGAAATGACTTTTCCTTTCTGCTTTACATCTATCTGAGATTTACTTTCCCACCAGATTAAAGTTGTTCCCCCCATTCTAACTGTAGCTAACTAAATTTTCATTTTATCATTAGAAATGTTCTGAATATGAAAATACACTTCTAACTGCTTAATCCAGTTATCTAGCTTTTCAGGATTCATTTCGCCATCATAAATAGGTAACTCAAATTTTACATCAAGTTTTACAAGAGATGTTTTTGTAGGTTTCTTTTCTGTTTCAAATTCTACACTGGAAGAAGAAGAAGATGATGATGATGATGGAGATGATGGAGGTGAAGGTGGTTTATTAGCCTTTCCTTTACCTTTTTCCTTCTTCAATGTCTTTGAAGAAGAAGTTGCATCTCTCGCCTTCTTATCTTTGTAAATTTCTCCCAACATCTGCTGCATAGTCAAGAATGCTTGCTGGAACTATTCATCACTCATCTTAATTTCTGGATTTTCACCTGCATCAGATCCTATCATGGTCGACTTATGAACGACTCTTCACTTTCCAATCTATGGATCAATTTGCTCAAGGATTCCTTCTCCACATTGAAAATTTGACCTTGTTAACATTCATTGACAAATTCTACAAATGCAACCTGCTCTGATACCAAATTATATGATCTGAAATGATCATATGTTAAAAATGATGTAGAATTGATTATGTCATTAATGAATAGAATGTTAACTGAAAGTGTTTTTATCATGAGAACTGCTTGAGAAGAAAGACTTTACGACAGATGAACAACATAAGTAAGATGAAAAACAAAAGTGAAAATGGAAAATACACAGTGATACCAGACAACAAGATTGATTACAGAGTTCGTCCCTGATGGACTACGTCTCCGGGTCCGCTTTCAAGATGAGCAACTGCTTTATTAGGATTGATTCTGAAGAGGTTTATTACACATAAAATTGACCAAACTAAATGTGCACACAGGAACTTCTGATCACCTTCATTAGAAAGCTCTCTGAACCAGCTTTCCAATGCCTATCACGGTTCCCAATTCTGACTCCAGATGCTCCTGTTACACTAAAAACAAAACAGCCTATATCCTTCAGAACCTGCACATAAAAACTCAAAACCACTCTAATGTCCTCTTCATGAACAAAATTTCCTTTATACCTCTCCAGATGCATTCGAACTCCCTCTTGCAGAGTTTAGGTATGAACTAGCTGAAATTAGGGTTTGGTTGGTCTCGGTCTTGTCTTTGTTTGACACCTTAGGATAAGTTGCATGGTGGTCGAATTAAATTTGCACCAAAACTCCAACAAAAAACCCAAAATAGACCTTAGGTTAGGTGAAAACAATTAGCAATTAGCTAATCGGGTGAAGGAGGGTGACAACACATGTGTCCAAGCAGATGTGCCCCGCGGTTTGTACGGCGACGGTTTGTTTTCTACTAACGGTTGCATGTGCAATGGTTGTATTGCACTCATATGTCATGGTTTACTCTGCAGTCTTCGATGTGGTGAACTCCAACCCCGAATGCCATGGTAACTGCCACTGCTGACATGCCAACTACAATCAAACCCCAATGTGGTTAGACTGGTGATTAGGCATAGCTATCCCTTGTGGTGAATGCCAACTGTGCGATGTTCACATCTGCGGTCACGCTATGGTTAACTTTAACCTCTTCGCTAATTGTAACCCGACGGTTATCCTCTGGCCCTGTTCACATGCCTTTTGCCACGGTTGACTCCCCACGTGATTAAGGCCCGCCGTTTATGACTGTATTATGTTTATATTTTTATTACATAGTTTTTAATGTATTACAAAAGGTCGAGGGTTGAAAACATAGTGTTAAGGTTTTTTAATGTATTTTTAATGCATGGAGTGCTACAATGTGACTACTGAGGAAGAAGAGGATATGAGGAACATTAATATCCCAGAGACAAAAGGTCATCATGAAGTTGAGGGGCCGCAAATAGAGAATACTGCGCTGCTGAAAATGAGACAAGTGAACATTGGGAGAGAGGCGGAGCTGAAGTTTGTGAAGATAGGGGACTATTGGGATGATGTTATAGTGGATAAGGTCATTGAGTTGCTCCGCGAGTACCCATATTTGTTCCCTACAAAATTTTTAGACCTAAAAGGGATAATAGGCAATTTAGGGGTGATGAAAATAACAATGAAACCATACGTGAAGCCTATGAAACAAAGGCCATATTGCCTCAATCCTAGGTACAAAGAAAGGGTTTGCTTAGAATTGGACAAAAGGTTGACAGTGAGAATCATTGAACCAGTGGAGAAATCCAATTGGGTCGGTCCTATTGTAGTTCAGGAAAAGAAGCAGAAGGATGAAATAAGGATATGCGTAGATCTCAAGAAGCTAATTGACACTTACGTACATGATCCTTTTCAAACTCCATTCACCGATGAAGTGCTAGATAATGTTGGCAGACAGGAAGCATATTCATTCACTGATTCATTCTCAAGGTACCATCAGATCAAGATCACGCCAGAAGATAGGAGTAAGATGACCTTCATGATCGAGTGGGGATGCTTTCAGTATACTGTAATGCCTTTTGGACTAAAGAATGCACTGATGATCTTTTCGCGCCTAGTCATCACAGCATTCAAGGACTTCATTCACAAGTTTTTGGAGGTATACTTTGACGATTGGACGGTGTTTGGGCTGGTGAAGCACCATGTAGCTAGTCCACGCTTGATGTTGGATACATGCCAGAGGTATCAGATCGTGCTAAATTTGAAGAAATGTTTGTTATGTGTTCCCTTCGGAATGTTGTTGGGTCATGTGGTATGCAGACAAGGATTAATTGTAGACCCTGCTAAGATCATTTTTATCGTGAATCTAGAGGCACCAAGAAGTGTCAAACAGTTGCGCAC
Source organism: Pinus tabuliformis (assembly GCA_031772625.1). Classification (NCBI taxonomy): domain Eukaryota; kingdom Viridiplantae; phylum Streptophyta; class Pinopsida; order Pinales; family Pinaceae; genus Pinus; species Pinus tabuliformis. The sequence goes on along the minus strand of CM062805.1, from coordinate 554,267,687 downwards.
AACGCTGGGGCATATCGGTTACTACCAAAAGTTCATCAAGATTTATGCCAAGATTATCGCGTCGATGGAAAAACTGTTGAAGAAGGATGCTACATTCTGTTGGAATGAAGAATGTCAGTGGAGTCTATATGTGTTAAAGGAGAACATGGTCACCACGTCGATCCTAGTCTTCCCAGATTGGAAGATGGAATTTCATGTGCATGTGGATGTGTCATGTATTGCACTGGGAGAAGTACTCACATAGGTCAGTGAGGAAAAGTTGGATCAACCTATCACGTTTTCAAGAAGGAAGTTATCTAAGTCTAATAAGAATTATTTGACGACAGAGCATGAAGATTTGGCTATGGTGTATGTGCTCCAGAAGTTCAAACACTACTTGCTAGGCGGACACTTTAAGATGTATACAAACTATTCTACATTAAAGTACCTGGTCAACAAGCCTTTGCTGGGGGGGAGGGGATATGCAGATGGTTGTTGTTGTTTCAGGAATACGATTTCGAGGTCATTGTGAAGCCAAGGCGATTGAATGTAGGACCGAGTCATCTATCATGCATTGAAACAGATGAGGATCCCACCAATTTGGAGGAAGGACTGCCTGATGCGTAGCTCTTTATAGTGTGCATGGTAAACAATCATTTTGTAGACATCATTCACTTCCTGACTAAGGGAACAGCTCTATAGGGATACACTAGTCAATAGAAGAAGTAATTGGTGGTGCACATGACATATCTTTCTCTTATTGTAGGTCACTTGTATAATATGGGAGCGGATGAGATATTGTGACATTATGTGCTTGAGTTTGAACGAAGCATCATCCTAGCCGAAGTTCATGGAGGGGCTGCGGGAGGCCATTATGCAAGAAAAGCAACAGCACAAAAGATTTTATGTGCTGGGTTATGGTGGCCGACACTGCATAATGATTCCAAAGCTTATTGTAGGGCATGAGCTACCTCTGAATCTGCAAGTGTCGTTGTAGCCATTTGAAAAATGGAAAATTGATTTTGTAGGACCGATTTAGCCTCTAGGAAAGAAGACGGGTGCATGGTATATCATCACCGTGACTAACTATTTCACTAGATGGGCAGAGGCATAGCCTGTAAAGGATGGTACAGGGGCAACAACAACAAAGTTCCTGTTTGACTATGTGCTGACCAGGTTCGGTTGCCCAAAGGTTTTGATGAGTGATCGTGGTACGCACTTCCTTAATGAAACGATCAGCACGTTGATAGAAGAATTCCAAGTTTATCATCAAAAGAGCACGCTGTATCACCCTCGGGCTAATGGGACGGTGGAAGCATTTAATAGGATATTTGATAATGCACTAACAAAGGATTGTAATGCATAGAGGAATGATTGGGACATGTGCGTACCAGCAGTGTTCTGGCCCTATAGAACTACTTGTAAGAAGTTGACTGGACAGACACCTTTTCGACTGGTCTATGGCATAGAAGTTCTGATACCGATGGAGTACATCATGCCTAGTCTACGAATAGTGGAATTCACAAGAATGGCAGACCGTGGAGCCTTAGAAGAAAGGCTCACGCAGCTGACAGAGCTAGAGGAAGATAGATTCTTGGCTAGATTCCATCAACAAGTTTAGGAGGAGCGTGAAAAGGCATGGCATGATCAACACATCTAACTCTGCACCTTCAAGGTAAACGATTTAGTTTTATTATATGATAGGAATTTTGATAAATTTCCAGGAAAATTTCAGATGCATTGGGTGGGGCCATATGAGATCAACGAGATTACCGATGGTGGAGCAGTTCATCTTATGAAATTGAATGGAGATCCATTTACTGGAAAGGTAAATGGAAGCTGATTGAAGCCATACACCGAGGATCCAGCCAGATGACTATATGATGGTAGCACAATCTTAGCACTCGAGCTAGTTGCAAGGAGGCGTGGGACTATAAACTACACTACTCGGGTTGTAGAGCTACGTGATGAGGGGAATGTATGCGATAGACAGGTGTCACAGTGTCAACAAACATGCGAATGGAGTTGCACTACAGAACACGAGACTGTGCAATGTAGCCAAAAAGTGACCATTACTGTCATTGTTCATGATTTGACAGTGAGAAAATGGCTAAATGGAGTGGGGGGCGGCATTTAAGGTTGAATTTAAAAGAGAGATATTTGAAAATTTGTCACCAATCTAGCATTTATGAGCAAATTTTGGGGGCAATAGTCGAATTTGAATTCAAATTTTCCTATAAATTAGAGATGGTCATCCAATGAGAAATACTTTGCATTCTAAGAGTTTATGTGTCATGCTATCTAGTGTGCATGAACCGTGCATTCTTTGAGGACTTTGTCACTAGTTTTTTATTTGAGAGGTTACCTTAGGAAACCCAACAACTCATTAACAACTCCATATCTACACTAGCTGAGACAACGAGTGTCGTAGGTTCTATTGCCTCTGAGGTAGCTGCCCCTGAGGTTGTCAGCATGTAGGTTCCCACAGCAGTGCCGAAGTCACTGAGGTCACCTAGGCCGAAGCCTACACAGGCAAGGGAGGTCCCTAAGCCGAAGAAGGATAAACAGAAGAAGACACTTCCGGTGCACGAGTCACCCAAGAAACATCCAACTACACTGGACCAGAGAAAAGAAAAGCCAACCATGCAAGAAAAGGGCAAAGTGGTGGACCTATAGGGTGATGAGGACACGGAAGACATAGATGTTGAGGGGGTAGACCCTATTTTGAAGTTGTCGGAGTACATCCCTCCATGCCAGGGCAAGGTGAAGGTCTCGAATGATCCAGATGAGGGAGAGTTCCTCCTCAACACCCCTTTGCTGCCAAAAAACATAACATTTGAAGGTCTACATTTGGCATGCGTCCCACATCTGAAGCTCGAGGATTGGGACTTGGGGGACATTGAGTGGTTTCTCCACCTAGCTACCGATACATTCATGAATCATGTGTTCTACAAGGAGTCCAGTGTCACTACGCTGGAGCCGATGGAATGGATTCAGGGGGTAAATAAGGAAGGATTATTGAAACTCTTATGGGTGCTGCATTACCACCGTGCACCCATAAACTTGACGATCATCAAGTAGCTGTTGTGCCTTGTGCATGGCGGGTGCTTGTGGTTGGGTGAGCCAATCCCAATCACTGATATGCTGATCCATAAGATTACATTACTTCCTCACTTTGGATCGAATCCAGAAAAGGAATTTTGCGGCAAGATGGGTGAGCATGACCTCGCTGAGAAGATGAAAGACAAGTTCAAACTTATCAAGAGAGTGTTTGGGTATTCTGTCTCTAGTATTACCGACCTCGCAGTGAAGATGGCCAGCCAAATTTTGGCTAGAAAGATAATGTGTAAGTGTCACGCAGATGAGGTGCCGACACCATTTGTTTCACTAGCGGCTCAGTGCACAGAGGGCATACATTTCAACTGGGTATGCTACCTGTGCAATGAGTTCCTTGTGAACTGCAAGGAGGCACAAGACCAAAGCAAGAAATTTCATTATTCATGGTTGTTCTTATCAATTGTGCTAGTCGCGTGGGAGTTTCCGTAAGACAGCCAGTTTCCTCTGATTCAGACAGATTTACCAAAAGTTGCGAAGTTTGCTTCTCTATGGACCATGAAGGACACTGCACGAGTTTGAGAAACTAAAGGTTTTTGGGTGATGATGGAGGCAAGCATCCACGCAGCCACCAACCGCAAGCCACGGTTGTCATTTCAAAGTGGACTTCCACCAAATTTACATTCGGGCACTAAAGGATCCAGAACAGAAGTGTATGATTTACTATTTCTAGCAACGGATTATGCCATTGTAGCAGTCCTCAAGTGATGGCAAACAGACTGGGGCACAACATCAGATTTAATCATCGAGACTAGTAAGTCCGTGGAAAAGTAGAAGAAAGAAGTAGCCTGACTGAAAGTTCAGCAGTTGGATGAAAAGAGAAAGATGGAGACTGAGGAGAAGGCCCATGCAAAAGCAGAGTGCATTGCAAAGGAGCAAGAAGAGTGTGGCTTTGACAAGAGCCAGAAATCCCCTTCACTATAGACGGAGGAAGAAGAGAAACCAAAATAGGGCGATGGCAATTAGGAGAGCACTCCTTTTCATGTAAAGAAACATAGAGAACAAGAAAAGGAGGGGCAGTGAAAGAAGACCAAGGCCTCCAAATTGTCGCTCAGTCTAATCACCTTGAGAGAGCATCATTTGGATGATATTGGAGACAAGGTAAGAGATACAACCGCGGAACTGATACAGTAATTCGAGCAACAGCAGAAGCAGGCACTCAATGCCATATAGACGGGTCTATGCAAGCTGCAGATCCAAACAGCTAGACTGCAGCCAAGTGTAGGACAGAGCAGCATGACATCAACTAGTTTGGCATCAGGGACCACTCAAGCCGCAGAGTTGGTTCGATCCTTGGATCTCCAAGCACTCGCGCTACCGGATGGAGCATTGAGCATGGAGGCGGAAGCTGACAAGGCTACTATGAGCGTGCTAAGGAATGTTGGCCTCAACTTGGCCGCGCTCCCCAGTGAATTCCTTCACACACTTCAAGCAACTGTGATTGAAGAGCTTAATGCTCGAGAGCAGCGTGCACTTAGCATGATCATTAAGCAGAAAGTCAACAACGAATAGATATTCGTTGAGAAGACATCCGCGCTAGAATCTTGGAAGAAGGTTTAGGAGAAGAATGAGCGCACTATAGTTGTGGTAGACGAAGCATGCAGAATCGTTCTGGAGTTGCATATCCTAAAAGAAGCGTCGGTGGAAGGAAAGATTAGGAAGTTGGCTCTAGGAGTGTGCGATGCATGAACAGAGATGGCCAAGGTTCAGTTTGAACTGAACCTTAAAATCACAGAGTTTGAGTTGAAGGCACAACCTTCAACTCCATTGGAGGTCAGAGAATAGTGCAAGGCAGCTTTGAAGGATGCAGTAGCGGCAGTGGATGCCGCGGTGGCGGATTGCACGGCGCTCTTTGAAAAGTTGATGGAGGTCCTTACGACTCTGCAGGAGGATCCTAACCGACAGAGGTTGAACACAGAGGCTCAGGAATTGTAGCATCAATATGACGAAGCAAGAGTGATGATGTGCACTGTCTCTATCTCACATCAACTAGCTAAGCTAAATGAGGCAAAGCAGTTGCTTGAGCAGGGTGAGGCAGTCCAACGAAAAGAGGTAGTCCTCAAGGCCAGATTGGGGCCTTGGTTGGATGAGGCATATGTTATCTCGGCTGTCATTGAAGAGAAGCTAGCAAGCCTCTAGAGGACACAACAGAAGGTCAAAGAAGATAGTGCAAGACCAGCGACCGAGCAGCTGGTTGAGTAGCTCAAGTAGGCAGCCACGTAGAGTATCGCCGAAGTAGTAGTAGTGCAAGTCAAACTAGGAGGTCTTCACAGCAAGATCTCTGCGCCAGCAGCGTGACTTAGGGGCGAGTCATGATATTTTTGTTGGGGGCATGTTGGGACAAGGTCCCTTGCGGTTAATTTTGGGACAAAAGCCCAAGTTTTGGGGCAGAAAGCCCAATTTTTTGTGATTTAAAGTGTAAAGTCTATGCAAGTTATGATCGCAGAGCACATAGATGATAAGTGTCATAAAGGGATTTTTCCTTCTTTTATCTAAGTTCTGTCAGCTTGTATAGACCTACCCATGGTCCGTAGACCACGGATTTGTATAAAAAGGTGAGTCTTAGAGAGTCTAAGGTAGTTAAGGTAAGCAAAATTGATGTAATGGGTCAGTAGAAGTGACGAGCAAAGAGTCTTAGAGTAGAAGAGAGGATCTGCAGCTGTGTGTGCAAAAGCCTAGAGTAGACTCTATAGCTAAGTGCGCGGACCCCTGCAGCTGAGTGCGTAGCGTAGTTTGAGTCTGTAAGAAGATCTGAAGCATTAATAAAGAGATTGTTTCGGAAATATCTGTTTTTTGTCCTTTTACTTCTGTTATGAATGAATAAGATTATGTTATGATGAATAATGGGTTTATGATTTAATGTTGTATTGATGCACAAATCAGTATGATTTACATTGTTATTTGAATGCAAGTAATAATATATGTTTACATGAAGAATATCTTAATGCATGCTAAAGATATCAGACACTTAAGCTAATCTAGGTAAAAACATACTTAGGAGTGATTACAGAGGCGCGTAAGTGGTTGATTCATTTGTTTAGGGTCCATGAAAGACAATCGTAGAACTTCGCAAAGGTCTAAGGGTGATTAAGAGAAGTATATCAATAAGCCCTGAAAGGCTTATCGATCTGTATGAAGGCATAATTAGGGCATAAAATGACATTACACTAATCTCTGGATGTGGAAACTTGGTTCCAGCATCCCCCCATACTGCTTCAGGTGAGACTTCAGTCCGTGCTCCATCGATTGAACTTGGGTCAAGGCCCCCTAGTCCAACACTACCTTTTTGGAGCTCACGTATCTCACTAGCCATGCACAAGTTGTGTCATATGTGTAATCCAAATTCCCTAATTTTTCTCCATGCACTCACCCAAATATGGTGGCCTCTCAACAACTTGATCCACCCCTCATTGTCTAGAAGATGGCATAATCAAAATGGTGGAATACCAACTCAAGGGTCTTTGCTACAACTATGATTAAAAATAATATCAAAATAATAAATTTATATATATATATATATATATATATATATATATATATATATATATATATATATATATATATATATATATAGATAGATATATATATACATATGAAGATATTTGAGGACATATATAATGATGAATTTTATTGAGTGACTTAGAAGGACCTCACTCCAATATTCCCCCCAACACAACCCCCACCCCGTAACCGACACACACACACATCAAGTATGTTCCTCTTCCTTACCACTAAATGAATAACCATACATCTTTGTTCATGCCTTAATTGGAATTTCCTCTTATTAGATATTAAATTTGGTCAACTCTATTAAGAATTGAAGTTTCATTATCTTAAGCAATAGCGATATAACCTAAAATTTCATTCCTCATTGCATCACCCAAGAAATTCGCTACTATATCCATGTTGTCAACAACTTTAAAATTATAATTTCCATTGAAGTGTATGCAATATGGTAGTTCGTGTGAAAATATGAAGCTTCAAATGGTTATTATTCCTTGAAAAATCAAATGTTATCCACAAAATTGGGTAGTTGGATTTTTTTTTAGGTGTTGAATGGTTGAGAACAATAGGGCCCTTCACCATGGATTTCCTAGAGCTTCACATAAGTTTCCAAAAATATGGGAATTCTACAGTCTCAAAGGTCTCACATTTGGATCTAGAAATCATTAACTTCCACCATATGGAAATGATCCTAAAAAAATGGTCATTCAATAATTAATGTACAAAACCATGCTACTCAAGCCTTTGAGGATGCTTCTCAACCAATTTATCCAGAATTGCAGTTAGTTTTGGATCAACACCAGTGTGCTTTTGATCTTCCCCAATGAATACTTCACTCACGTGTTGAGCATGATCACAATATCCCTCTCCTCATAGGTAGCTTACTTTCCAATTTGCATAAATATAATTATTGTTTTTTCCAAAAATATTGAATTCAAATAGATCATATAGGGATTGTTAGTAGAAAGTGTGAATCATCCTATTACTGGCCCCTATTCCTCCTTGGTTTCATAGTTCTTTAAAACAAGGCACTTTGTGCATGTGCCCCAAATTTTGAGTGCTTAACAACTTGATTGTAAAAGCTAAATTACCCATTCTAGTCATCAAGGACATCTTATATGAGCTCCAGAACAATGAGTTCTTCACCAATTTTGATCTCCACTACAATTATCATCAAAGTTACATGAAGAAGGTAATTTTCTTAAGATTTCTTCCCATAAACATGAAGCTCATTATGAATTTTTGGGGATGCATTTTGGTGTTTCAATATCCCTTCCACTTTTCAAAGCCTCAAGAACAAAATTATTTGACCCCTTCTATGCCATTTTTCACCAATATTTTTTGATGGTGTATTGGTCTACAACAAAATTTGGGTAGCACTTGTGGCACATGTGGATTTGGTCTTACAACTTCTCCATCATTATTGATTTGTCCTCAAATTTTCTGAATGTGATTTTGGAATTACAAGTGTAATATCGTGGACACACCGTCAGTGGGGAGGGCTTGAATGTTGACCCTAAGTAAATTGAGGTGATGAAACATTGGCCTTCTCCAAATACCCTAAAAGGTTTTTGGGTAGTTATTGGATTCATTTGCTACTCTAATAAGTCTAGGTAGAACTATGGTAAAATAATGCAGGAGTATTAGAGCTCCCAATCCATCAAGATTTTTGAGAAAAAGCTCCAAAAGGGGTTTCAATATTGTAAAGGAATTATAATTCCTTAATTGTAAATATTCTTAGTTTCATTTAATTATTATAGAATAGTTTTAAAAAACCTATGGATAGGAGAGATTTTTCCATAAGGCAAAAGCAAAGTTGCCTTGAAGAGCATGATAGATTTATGGAATAAATCATGAGAGCTTTAGTGAATAAATTATGAGAGCTTTAGGGAATAAATCAGGGAGTGATTTTAGGATTTAGGAAAAGATGATTTATGGAGTGATTTATGGAGTTCTTTTAGGATTTAGAAAAGATATTGTATTTGTTAATTCTATTTATTGTAAGCCTGCGGCAAATGAAAACTAATGGCCAAATGAATGTAGAACTAGGCTAAAGGAGAATAGATCAAGATTTTTATTATGTATATGTTATCACCAAAAAATGATCACCTAGCCATTTCTAACTAGGTGGATCGAAATACACCATGTAGGATTAATTTTACCATAGTAAAATCACTTTCACCATGGGAAATAATTTAGTAAACCATTTTTATTAAATTATTTTCTGATTAAAATTTAGAAACCCCATGAGAATAATTGAATAAATCATTATTTATTTAATTTCCTCTAGGAGTAATTATTAAATCATTGTTTGATAATTGTTCATTGCCACATTTGACTAAATACATGAGGAATAATTAAATAAATCACTATTTATTTATTATTCCTTATTTCTATTATTGGAATAATTGTTAAATCACTATTTAATAATTATTTCATTTTCACACCATTCTTAATCCTTGCAAAATAATTAATAAATCATTTTATTTGTTAATTATTTCTAAATAAAGATATTTGACCATTTTGAATATCTTTTCCCTCTCCAAAAAATATAATAAAGTATTCCTAACGGTTAGATCTTGATTTGGTCAATATTATTTTATTATTCTCCATTTTCGAGATTAACTCAATACTTTGTTATAAATAGGAGGGTTTTCCATTCATTCTTCACCATGATCATTATCATCATCACCATTATCATCTCTTTTCACTTGAGCTCCCATTTGAGTTCTCCACATTGTTTTGGGTTTTTCACACATTGAGAGAGAGAATCGATTACTGAAGCATCAAGGACATCAAAGGACCCATCCCATAGAGGGGGATTTGCAAACCCTTTTTGTAGATCTCCTTCACCAAGTGTTATCAATAAAATATTTATTCATTTTAAAAGTATTTCCATTTGGGTTATTACATTGGATATATACATTGTTGCTTGCTTCGTTGGATCGTATATGTTGCTTTCTTACAGGTTTTTATAGTTTGACTGCAGATTTGAAGCGTAAGTAGCCACAAATTGTTGTTAGGGTCACTTCTCACCTAGTAACTTAAGTGAAGTGTTCTTGGTACACCTTATAAGAAATTTCACACTAACAAATGGTGAATCCACTAGGTTTACACCTACATTTTTCGTCAACCAATGGCAACTCCATTGGGTTTATAGCTACATTTGTCGTCAACAAATGGTGACTCCACTAGTGTAATAATTCAATTCTTGTGTAGATAAAGTTTCAGTAAATTTAAGGGTTTTATACATTTATTTTTAGTCTATCAATTTATATTTATAGTATTATTTCCTTTTTTGTCAAATTTTCGGATTCTGGTGGTTTTTTTGTTCTTTTCGCTAGTCATTGGTACCAACTAAGAAGGAGATGGGAAAATTTGTGTGAGATCTGTCGGCTGAGAGTCCCAGGAGAAAAATGTAATTTTCAACCCCAAATATGCATTCCAGAGCACACCTTTTGGCCCAAAAAATTCATTTTCCACTATTTCGAGGTTAATACATGCGTTTTGAAAATTTTCCAAGAATTTTTCAGAATGTTTCCGATTTGTTGAGGGTGTTGTGTGTAGGCTGGAAAGGTGTTTCTTATATCTATTTTAGTCTTCCCTAGGCCTATATTCTCTTAGTTTTTCTCTTTGAGGAAAGAAAAATACCCCTAGGGTTTAGAGTACACCTCTACATTGTTAGGAATAGATTAGCTAGGTGAGGAGTCTAGGGTTTCAACTTTTTTTAGCCACTGATTTTCAGAGTCTTATCCATTACTTTACAAAACTTTTGGATAGTTTTATTCCAAATTTTGTCCCTTTAGATTTTGGGTTTTTCCTTTCCCCATAAGATCCCCTTGAGCATCCTAGGTTTTGTAGCTTCATACCTATCTTTTGCACCATCTTTCACCTCTGATTTATGATATTTGTTTGCACCATTTACAATAGATTAGTGCCTCCAGATCTTAGTCCCTTTGACTAGTTTGTTTGCCTTCTCTTGCTTAGTTGCTTGTTAGCATTTTTGGGTGGGGTTTTGTGTGTTTGATTGGCTGTTTATTTTTCTGTAATTTTCAACATTATTTACAATATTTCGACACTTTATTTTAAGCAGCACATGGCATCATAAAATATGCTCAATTAACTCATCCACTTGAAACATTATTTTCACACACTCACACCCTAAGCGAACGAGAGCTTGGTTAACACTGCCAAGCCAAGACTTGAAACACTACTCCTTAATAATTCAACATACATAGATTAAGCCCACTTTAACACCAGGTCCAAACAATATCTATAGCTTATTTTTAGGATCGATGGGATAGGCTTCTAATAATACCCATCGATCGCTTACATTGAGACATAGAAGTTGACATATTAGGGAGCTTAAAATCCTTCATTATCCCACGGTCCAAAGCCAGAGTGCATCGAAAACCCGATTTAGAGGGGGTTAGGTTAGGTCACCATGTGAGCGGTTCTCCTAGGGGCTACCCAACCTATGGCAGGGAATCCTGTGCGTTGGCTGATTACCAAGAAGCTTGAGACTCGACCACCCCCGTGGGATGAAGGTAACTGTAGTGACCAATCTTAGGAAGGCACCCTATAGGACTGGCTCTGGGAAGCAGTTGGTTCTCTACCCTACCTTTCTCTGGACAACTCTACTTGTGGGGATGAGATTTCATCAAGTAAGAAGTTCTTTGGAAGGCCATCTAAAATAGTAGATTTATGATTGTTCAAGGATTTAGACCACTTATAGGCTAGAGGTATTTTTCTTTAATAAGATATTCTTGATTTCACTAGAGTAGAATCATTAATATAGTTAGTTTACACTTGGAACCATTGCATTGGTTGTTTTCTTTCTGTTTGTTTCTCTTTTACTCCTATCATCACCCTTTAGTCCTTAGAGTCATCATTGTATTGACATCATTGCGTCCCCTAGGCATTTATCATGGATAATTTGATGGCTTCGCACTCAGTTTCCATTAGGACATATTATTCCCTGTCATCGAGTTAGAATACATCCTCCCAATCCTTCATCGTGTCCACATTCCAACTCTAGTTCTACTAATTCTTCCAGTTCCTCCTTTGATTCTACATCTTCTCAACCCCATACCGCAACCATGTTAGGTGGCAAAATAGGTCTGGAAAACCAATGTGGTAACCTAGGGACTAACCAGAGTAACCCCACAAGCGGAACCTCTAGTGATATGGTCACTCCTACTCCATTTCTTCCTTTTATGGTTGGTTTGAGTCTCCCTATTTTCAGCCAGCAATGATCCTCTTCTCCCTGATCCCAATTGGCCAACTATTCCTACTAAACTCCATTCTGACATCCCTAAGTTTGAAGGTAATCTTGGAGAATATCCCAGAAATCATGTTCGCTCATTCCATATGTGTTTATCATCTAGTTCTATCACTGAAGACTCCATTCGTCTTCACTTGTTCTAATGCACTCTTACTGGAGCTGCTACTAAGTGGTATTTCAATCAACTTAGAGCCACTCATTCCACTTTTGAAACTCTTGCCAAAGCTTTTATAGCCTATTTCCAGTTACCTCTATGTTATGACATAGGTACCAAACTATTGACTTATTTTCGTCAAACTTCTGCTACTTACCTATTTGACCATGTTCAGGAATGGCATTGAAGGAGGAGCATATGTAGAGCTCTTGAATTCGAAGACCATGGCTATATGGATTGGTTCCTTAGATCAGTTTTGGCACCCATTGATAAAGATGACACTTCTTGCTTCCCTCAATCTAAGGAAGATGTGCTCTAAGTAGAATTGAATTTTTATCTAATCTATGCCTAGTAAAGTTATGTTGATACTATCATTCCCGATCTTCCTTGGCTTGGTGCTGCTAATGCACTGGGGCCATCTCATGTCCCTAATGGTATCATTGGAACCATTTCACACCCTTAAATTCAACCATGTTCTCCACCTTTGATGATTTATGGTCAACCCCAAGGAGGGACCAATTCCTCTCACATATCCCTCCCTCAATCTTCCACATGGAAACTCTTATCCAAGTCCTAGCATGTCACATGCATATCCCCATCCGCTTCAACAGACGCTAGTGCTGACTATTTCTCAACCTATTTATCCCAATGTTTCCCCATCTCCTTACTATATGTATGCACCTCCTAGCACTCCAGCCCCACTGACACCAGTGCCCCAACCCCCCATGCCTCCTCCACCTCTACCACAGTAGAAAAATCCTCCATAAGGTCAAGTGTATGCTCAATAGAGTGCAACCAATCCCCCCAACCCCAAGAAAATTAATAAATGGAAAGGTAACCAGAACCAACAATCTCAAGGAAATCAAGGTAGCCAAGGTCCACCAGCTAATTCACCTCAGTGAAACCAGCCTAATCCCACAACCCGGCAACAGGGTGGACAACCCAAGGAAAAAAAGGGTCTTCTTATGAACAAACCTTGTGCCTGTTGCAGCATACATGGTCATTATACTCATGAGTATCCCATTTTACCTCATATGCATCAAGTATGGGAAGCTCAAGAAGTTGCTTCTAGAGTTCACCGTAAAATGTGCTTCCCCCATAATAAAAAGATTATCACTATCTATCTGTTGACATACTACGATCCTAAGTCTTAGACTCCACCTTAGTCCACTATCTCATTTATGACTGGCAATTATACTTTCTCGTCCCTCACCAATGTCTCTCCTAGAGTCTACAAATATTCTGCCTTACTTGGTTATTATTATGGTCCACCACCTACTCCTTTTGATCCTAGATCATCCAGTGTTTTCATGCTCCAAGAATTATGGGTCGCCCACAAGCAGTCTAGTATGCCTTCACAACATCCAACACCTCTGCAACCTATTGTTCCCAACTCAAGCCAACCTTCTTGTATCACTCCTCAAGGTACCCTTCCTTCTGTTGGTATCTCTCCTAATCCCTTTTAACCCAGAACCATTCCCCCAGGTCTTAACCATCTTGGAGCAGTTCCCCCAAATCATTACCCTTCTAGTCAGATACCATTCTTATTTCCACCCTTTGGAGTTTATTCTACACCTATTATGGCTACATTGATTTTACCTAACATTACCTTAGGGATCCCAATCTGGTACATTTGTCATCCTGCAAAAACTCACCCAAATCAAATCAAACCTTACATTTCTTTTACCTCAATTCAACCTATTGTTCCTACCCCTTCCTTTGCTTCAATTCTATAGCAACCTCAATAGGAACATACTCTTGTTGCAAAATAATCTTGTGAGGGGAGCAAAGCCCACAAAAAGGGAACCGAAGACAAGGCACCCCAAACAACTCCAACTCCTCCTAAGCTACCAAAGGCTATTCCTCCATGTGCTTTGTGTGATGTTGTTGGTCATGCCACCCATAATTGTCATGAACTCCCTCATATCAAGAATGTGGTCTCCAATACCTTCCTTGATTCTAACATTCATGAGGTCCATGTCACCTTACCTGAGTCAGCTAAGAAGATCAAATCATTACGCATGAATCACCCTTGTGCTTTGTGTGATAATTATGGCCATTATTATCATCGATGTCCCTGTAATGAAATTTTTCATTATACACTTCAAGTGCTTCACGAATTAGAGGTAGCTTGTAGTGATTCCACCTCTCTTGTAAGTGTGAGTTTTGGTTCCACTCCTATGCTAGAATAGCAGGTCTCTCAACCACCCACCATGATCTCTCCTCTTGATGTAGGGATCATAGATAGTACTGCTCCTATTCTCTACCTATCTTCATCCTTGGGATCACTATATTGGGACTCTCTCGATGTCTCTTATTGTGATTTTGTTGAAACTCCTTCGACGAACACTTTAGTCTCAACATCAGTAGATCTTTCATCTACTAGTCATTTGTATCCTAGCCTTGATGGTGCATATTTGAACCTTATCTCTCATGAAGATGACTCAGGTAGCTCCTCTTCATCATGTGGTCTCTCTTCCTCTAGTTCCCCCATCTTCTAATCTAATGAAGACATCATGGAAGCCATGACCACCCTTTATTATCCTTGGCATGATATGCACCATCATACATACTTCCTTCCGCATAAAACCCATGATCAATATGTTGTGGAGTCTAAAGACTTCATCCATGGTGAGGTCGATTGGTTCAATACCCCCCTTACTTCAAACCCATGGATTTGAACCACATCCACCTTGTGGCCATTACATTACCACACAATGTTTGGGTAAGGGGACATCCATTTATGAGAGTCCAGGATAATCAATTCTCCCCAACCCTCCTAGTGCATATGGTAGTGTCGACTTTAGTACCATTATTCTCCCCCCTTTAGAAGAATCTATAAAGTCTCATATCACTTCCAATCACTCTAGGAATGGTCCACTTAATCATTCCTCCATTTTACATCAGCAAAACCCAATCCCTTAGACATTGTTATTGGTCAACCACCATGTTTTCTAGGTGAGCATCAATTCATTATATCCAAAGCCACTCTTTGGTATAGTGACACCATCTATGTGAACCCATAAATTCAGTCCATTTGACTTATATATGAAGTGCTAAATGAGATTGGTAGTCCACCATTTCCTTTCTCTAATTGTATCTATCCACCCTTCCCATAAGAAGACATCCATGACATAAACAAATGGTGAACAAAATCATCAAAATGTGTTTGGAGCCCACTACTCTAGATACATCTGGTACTCCCATACCATCCTACATATATCCATACAAAAATGGGGGGCACATATGCCCCTACATTTCCTCATAATCTTTTGGAGGATCTTGTGCCAGTAAGACCGAATGCTTGAATCCCTTATTTGAGCACTTGGAACACCATGGTGCTCCACAAAATCCTCCTGCTAAGGGGCATCATTCCCACCTTTTCATACCCGATAAGTCCCTCCATCATCATATTTTGAGGGGAAATATCTCATGCTTGGGGGAATGATGGAACCCCTGGCCACCTTTTTCAACATAAGTCTCGACCTAGGCCCCAACAATCTAGGTATGGTCAATTATCCTCTCTTTCCTTGGATAGCTTGTCCTATCGGTCTCTCAGGTGAGCCATGTACACATCGCATATTGTAGATGCTTGATATCATATCTTCAAACATTCTACTCTTTGTAATGCCACAGTTACCATCCATTCCCCATGTTTGACTTGGTGGGTGGGATAATACTAGACCTTCTAGAACCATACTTCCATATAGAATTAAGGCCATTTTATACAATTAAGGCCACCTACGTGAAAGTAGATTATCCAATTCAAATGGTTAGTTTTTCCACTACGATCATCAAAAGATTTAGGTCCTTCTCTTCCTCTCCAAATTCTCCAACAACTCACTATGCAAATGAATTGGATTTGGGGGCAAGAAGCCCTTTCATAGGAAAAAACTTAGTTTTTCTGTCGCCCATTGTGACCAAACCATAGCTCCATTTGATGAACCATCAACACCATTGAAAATACCTCACTAAGTTCTATAATGGGTATCCCTTCATTTTTTTTAATTTGAAATTTCACCAGGAAGCCATTTTTTCCATGAGATCTCATTAGCAAAATTTTGAGGTCTAAAATGGCCCTCCTAAGAAAAATGTACAACCAAAATAAAATTTATAAGAACCAATAAGATTCAAGATGATGATGTCAACCATGGGGATGATTCACCATTTTTGGAGGAAAAAAATAAAAATATTAAAAAATTAATAAAATAATAAAACTACTTTTTCAACCTATATTTTAAACTTATCTCCCTAAGGTTTTACTCAAATTTCGAGTGGGAGTACACGTTGGATGAAAACTTTAATTCCTCATCCAAGGAGTACCCATGTTGCATACTTTTGATGGACCCTTCTACATGGAAAATGAGAAATACATGAAAAAACGTGATTAGAATTACTTTTTTTCATGTATTTCTCATTTTTCATGTAGAAGGGTCCATCAAAAGTATGCAACATGGGTACTCCTTGGATGAGGAATCAAATTATGCATCCAATGTGTACTCCCACTTGAAATTTGAGTAAAACCTTAGGGAGATAAGTTGAAAATACGAGTTGAAAAAATAATTTTTCCTTTTTTCCCTCTAAAATTGGATGATGTAATCTAATCTTATTTTATTATTTCCACTATTATTTTATAATTTCCTTAGGAGGCCCATTTTAGACCTCAAAAATCCCCTAATACGTTTTACCACCTCTTAAAATCGAATTTCTTCATTTGAGCCACCTGTAATCTGCTACCACTTTACCTCTACACTGGTTGACTCACATGTCAATTTTCATTATGAGTAACCATCATTTACTCATGTTTCTATGGTCCCCTCCAGGCATCCCCGACGTGGCAAGATCATTGAGACACCCTTGTTCAGAGCATCAAATATGAGTCACCCTTGTATCTATGGAGTCTGTGCAAAGTCCCCTTGAGTCTAGTTATAATGTTCCATACATATTTGTGTCGCATCCATCCCATTATACTCATATTTGGCCTCCATCTCTACCGCTCCATCTTTGCAAAACCCTCATTTGAGTCATTGACTGCCCCCTCCTGAATCAAGTCATTCGCTTCTAGGTTAAGCATAAATATCATGCTATAACAAAGGGAAGTCATTAGTATGCCACTCATCTTGTTTCCTTCCATCATCATCCCTAGTGTCAGTTGATCAGTCACTCTACTATGATACCTCCATCCTTTGTTAAGGATTCCTTATTGCCTTAACTCTGGCGGGCCCTCTTCCATCAACTTCAGCACATTTACTCCAAAAGAGTGGTCTAGAGGGAAGTGTACCTTGGTTCTAGCTTTCATCTTTGTCCGGCGCCTCAAATCAAGCAAATGGAATCATCATTTCCCTTTTTCTTGTTTGTTTCTCACGTGCTCGACGCCAACTCCTTATCACACGATTGAGAATGGTACACTTGATGGTTCGGTGATCCAAACAATTTTCTTAGTGAAACCCAGGTGTGTGTGAGACGTTCCAGACCTCATGAGGGGGTGTCCCTTTAGGTAGCCCCCCCACATGCCCAAATGTCTACAAATTTTGATCCAATCTCAGATGCAGTTCTGCAGATGTGATGGGTTCGGTTTCAGCCGCTTGCAGTGTCCACAACCTACATGTCTCCTTCAGATGATCCATTCAGACCATGAGAGCCCTTTCTTCTTCAACATGGCTTCTTTGGTTGTGATCCCCCCTCACCATGTCATCTTGAGGGGCATTATGTCTCATGTACCAAGATGTTATTATATTCAGTCCTGGCCTATGTCTTTCCAGGCACATTATGTATATGGGATTCATTGTCTCATTTTTCGCCCATTGATGCCAACATAACATGTATGATGTACTTTATAGCTCAGTCCCATATTGTTGGGCTCACTATTATTCTTTATACACATTTATCTCAGTGGGTATCGGTATGCCCCCCTGCCTCATTTGAGATCATGTACTCCAACATAAAAGGAAACCTCTATCAATTTAGTAGGTCTCGCCCCCTCAATTTTTGTTTGTCCTTGCATTGCTTCAGTTCTCTCTCTCTCTCTCTAAATCCCCTTTGGTGTCTCGTGGAAGTGTAACCTACAACGTATTTTGGTCATATAATTTTCTCCTAACATTCATACATTACGGGGCAATTTGTTATTACCAAAAAATGATCACCTAGCCATTTCTAACTAGGTGGATCGAAATACACCATGTAGGATTAATTTACCATAGTAAAATCACTTTCACCATGGGAAATAATTTAGTAAACCATTTTTATTAAATTATTTTCTGATTAAAATAAAGAAACCCCATGAGAATAATTTAATAAATCATTATTTTTTTAATTTTCTCTAGGAATAATTATTAAATCATTATTTGATAACTATTCCTTGTCACATTTGACTAAATTCCCTAGAAATAATTAAAGAAAACACTATTTATTTATTATTTTGTATTTCTATTATTAGAATAATTGTTAAAACATTATTAAATAATTATTTTATTTTCACACCATTCTTAATCCTCGCAAAATAATTAATAAATCATTTTATTTATTAATGATTTCTAAAGAAAGATATTTGGAGATTTTGAATATCTTTTCCCTCTCCAAAAAAAATAATAAAGTATTCCTAATGGTTAGATCTTGACTTGGTCAATATTATTTTATTATTCTCCATTTTCGAGATTAACTCAATACTTTGTTATAAATAGGAGGGTTTTCCATTCATTCTTCACCATGATGATTATCATCATCACCATTATCGCCTCTTTTCACTTGAGCTCCAATTTGAGTTCTCCACATTGTTTTGGGTTTTTCACACATTGAGAGAGAGAATCGATTACTGGAGCATCAAGGACATCAAAATATCCATCCCATGGAGGGGGATTTGCAAACCCTTTTTATAGATCTCCTTCACCAAATGTTATCAATAACATATTTATTTATTTTAAAAGCATTTCCATTTGGGTTATTACATTGGATATATACATTGTTGTTTGCTGATTTGGATCGTATATGTTGTTTTGTTGTAGGTTTTTCTATTTTTATTGCAAATCTAATGTGTAAGAAGCCACAAATCGTTGTTAGGGTCACATGTCACCTAGTGACTTAAGTGAAGTGTTTTTGGTAGACGTTCCAAGAAATTTCACACTAACAATATGTAGTGTTCTGGTGTTTATCAATGAGAATAGTAATTAGTTAATTGTTATGCTTTGATTTTGTGTGTTTATGCATCCATACATGGATATCTAATGTGAATGATTACTTATTATTGTACAAGAGTCCTACCACATATGTGTGAATTATTGTAAGAGAAATATAAAAGTGCTAATTTGTTTAGAGCATAGTTGAGTTGCAGGAAAAGTGAAAATCCCCTGCATCAAGTGATATCAGAGTTGGTAATCTCTTTGGAATTGAGGATTGCAATCAGAAGAAGGATGACTTCCAACAAGTGACATTTGGGTATAAGTTGTCAGAGGGAAGTTCCATCCTAAGTGTGGGTATAATTTCGAAGAGAAGGTTCTAAGGAGAGAACCGGAGAAAATATCAAAACATCAAGCTGCTAAATAGAGCTTGATGAGGTATTGATTAGTAAGAAGACGAGTCTTGTTACAGAGGAGAGGCTTGATTTTAGTTCATTGTTGAGCATGGAGAAGCTCAAAAAGATAGAGATAAGGATGACCATAAAGGGTCATGACAAAGGTTTAGGTGGAATCCATAACATAAGGAAGGAAGATGTCAAGGAAAAAGACATCAAGAAGAAAATGAGTGATGAAGAGTTTAATAGAGAACTCATTGAGATTAAAGTATAGTTGGATGTAATTATGGAGTTGATATAAGAAGAGCCTATAGACCAGAAATGTGGATGGATTTTTAAGAAGAAAGTTAAATGGTCGGTTAAGAAGTTGCATGCACGAAATCAAAGAAGATGGATGAGGCATATGATCAGAGACTGGTTAAGGATGCTTGGAGAAAGTGATAAAGAGAAAGTGTACATTTTGAACTAGAGAAAACACCATTGCTTGGTGAGAATGAAGATGAGAGGCTTTCTACAAGTCTCGTGAACTACTTGGATAGTTCATATCAACATGTGGATGTGTTGATAGAGGAGATAAAAGAGGCTAAAAATCCAAATATTTTTAAAACTGATATTTTGTGTTGTAGGTTATTTTGTGGATGGTGATGGACAGTCACATAGAACTATCAAGAAGGTTAAGGAAGAAAAATAAATGTCTTCTCAAGGCATAGAAGGAAGACAAACTCAGAATTTCATTCTAATAGAGGATGAGGTAGCATTCTCTCATCAAGAAAACCATGATGAAAACCATAAATTAATGAACAAATATATTGATGATAGACAATTAAATAAACATGTTGTTACAGAGGACAAAGAATATTTGGCTTATGGAGATAGTCAAAGGAAGCATAAAGAGGAAGAGAAACATTCAGACTTAATGCTGACAAATTTTGAAGAAGAGCTAAGGATGTTGGAAGAATGGTTAATTAATCGAAGGATTAATGGAGAATATTGCATGAAAATTGTAGGCATAGCAGTGCTTAAGACATCAGATGAAGGAAATAGTAATAATTCTGTAGATATTAAAGAAGAAAACATGCAACAACAACCAGTGAGGAGAAACAACAACAAAGTTTAGCAAACAAGGAGCAACATGTACCATCTAAGAGATAAACTAGACATTGAAATTCATTGGATGAGAATATTGATGATGAAAGTGCATGGGAAATTGCACACTAATGTAAGAAGGGTAGTCAATCGTACAAAGAAAATGAATTTACAAGAGAACATCAGTGAAGAGAGTGTCAAACTACATCATAAAGGTTGGAAACCTAGAAGGTTGAAGAAGATAGTGACACCAACAATAGAGAAGCAACATGAAGAAGGAGGTGATTGGTTATAGTAAAAAGTTTGGGATTGAGGAGGATTCGACAACTAATCGCACATGACCAGAAGTTCATGAATTCTTTCTACCTTCGTTGATGAAGGAGAATTATAGCTCCCCATCCATCAATATTTTTGGAAAAAATCTCCGAAAGGGGTTTCAATACTGTAAAGGAATTATAATTCCTTAATTGTGAATATTTTTAGTCTCATTTAATTATTATAAAATAGTTTTAAAAGAGATATGGATAGCAGAGAGTTTTCCATAAGGCAAAAGCAAAGTTTCCTTGAAGAGAATGAGAGATTTATGGAATAAATCATGAGAGATTTAGTGAATAAATTGTGAGATATTTAGGGAATAAATTAGGGAATGATTTTAGGATTTAGGAAAAGTTAATTTATGGAGTGATTTATGGGTGATTTATGGAGTTCTTTTAGGATTTAGAAAATATATTGTATTTCTTAATTCTATTTATTGTAAACCTAGGAAAAGTGAGAACTAATGGCCAAATGAATGTAGAATTAGGCTAGAGGAGAATAGATCAGGATTTTTATTATGTATGTACAGTTCTTGTGTTTATCAATGAGAATAGGAATTCATTAATTTTTGTTCTTTGATTTTGTGTGTTTATGCATGAATACAAGGATATCTAGCTGTGAATGATTATTTATTATTGTACAAGAGTATTGGCAAATCTATGTGAATGATTGTAAGAGAAATAACAAAGTGCTAATTTTTTTAGAGGAGGGATGAGTTGTAGGAAAAGTTGAAATTTCCTGCATCATAAAATTGCAACTCCCCTCACCACCTTGCTAAAAAATCATTCCTTCAGTTGGAATTAGTAGGTTTAATAAGCTTTTCGTGTTTAAACGATGTTATTTGTACTACCAAATACTAGCCATGTCTGACTTCAATAAAATATTTTTCTTGTAATGCGGTTCCACTAGCAAAGGATTTTGGGAAATGATAATGCAAGTGAGATGTTCATCTACCTTCACTGGTAATAATAATGTGATAGAAACTTTGCCAAATCAACCTATTAAAATCCTATGCTAGTTATCTTTCATGTAGTTTATATGTGGCATACTTAATTGATAGGCCATTGTTTTTATATTCAAAAAACCAAAATTGCTTGAAATATTTATCAAAACATAGGATGTCCTCCTAGAGTAGCACAATTGGGTCACTAAAATGTTATGATATGACTACGAGATTAGTCGATGCTCTATCTAAGAAGTATGAAGAGGATAGTTCGTTATTTTCCTTATCTTTCCTCGTACTCGATTAACTAGTAGAGGTATGTTAGGAATGGCCAGTGGAATACAAGATAATGAATATGATCTGCTAGCTATTAGTTGAATCCCATGTACATCTTGGCTACATTTGACATAATTATGATTTCTTCTATAAAGGGCATATTTTTTGGATTTAGGATTCAACATTTAAATCCTGTGTTATTTAAATTACACTCCTCTCCTAGAATGATCTAGGTGGATATGGTGGCCACCAACCTATTCCACTTGGACCCCCACCATTATTTATTTCAATTTACTTAATTGTAGTACAATTTACTATTTTTGGGTTTTTTTCGGGTCCTAAATTTTCGGAGCTATTTTGAGGCCCTAAACGATGTTTTTTAGAAAATGGGAAAACCAATAGCTTATGGCAAGGGCTTTAAATCAAAAATTTTATTCCTCGGATAGATATTTCTAATGAGTTATCACATGCATCAAACAAAGATCATATGCCAAAGTTACGACCCTGTAAAGTTGATGTACCAATTTACCCCAACTCGGCCCACATACTTTTAACGCTTTATCTCCTAGGGTTAGGTTTTTGGATGTTTAGGGTTTCCCATTGTTTCTCAATATTAAATAGGCCTTTGAGCCTCATTATAACATAGTTCAGAAGGCATTTATCCACTACATGTCTTCTTAGAGATAAGCTACCATTGCCTGAGCTATTTTATTTCCATTCTACAAGTAAACAATTTTTAGTACTTTGTTATTAATTAATTGAAGGTTTTTTTCACTGTATCTATATGTTTCTATTTATATATGTATTTCACTTCATTCCTTTATAAATCTAGATCAGTGGTATCAGAGACGTCTACACTTTCTCTATTTTTTGTGCATGTCCCCAGCGAGGTCAGGGTATAAAGAGTTAGGGCACGAACTAGTTGAACCTTTGCAAGATTGGCCTTGCTGACCCTAATGACCTCTCATGGTGAAAGAAAATAAATATGATGGAGTAGGAGATCCTTTCAAAATATTGCTCGAAGAAGCCCTCAATCGAAAAAGGAACACAATGATGGACAAATTTTCCCAGATCCTTTTGTGGATGCCCGTCGACGATGCATCTTCATCCAATAATCAACTCAATGGAATCGCTCCCTTCAAGGTACAAGTCAACTTTGATATCCATATATTTGAAGTTCAAATATATGCAAATGTTTTAGATAAATGGTTGAATATGTTGGAAGGTTTATTTTTGGTCCATAGTTTCTCTGATAGGGAGAAGATTACTTCGCACTACTCAAGGTTGCCCCCCATGTCAAGAACTGGTGGGAAACATATTGAGAGAAAAGGGTCGACAAACCCTCTGTGTTTATAGACTCCCCCTCTTGGAACTCTTTCCGAGACACTGTCAAAGAACAATAATACCCCATGGGTAGCTATGAAGACAAGTAAATATAGTGGACCACACTACGACAACAAGGGGACCAAGATTTGCATGAACTCACAAATGTTTTTCATACTCTACACACAAATTTGAGTATCAAAGACTCTGAGCAACATCTAGTGCTCAATTATCGTGGTTTCTTGCACAAATACATTCATGAAGAAATATAGTTCCTAGAAATATCCTCGCTTGGTGTAGCATATTGATATGCTTCCAAGAGCGCGGCTTTGGCTTTGCAGATGAGAAATAGGGCAAGAAAACCCCTAAACTGTAGAACAAAGGACAAAGACAAGGTAGAGCGACCCAGGACAACCCATCGAAGCCATAAGTAAAGAATGGAACCACAAATATGAAGAAGGACACGGAAAAGTGGTGTTATTTCTACAAGAGCCCCACTCACAACATAAATGAGTGTCGCGCAAGGTAGTCATTGGTGGTCGAGATGAAAGCTTTAGAGTCTAATGCATGTTCTGATTATGATCCAGAACTTGACAAGGGGAATGACAAGGGGAAGAAAATTATTGATGTAGAATTCCATGCCATTGTTTCCATGACCAAGGTCTAGAAGATTGAGCCTCAGGATATAGAGGAGGGGGAGCATCTCTTCCACTCACAGATGTGGGTGAAGGGTTCTTTGTTGCAGTTCATTGTTGATAGCGAGATCCAAAAGAACCTCATTTCAGCAGAGGTCATGAAGTAGTTGGGCCTACTTACCACACCACACCTACATCCGTACATCATCAGGTGGCTTTACCAAGGAAGAGATATTCACATTAGCCATCAGTGTCACCTTCCCCACAACATCAAGCCCTTCACAGATGAGGTATTGTGTGATGTTTCTCCTCTTGAAGCTTGTGATGTATTATTAGGCCAACCATACTTGTGGAAGTGTCATGTTGTGTATGAGTCTATGCCTCACACTATTATTCTTACTTTGGGAAATAACTTTACAAGATACCAGAGGTAGCCCTAGCCATCACCATCTCTTTGATCTCTGCTAAGCAATGCAGTAAGATCATCTCCTAGACTATGAAAATTGTTTTCTTTTTTATTCACTCTCAAAGTAAGGGGAAGATCATGGCCACATCCATGTCCTTTCAAGAAATGTTCCTCCACATGGAAAAATAATGTGGATAAGGTCGTGGAAGAATACAAGGACATCTTTTCCTCACCCACAAGGGTTCCCTTACACTGTTAGGTAAATAATTCGATCGATCGGACCCCCAGAGCACCTCTAGCCAATGGGATAATATGTTGT
This sequence comes from Pinus tabuliformis, assembly GCA_031772625.1. Taxonomy (NCBI): domain Eukaryota; kingdom Viridiplantae; phylum Streptophyta; class Pinopsida; order Pinales; family Pinaceae; genus Pinus; species Pinus tabuliformis. The sequence continues at coordinate 554,242,842 of CM062805.1, read as the reverse complement.
TGCTCCATTTTAGAAAATGAAGAGATTAAGTAGAAGATGGAGGAGCTACTGGAAAAAGGGCACATGTGAGCAATTTCCTCACCTTGTGGGAGACCGATTGTACTTGTACAAAAGAAGGATGGAGCTTCAAGGATCGACATTGATTATCGAGCATTGAACAACATCACTATTAGCAATAGGTATCCAATCTCATGGATTGATGACCTTCTTGACCAGCTCATGGGGGCCAAGTATTTCAAAACTATTGATCTGAGTCTATCTATCATTAGGTTCCAATAGATCCCACAAATGTATGAATGGTTGGTCATGCCTTTCGAATTGACAAATTTCCCTACAATTTTTATGAGGCTAATGGATGACATCTTGCAGCCCTTCATCAACTCGTTAGTGATTGTATATCTAGACAACATTCTTATATTCAACAAGAGTTGGGAAGAGAACTTGGAACACATTCAATATGCCTTCAAACCCTACAACAACAAAAACTTTGTGCTAACCTGGAGAAATTTACCTTCGATATGAACCAAGTCCAATATCTAGGTTACATCATAGATGAGAAAGATGTGCATGTGGATCTGGATAAGCTCCTAGTCATTCAGGATTGGAAATAAAGTTCTAGATTTCGACCTCTAGGATGAATTATTATGCTATCTAGGCCACCTTTTTGTTCCTACAAGAGAGCGTGCCAAATTTATTTGGTAGGCGCACTATAGTTAGGTCACACAAAACTTTTGTGTGGACAAAACTGTGGTCGTACTACAAAAGTAATTTTATTTGCAAAAACTCTGACAAGATGTTGGAAAATATATTAGATCCTACACTGTCTATTCCATAATCAAGCCAACCATCAAGAAGAAAGGCTTGTACACTCCTCTGCCTACTCCCAGCCAACCTTGGGAATCCATCTCCATAGACTATGTGTAGGGCCTCCCTTCTACTAAGCATGGTAATGACTATCTATTTGTGGTCATGGACAATTTTTCTAACATGGCTATATTGTCGGATTGGAAGAAGAGTATCATAGTAGAGGAAACTACCAAACTCTTCTTTAAACGAGTATGGGTACATTTTGGAATCCCACAGACCATTCTATCATATCAAGATAACAGGTTCCTGAGAACATTTTGGTCGAGCCTTTAGACATTATTGGACACTAAGCTCACCAAGTTAATTACATTCCATCCCTACACATGTGCAACTACAAGCATTCATGAACCTAGGATGAGAGCCTTCCTTATGTGCAACATAGTTATAACATAGGTCTCCATAGCTCAACTGGATGCTGTCCTTTCCAAGTGGGTATGGGTTTTCAACCAATGTGTCCAATTGATGTTTCCATGCCTCATGCGGCTACACATACAGAATCCACCCATGTACATACCAAGGTTGATAAAGCAATGTGATTTATTGAACACATACAACACATGCACCAGTAGGTGCATAACATCTTAAATAAGTCCAATGCCAAGTAAAAGTAGTCACATGATCAACATTGGGTGTCACACAAGTTTTAGGTGGGCGACAAAGTTTGGTTGCATTTGCAAAAAGAATGCCTTACTGGATCCTATCAGAAGCTGAGACCACTTTGATATGGGCCTTACACCATCACCAAGGTTGTGGGAGAAAATGCTTTTGAGCTCATCATTCCCCCATTCCTTGACCTACACCCAGATTTCAATGTGGATCGCCTTCATCCATACTTTCCACCATTACTGAGCACATCAGACATTGCAGAATAGCTCACACCAACATATCTAAACCCATACTTCGTGGAACGTGCCACAACTAATCACATCATGGACATGTACATCAAGAAAACTCTCTAGTAGAATATCCAACTGTATCGGGTTTTCAAAGTTAGCCAGCTTCTACACCAAGGCAAGTGGCTCACCAAGGGCCAAGTTGAGCAAGATTTTCCCAATATCATGGAGGCACTAGACGCAATGGAGACCATTGCTTCATAAGGGGGGAGGGTTGATCTAGGAGGATATTGGTGGCCACCTGCCCATTCAACTTGGATCCCCACCATTGTTTCTTTCATTTTCCTTAATTATAGCACAATTTGCTATTTTTGGTAGTTTTTCAAGTCATAAATTTCTGAAGTCGTTTTGAGGCCCTGAACAAAGTTTTTTTAGAAGACGGGAAAACCTATAGCCAATGGAAAAGTTTTATAGTTGAAAGTTGTAGTCGTTGGATAGATATTTCTAGTGACGTATTATATGTGTCAAACATAGATTGTATGCCAAAATTACGATTGTTGGCTTGATGGGGCATGACCCAGGTTCAACGTTAGCTGCGCCAACCAACAAAACCCTAATTGCTAGCCCTTTCAACAACAACCCGTGTAGTGCAAGTTACAGTCTCACTCGAAGCAGCATTGGGAGATGCCAAAACTAGGTTTCTACATCCAGAGGCATGTGTGATAGGTTCCTGCAGTTCCTAGGGTTTAGTGCTGCCTTCGCGAACCCTAATCCTTTTGAAATAGATAATCGCAATAATTCACTTAAACAAATTCCATATCTTTGCGAAGGCCTTTAATTATTCATAACATGTATAATTCATACTAATCTACTACTTTCATGCACAAATTAAGCATTCATTCATATAAAGTGGAATACAGAGCGAAAATACAGAAAACTGTAGAAGTAAGAATAAATACACAGATAAACAAGAATTGGATCAAAACAATCTTTATTAGATGTAATCGTTCAAATATAAACTCTTTTTCGCTGCGCATGTAGTTGCAGGGTCCCTCGCACTTAGCCTACAAACTTACCAAGGTATCCGTGCACTCAGCTGCAGCAACCTTCCCCCTTGCCTAAGTACAAGAAAGATACCTTTCCCGCCTTAGCTTACTTGCCCTCACAAGGATTTCTATCAATCCAATCATCCCTTAGATTCTCTATGACTCTTTTATTTATGGCCTTTCTTTTACAATACCATGGTCCACGGACCATGGGCGAGTCTCAAAACCTTCCTATCACCTACCCACCTAAGGGACTAAAGCCCCTTTGACTCTGACTATCTTCGCGCTCCACTTCCACATTTCGCAGAGACTTTACATCTTTACAAAAAGAAATTACAAAATTTTACCAAAATTTACCCTAAGGACCCCATCCTAATAGGCCCCCAACACAATGTGATGACTCGTCCTCGCGTCACTCACTGGTGCTACAATCGTGTCCTAGAGTTCATGGAACTCTATCTTCAAAACTTGCAGATCAGCTATGCCCTACATAGCTGCCTGTTGTACTTCCTCAACGAGCTTCTCTGTAGTGGGGCCTTCCATCGCTAGGCCCATAGTCCTTTGTGTCTGTTGGATGCCCTTTAACTTGTTCTTCACGAACATAGTGAGATGGCTGGCTTCCTCTATCCAAGGTTGGGTTATGTCCCTTAGAATGGCCTCTTTCTTCCATTACACATCCTTCTTACCTCATTGTCCCCACTTTCAGGAAGTGTAGTTTATAGTCCCATACTTCCTTGCAGCTGCTTAGAGTACTAAGACTATCCCGCCATCATATAGTCATTGCACAGGGGCAAGATCACCCTTATTTAATTTCAATCGACTGCCATTGACTCTTCGTAGAAACAATTATCCATTCAGCTTCGCGAGCTGTACTGCGCCACCATCTATAATTTCCTTTACCACATAGGGTCTGAGCTAATGCATTTGAAACTTTCCTGGAAATTTCGTAAACTTGTTGTCATATAATAAGACCAAATCATGAACCTGGAAGATGTGCTGCTTTATATGTCAATCGTGCCATGCCTTCTCGCACTCCTTTTTCACCTGTTGGTGAAATCCTGCTAAAAACCAATCCTCCTCCAATTCCATCAACTGCACGAGGCCTTTCTCCATAGTGTCGTGATCATCCATATCGATCAGCTCTTCAATCCGCAAACTTGGCACAATATATTCCATGGGCATCACAACCTCCTACCATAGACCAACCTGAAATGGGTTTGGCCTGTCAGATTTTTACAGGTAGTTCTATATGCCCACAAGACTACTAGTATGCGCACATCCCAGTCATTTTTCTTCATGTAGAAAACCTTCGTTAGAGCGCTCTCCAGAATTTTTTTGAAGGCTTCAATTGTACAATTAGCTTGAGGATGATAGGGTGTAATTTTCTAATGATACACTTGGAATTATTCAAGCATCGCGATAATCATTTCATTTAAGAAATTCTTACCCCTGTCACTCATTAATACCTTAGTACAACCAAATCATGACAAGATATACTCAAAGATAAAGTTCACGGCGGTAGCTGCGATATAGTCCTTTACCGGCTGCACTTCCACCCATTGCATCAAGTATTCAATTGTTGTAATATTATATCGTGCTCCAGTATTCCTCCTTGGAGGTTGGATCAGACCCACAAAATCAATCACCCACTTATCAAATTCCTGTAAAGTTATCTCTGGATTACAGGGAAATTCGTCCCTCTTCGCGATGGTCTCCCCGTCCTTTGGCAATCATTGCATGCCCTACAATATGATTTTGCATCTTTATGCATCGTTTTCCACCAAAGTCCTGTGCCTAGGATCTTCTGCACAATCGCTCTTCCTGCATAGTGGCCTGCCACTCCTCCATGTGCTTCTGTGAGGATGCTTGGTCATTCAAACTCTGGGACATATTAGTGCAATATCTCATCGCAGCCCATTTTATATAGGTGTCCAGCGATCACAAACAAATCAGTCGCATGAACCACCCACTCCTTCTTTTGTTGCGTAGAATATCCTTCTAGGGCTGTGTCAGTTGTTAAAAACTAGATTATATCAGCAAAGTGATCATCTACGACATGAACAGTAAAGAGCTACGCATTAGGCAACCCTTCTTCCAAACTAGTAGGCTCATCACCAATCTCAATCCGGGAGAGATGATCAGGACCAACATTCAATCGTCTGGGATTGAAAATTACCTCAAAATCGTACCCCTGAAAGAGAAACAACCATCTGTAGATCTTCCCCCACAACATAGGCTTATTGACCAGGTATTTTAGAGTAGAATGGTCTATATACATCTTGAAGTGCACACCTAACAAATAGTGTCGAAATTTCTATAGCACATACACCATAGCTAGTCCCTCATTCTCTTTAGTTGAGTAATTCTTCTCTCCCTTATAAAACTTCTGACTCACAAATGTTATAGGATGATCAATATCACCTTCACCTCATTAGGTCAACACCGCACCTAGCGCAATACAAGAAGCATCCACATGCACATGAAACTCCTTTTTCCAATCGAGGAATACTAGAATGGGCACAGTGAGAATTTTGTTCTTAAAAATATCTAAACTGTTATGACATTCTTCATCCCAGCATAATGTCGCATCTTTCTTCAGCAACTTCTCCATTGGTGCAGTGATTTGCACATATGCCTTAATAAACATTCTATAATATCTCGTATGGCCCAATGTCACGTGCAACTGTTTTACATTCTTTGAGGCCTCCAAATTGACAATAAATGTGGTCTTTGCAGGATCCACCATCAATACCTTCTTGCAAACCACACAACCTACCAATATCCCATAAGGAACACACAAGATGCATTTTTTCAAATTCAGGGTGATCTGATGTCTGTGATAAGTGTCCAACATAAGGCGCATAATTGCAACGTGGTGTTTTACCAACCCAAATACAGTCCAATCATAAAAATACACTTATAAAAAATTGTTGATGAATTCCTTAAAAGTTGCAATTACTACTTGTGATAAGATCACAGGTGCATTCTTCAATCCAAATGGCATTACCGTATATTGAAAGCATCCCCATTTTATTGCGAAGGTGGTCTTGCTGCAATCCTCCAACACGATCTTGATTTGATGGGACCCCGAGAACCCATCAATGAATGAATAGGCTTCCTTCCCTCCAACATTCTCTAGGAATTCATCTGTAAATGGTGTTGGAAATGGGTCATGAACGCACACATTCCTTAGATCTACGTATATCTAGATTTCATCCTATTGTTGTTTCTCCTAAACTGCCATAGGACTTACCCAATCTAATTCCTCCATTGGCTCAAGGATCCCAACCTCGAGCATCTTTTCCAACTCCTTGCACACATTTTCCTTATATTTGGGATTCAAAATAATATTCATCACACCCAAGTCCCCTACTATCCCCTCCAGATCTGAAAACTTGGTGGGAAACAAGTCCTGGTATTCGCACAACAGTTTCGTGACCTTATCAACTATATCCTCATCCCAATAGTCACATATTTTAGCAAACTTCGATTGCGCATCTGATCCAATGTTTACCTGTCTAGTCTTCAAAGGTTCTACTATGTCAGGGATTGTTGCTTTGGGTCCTTCAACTTCACGTTTTCCCTTAGACTCTGAAATGTTGATATTTATAGGATCATCTTCTTCTTCTTCTACGGTCACGTTATAGCATTCCAGCACATGATGTAGTTGCGTATTCCAGTTTCATTGAACCCATTCTACCGGGTCCTCAGGCACTCTAAAGATCGCAACCTTAATTTATTGGATCGCTTCATCAATACATTTGAAGCCATCCTCAAAGCAGAAGGTTAATAAGAAACTCTCCCTAAGGATATCCCACTCAGCTGTTCCATGGCGTAGCTCTGTTTCCAGGTACCAATTCATTGGAATGGTATCCAAAGAATGACAAAATATGTGCACCCATTCAGGCTGAGGTTCCTCTCCCCAAGATTTAGTCCACCTCACCAAATTCTCGCACAAATTGTATTTTCTAGTATATCTCTTTGTCATACAAGTATTGGCATACCCAAACCTTAGCTTCATCATTCGTAGATATTCCTTCCAGTCAGTGAAGTTATCCTTATGCGTACCCCATCAGTGGGAAGGCGTAGCGCGCAGTGCAATATCTAATGCCTGGAACCGATGTTCTTCTGGCACCTCCCTTTCAAACTTATCAAGAAATAAATTAACATCATCTAAACCATCATAGTGAGGTAGATTTCGTACCTCCATAGATAGCTAGTGGAGTGCTTTTGTCAACATGTTGCAGCGCAGCAAGGAGACTTCATGTAATATGTTCTGCCAATGCTAAAGCTCTTCGTTGAAATCTAAGGTGTAGGAGCTATATTTATCCCCCGTAATTCATCCATCCATTATAGTTTAGATGGTTAATATACTTGACTCTCACCCGAGAAACCCGGGTTCAAGTCCCGGCAATGGAACCATTTATTGGCTTGATGGGCCCTGACCTAGGTTCAACGTTAGCTGCTCCAACCAACAAAACCCTAACTGTTGGCCCTTTGAGTAACAACCCATGTAACACAGGCTGTAGTCTCACTTGAAGTAGTATTGGGGAATGACAGAACCAGGTTTCTGCATCCATAGGCCTGTGTGATAGGTTCTTGCGGTTCCTACGGTTTAGTGCTACCTTTGCGAACCCTAATCCTTCCGAAATAGATAATTACAGTAATTCACTTAAACAACTTCCAAATCTTCGCGAAGGCCTTTAATTATTCATAACATGTATAATTTGTATTGATCTACTACTTTCACGCACAAATTAAGCATTCATTCATATAAAGTGCAATACAGAGCGAAAATACAGAGCGAAAATACAGAAAACTACAGAAGTAAGAATAAATACACATATGCACAAGAATTGGACCAAAATAGTCTTTATTAGATGTAATAATTTAGATACAAACTATTTTCCCCTGCGCACTCAGCTGCAGGAGCCTTCCCCTTCTCCTAAGTACAGGAAAGAGACCTTTCCTGCCTTAGCTTACTTGCCCTTACAAGGATTTCTATCAATATGATCATCCCATAGACTCACTATGACTCTGCTATTTATAGCCTTGCTTTTACAATACCATGGTCTGCGGACCATGGGCAGGTCTCAAAACCTTCCTATCACCTACCCACCTAAGGGACTAAAGCCACTTTGACTCTAGCTATCTTCATGCTCTACTTCCACATTTCACGAAGACTTTACATCTTTACAAAAAGTAATTAAATTTTTTTACCAAAATTTACCCTAGGGACCCGATCCCAAAAACGACCCTGGGAAGTTGATGTACCAATTTACCCCAACAGGGCCCACATTCATTTAACGCTTCATCTCTTGGCATTGTGTTTTTGGATGTTTATGGTTTTCCACTGTTTATCAATAATAAATAGGAATTCAAGCCTATATTAACACAATTCAAAATGGATGTAGCCATCACATCTCTTCTCAGAGATAAGATACGATCGCATGTGTGATCTGTATTACAAACTTGAAGGTTTATGGAAAATTTGAAAGTAATTTTTTATGACTTTTAGGAAATGGAGAAAGTTGCAAAGGCACATAAATTAGTGTTTTAAACTTAGTTTGCAGCAAATAAATAGAGACAAATAAACCATACACAACACTACAGGATAGAAAATTGATAAAGGAGTTCACCCCTCCTGGGCTACATCTCCTGGTCCAACTTCCAATGTTGGGCCTCTTTAATTAAGTGATAAAATTTTTTATTACATGGTTTTATAGTGCTCAAAATGCAAAAATAATGTCTCCAATGGCTCCAAAAGACCCAAAAACCCCTAGTAAGGCTCTTGTTGGGTTCAAACATGCCAAACACTTCTCAAGTTATGGCTCTTGGAAGTTTTGGAGCAAATTGTTCTACAAACTAGCAGAATTGGCTAACTGTCATACATTTTCCGCCCTTCAGCATCCCACCAAGCGACAATTTCACTTGGCGACAGCGAGATTCACGCTGCAAATAGTGCATTTTGTCGAACAATTAAATCGTTTAATAACTCTTATGCGCCGAAATTTGAGCACCCACTCCTGGTTTTATTGAACCACAAGGCTAGGGGTCGGGCTAATAGCGTGCCCCCACTGGGAAGGCTCCTCCATTCACACTGTTAATTCCATGATGACCACAGGACCTGGCGGTCAGTCCTTATCCTTCATGACTTCCTCACTAGCTCCCAATGAACTCCACTATGGGTTCTATGGTGCCCATCTGTCTTGGGTTAGGACCTTAAGCTTTGTCCCCCATATTTTGCACCATATCCTCCATCTGGGGCCCTGTGAGTTGTTATATGACCATGGGTCGGTCCCTACATTTCACTCCCCTAAACTCTATTCTTGGTCCTATGCTTTGCCACTATGACTGCTGGTTCAGGCTATGCCCCAAGCCTCTTGATCTCTTCTCCCATCGGGGTCATGTCGGGTGTTGGATGACCAAGGACTAGCGCCTAGTCCCAACCCCTACCCCTAATGCAAATTTGACTTGTCTTTAACATAAACCATTGATCTTGATAGGTTAAGTATCATGTTCATGGCACAATGGTAGAGCTTGGAAATGTTGGAAGGCAGGGCATGTGTTCAATCCTGCCTGGCTTGCGGGCTAACCCTATATAATTTTATTCAATCTGGAGGTTCCACATGGCAGCCTCTAGTTAGGCCACGCGGCATCCTCTCACGGTCCATGAAACAACCTCCAACTAATAAAAACTAACCACTTAGAAAAAACACATTCTGACACTTGGCAACACCTGATTAGCCCGATGGTACACCCAATTAGACTGTTGACTCAATTGTACGGACTACCTAGTCAACAATCTAGTCAACAACCTACAAAATTTTTAATTGTTTAGAAAAATGGTCAGAACATGATATCTTAAGTATAAGATTTCGGTTTTGAGCGATTCAAGTTGTGTTGGATTCATAAGGGAGAGAATTTTTGAACACTTTCACTTTTAATCACTTTATTGATCCCTTGGATCAATCCTCCCCATTGGATTCTTTTAGACCACCAAAATATTATTTTCACTCAATAGATAGGTGAGGAGACAAATCCCTCACCCTTCCAATCCAATCCATTTGGCTTTGACTAGATTAGTTCCCTTGAGTCCTGCATCAAGGTATTTGACATTACCTCTTCATCAAGGCCTTGTTTTTCTATCAAGGATAGTATCTTGCTGCAATTCTTCAAGATATTCAGCAGAAAAGTCCTTGATTGTTGGAATATGAACATGCTTTCTAGGGAAAATTTAAGGATGGAAAATTATCTTGAAGTTCAAAAAAAATGGCGAATCTCACTAGTCCTTAATATGAAAACTACAAAATGTTTATTGATGTATTCGTAAAACTATTCAAATTTATAATGATTTTATATATACCCTTTATATAATGTTAGCTATTTTAATGTAAAATAGTTTTATATTGTAAAATTTTGGCGAATCATTTTTTATAGAAAAATGGAAATTGGCAAATCTTTTTTTTGGAAAAATCATGGAAAATTAGCCCACCTACAAATATTAGCCCCTAAAATTTCCATGAATTTCTCTCCTTGATCTTCAATCAAAGGAGGCTCATATAACCTTAGATTCTGAACATTAACAACTACATATATTTTCATAAATGGAAGCAAATCTAACCGGAATGCATTATTACCAATATTTTCTAAAATATTAAAATGTTCCTATATGATTGGTTTTATTTTTTTGCCTTCTCCTTGAAGCCTTTCCTTGATAATGTAAAGCCAAACTTCATCTCCAACCTAAAAACTTTGGTCAACACGATGCTTGTCATGTCTTGTCTTGTACTTGGCTTGAATCTTTTCCAACTGTTCTTAAACCATTTGATGCACCAATTGAACTTATTCAATGAAGAACTTGGCCTTGTCTATGTCATTGTTTCCTTCAATAGAAACATCTTTCTGAAAAATCTTAGGAATAATTTGGTAAATATCCGAAGCATGCTTTAAATGGATATTTTTGAGTCAAAGAATTCTTGGCCCTGTTGGAAGCATGCTAGATGTAGTGCAACTGTTCATCCCAAAAATTGGGATGTTTGTTGCAATAACCACGAAGGAGATGTACTATTGTTTCGTTCACCACTTCTGTTTGGCTATCATTTTGTGGATGGAATGATGTTCTCTTCTTCAACTTGGTGTCAATGAGTCCCCATAAAATTAACTGAAATTTCCCGACAAATCAAGAATCTCGATCAGAAATAATAGATGTGGACAACCCAAAATGAACCCATACATTTTGAAAGAACATTTGTGTAGTCTGTTCAGTTGTAACCTACTTCTTACAAGGCATCAAAATACACATTTTTCTAAAATTATCCATGACAACATAAAGATAATCATGACCTTTCCTAGACATAGGTAGCCCTCCCACAAAATCCATAGAAAAACTTTCACAAGGACGGGAAGGAATAAGAAGTGGAGTATACAATCCCAAATTTCTATTTCTAGGCTTACTAGTAGCACACAAAGAACATCCTCTTACATATCATGACACACTTTCATTCATATGAGGCCAATAACAATATCTCTGTAATTGTGCCACTATTTTTCCTACACCAAAGTGGTCAATAATAAGAGAATTATGCGCTTCCCTTATGATGTTGACTCTTTCACCCTGTGGAATACATAGCTTTCCAATATGATACAACAATTTATCATGAACATGATAATCCAATTCTTCTACTTGGTTGTCTTGACACAAAGTTTCATATACATCCTTAAAATCTTCATCTCTATCATATTGTTCAACATATCTCTCTTGAATGATAGAATTACAGTGCTTAAGAATGACATATGCACTAATAATTAGTCTAGATAACATATCAACAACTTTGTTATAGATACCTTTCTTATACCTAATTACCAAATAGAATTGTTGTAAGAAACACATCCATCTGAAATTCCTCACTTGTTGTAGCTTGGTTTGTGATTGCAAAGGTTGATGGTAAGTTTGAATGATTGTTTCCTTACCCATCAGATAATGTTTCCATATTTTCACACATTGCACTAAAGCATACAACTCTTTGTCATATGTTGGATAGTTAATCACTACACTGGTAAAGGTTTTAGAATGATAACAGATAATCTTACCATGTTGCATCAAAATCACTCCCATGTCATAGTCATTTGCATCGGTTTGTATCTCAAATGATTTCTTAAGATACGTAAGTGCAAGAACTAGTGTTGTATTGATTCTATCTTCCAATGCATCGAAGGATTTTTGTTGCTTTCCTCCCCACTGAAAAAACTTGTTTCACACTTGTGAAAGCATGTAATGGAGCTACAATTAATGAAAACTTAGAAATAAACTTTCTTCAATATTGGGTTGCTCCCAAAAAGCTTCTAACCTCTGTTGCAGTATTGTATTTAGGCCAATTCAAAATGACTTCGACCTTTGAGGGATCAATCTTCAATTCACCCCGTCTAACAATATGACCCAAATAAACTAAAGAGGTTTTCCGAAATTCACATTTAGACATATTCAAAAACAATATTTATTTCTTTAAGACATCTAGAACTTGCCTAACATGCTTGACATGCTCTTCACGAGTCTTTCCAAAAATCATAATATCATCTAAGTGGCCTATAACAAAATCATCCAGAAATGGTCTCAACACATCATTCATAACTCTCATGAATGTTGTAGGATCATTGCAAAGTCCAAATGGCATAACCCATCATTCAAACAAACCATGCTTTGTTTTGAAAGATTTCTTCCAAATATCTCCTTCAACAATCCTAATATGATGATAACCACTTCTCAAGTCCAGCTTAGTGAAATAAACATCATCTTTCAATTGATCTAGCAAATCATCGATACGATAAAGAGGATAGAGGTTCTTTACTGTGATTTTATTCAATGTTCTAAGATCCACACACATGCGCCACGTACCATCCGTATTTGGAACCAAAAGAATAGGAGGCCAACAAGGAGATGTGCTTGGTCTGATGACCCCTTTGTTAAGCAACTCTTGGATATTCTTTTTAATTTATGCATTTTCCATAACTGACATTAGGTACATGGCAATGTTTGGCAGAGGTGCATCCTACTACAATTGAATCTCATGTTGGATTCCTATTTTAGGAGGCAATCCTTCCAGTTCCTAGAACATATTATCATATGTGTTAACAACTTCAATTGAATCAGATTTAAGTTTTGCATCACATCCTTTGAAGGCTTCAGATTCAACATCATCTTTGGGTTTGATCATCAACAGTACAAAATTCTTACTAGCATTAACAAGCCTCTTCATTTGTCTAACATTTACAAGAGACAAATTCATTTACTTGCGATGTGCTCTAACAATATATTCAAACTCATATTTAAACAAATGACACTTGTTCTCATGGTGATAAAAGATGGCTTTCCTATCATATAACTATGGACTTCCCAAAACAATTCCACATACATCCAATGAAACAACATCAAGCTCTACCTCATCAATAAAGTTTGCCATGATGACAAATTTAAATTTGCATTTTCTTGTCACTTGCAATTTGGTATTGTCACACACCCATCCCAAAGGATAAGGTTTAGGATGAGGAATGGTTTCCAAATTTAGTTTCTTTACAATGGCTTCTGAAATATGGTTGGCATTGGATCCACTATCAAACAAAGTATCTACTTTATTAGTTTTTGTTATGACCCTAACATGGAAAAGATCAATTTATTTTTTTTCATTTTGAGTTTCAATGGGCTTGCTAGAAGAACTTGTACTTGAAATAGAATCATTACCTTTCAATCCCATGGCTGCGATTTTGGTCTCATCACCAGAATCGGATCCTAGATCTTGTTGAATTGTTGCAACAATATTTTGTTTCCCCTTGTTGTTAAATTTTTTTGGTATCAACTCTGGATGAAGTTTCCAACAATGTTCTTCATCATGGCCTTCTTTTGAACAATGTTTACATGTGAGTTTTTCCCCATCTTTCTTGACTGCAACATTATTTTTACCCTCTCCTTTGAACTTCCCATTTCCTTCGTCTCCAAATTTGAATGGATTTTTTTTAGTCTCTTAAGGAACATTTTTCCCTCTTGCTTCTAAATGAGTTTAATGTACACACACTTCATCTAGATTTTTATCATTAAACATAATAATTGTATGCCTCAAGTAACTATGTAAACCACCTATGTATTTAAGGAGAGTGTCTTGAGAGGATAAATCTACACCCAAAATGAGAGATCTTCTTCTAAACTCTTAGGTATAACTTTGAACACTCATACCTTTTGCTTGTCTAATGTTTGTCCAGACCATTATTTCTTTCTACATATAAGCTAATGGATATAATTGTCTCCTTAATGCAACTATGAAATCATTGTAAGACACTTAGCCTAGTTTGGGAGATATCGCAGTTCACTTCCCTAGCAACGCAAAAGTCCTTGAGCTGCAAGTTAGGACTGCACGAAAGCCAATTATACCATTTCGCTAAGGTACTAAAGGGTGGAACAGAGGGCTAAGAAACCTGCATCAAGGGAGGTATAGCCAGAATAAACCAACATCACAACCATATCTAGGTGCAGAAACTTGGTTCCAGCATCCCCCCATACTGCTTCGGGTGAGACTTCAATCTGCGCTCCGCGGGCTGATGCCAAAAGGGCCAGTAGTGTAGGGATTTGTTTGGCTAATTAACACTGAACCTGGGTTAGGCCCCCTCAAGCCAACAAATGGTTCCGTTGCCGGGACCGGAATCTGCATAAGAGATGTGTGATGTCGTATCACTGGAATCCAACTAAGAAGGAGATTGGAGACTAGTTGGATAGAAAAATCCACGAATTTGCGGCACAGGAGGACAGAAACCCGCGACTGACAAAGGAACAGTGGTTGGACCAGTACCTATATACAGAGATCCATGAAATATTTTTCTTCTCTTTCCCTATTGAGCTATACAAGTGGATCATGAAGCTAGCAGATAGCCAAGGAATGTGGAAACTTGGTGGTCCTATTGTGTGGACCCAAGAGCTAGTGCGAAGGTTGGAAGCATCGAAGGATAAGATTGCCTGCACTGTCAATCATTGGCTCGATCACGTCATAGGAGTATTTGTTACTAAATTCACAATCGACACCTCAGTTAGCTATAGCGAGGCAGAGCAACACTTTTTCAAAGGACCACAAGGTAAGTACATAAAATCTTTGAATACCTGGATTAAAATGTTGTTGTGCGAAAAACGGGTTATGAAGCTACCTTGATGTTCGGGACTATGTAAAGCAGAAAATTTTATAAAAACAAAGGAAATAAGGGTCCATAGTATAGCGCCTTGATTTCACCTCCACGAAGGGACGAAGAAGTGATAGCGAAGGTTTCTCCACGAAGCGCTATTTAGTTAATAAGATGAGGATTCCCAAGAATACCACCTCTGCCCACTCCACCTCCGACTTCACCGCCATCGCCTCCAACTTCACCCGTACCACCTCCACCTCCACCGCGGTTCAGTATGGAAAATACAGTGAAGTTACCTTTGCTCAAAGACTTGGGAAATGAGGTCCCAGACCAATTTTGGTTCGTTGTGAGGGCTATATGGGAAGATCAAGGTGTTACAAATGATCACATAAAGAAGGCAACACTGGTTAGTGCTCTGCAATATCGTGTGTGCTAACCTCGTATATTAAGTACTCTAACGATAACTCGAATGCTGGAGTAGAAAACATCCAGGCAGCACTAAATAGGGAATTTAGCAGGCCTAAATCTGAGGCGCAGTTGATTGTGGGATTCAAAGAGATCGTGATGTGACCAGACGAGACGCCTTGGGAACTAGATCAGAGGTTGAAATGTACAATCCACGAAGCCAACATGAATTTGACAGATGGAAAACATCGCGAGTGGTTTGTGGCTTCGCTACTACCACACTTAAGAAGTGTGTTATCGCAGCAAAAGATAATAACTCAGGCAAAGGCCTTGGAGATTTCCATGAGACTACATGAGACTCTGATGAAAGATCCTAATCTAGGAGTTCAGCAGATCCATGTGTAGCTAAAGAATTTATGCCTTGAGATGCAAGGTCTGAAGCAGGACAAGACGGTTCGACCAGAGGTACGCAAGGAATTATGGTGCTTGAAATGCAAGAGTCGGGGTCATGAAAAAGACCATTGCCCGGTCTTTGCGAATTACCTTATAGGGGGAGGACTGATTCCTTTAAGGCCAGAAGCTCAAGCAAGACCTAGCCCGGGGCCTGCATTGTGCTGCACTATTTGTTACGTAGCCGGAAAACATGCCATAGATAACTGTCACTTGCTATAGAAGTATGTACAAGCACCGCAATAGCTGTTCTGCAACTTTTGTAGGTCGGTAGGACATGATAAGCATACTTGCAGGAGCTATGAATTGATGATGGATAGAACTCCCACCTACAGGGTTCAGGCTTGAACGTGGCCCCTCGACCAAAATGCAGGAATGGCGCGGATGTGATTTCAGGGGTGCAGACGAAGCTAAGGCAGAGTGTTGGAAAATAATCCTAACATCTACATTTATTTTTTAGCCTAAGTATCCTTGACTTAGCCATATGCACTGAAAATCATGTTCACACTTGGTTTTTGGTAAACTAGCTCGGTGGAGCAAATTTCCCTTGTTTTTTGCCTTTAAAGGCTTAATATTATGGAAATATTGGTCCAACCACTTTCCTAAACCATTTAGACATCTAAGTGCATGTTCACACCTAACCACACCTCATCCACTTGAGTTATTTGAGGATTGGCACCCCACATGAAGATTCCCCCTTAAATCAAGGGATTTGGTCCCCCGGACCATTTTAGCATGTTTTAAAGTTGCCTTCCTTGGGAAATGCACCCCTCCTCATGCTTTCCTCGTGGCTGATAGTTGGCATAGGTCATCTTGAGTCATTGTTGCTATTTTAGGCCTCCCTTTAGCTTTTCTTAACCTTTTCTAGTTTTTTACTAGTTTTTTCCTAGTTTTCTAGATTCGACAATTTCTATATAACCACCTCCCTTTGTGATTAGAGGTTTGGTTTCTCATGTATTACTATTTTTCATTAATTTAATACATTGATTTTATGGAGCAAATTCTTTCTCTCCTCTCTTGAATATAAGCAAATTACTTGTGTTTAATTTAACTAGAATTCTAGATCTATTGGAATTTCTGCAGGAATCCTACATGGTATCGAAGCTGGTTCGAATCTAGTGGATTGTACACGGTTTAATTTGTAGGTATATATCATCAGGAGGCACAGAAAGCAGCAATGGATCATCTCTCTCAGCCCACAAAACTCGTTCTAAACCCTTTCAATTACTTCGAATGGAAGATAGAGATTACTCTACTCCTTCGAAGCAAAGGGCTTTACAGGGTAACAATGGGAACGGAGACTGAACCGAATTCTGCAGCGGAGAAGATCAAGTATTTCAATAAACTATATGAAGCAATTGGGATGATATGCCTATCGATTTCCAAAGAAATCCTCTTTCATGTTAGTGGAGCCACTACTCCCGATGCGGTCTAGACCACATTGGAAGGACTATTCAGCAAGCAGGATGAAATGAGAGTGCATCAACTGGAGAATGAACTGATATCCCTTAGTCCAAATCATTTTAGAAACCTAGAAGAATACTGCACCAAGTTTAAATCCCTCCTCATTGAACTTTATGCATGTGTATTCAAGAAAGAAGAAGATCAACTCATCCTTTCGATTCTCTCGAAATTAGGCCCTGAATATTTTGTATTTGTATCGTCTTTTCAAGCATCTAAATTGACTCAGGAAAAATGGAAAATTCCTCCATTGAATGACTTCATTGCAGCATTGACTCAAGAGCAAGCTAAGTTATTCCAAATGGGTGCCATCAAGCATTCAAAGAACCAAGCACTTGCGGCTACTGATGCTCCAAAGAGCAGTGGAAGAGACAAGCAAAAAGGGAAGGGTAAATTTAATGAATCGAAGAAGGAGAGACCTGTACAATCTTCAGAGAGCTCTTCTTTGCCTAAGGGTAAGAAGAAGAAGGAAAGAACACTTTGCAGCTACTGTTCCAAAGGTTTTCATCCCGAAGAAAATTGCATGAGGAAAACAATCGATGAGATGGCTAAGCAATTGTAGCAGCACAATCTCACCATGCCCGAGAATGCAAAGAAGAAGGATGATAACAGAACGGGAGATGGGAGAGGGAGAGCACGAGATGGTAATGCTTTAATGGTTGTCACATCCACTCCATCAGCTTGGATCCTTGATTCAGGTGCATCGAACCATATGGATGCATCAAAAGATAAATTTTCCTCCATCAAAGAAAGCACTAGATCCCCATTTTACTTGGGAGATGCCACACCCGCAAAGGTGTGCGGAGAAGGAATTGTAGACCTTGAAGGGGGCTACTTCAAAAATGTGCTTCATGTTCCCTCGCTATCTGCAAATCTTCTCTTGATATATCATATCACTCATTCCGGCTCTAGAAGGAAGGTGGAGTTCACTCCAGACTCCGCAGTGATTACCGACATTTCCACAGGCTCACAACTTGCACATGGAATTGCAGATCACGGTTCTTGTTTGTATTTCTTCTCCCACTTTGTTCCTAAATCTATTAGCACTATATTTCTGTCACAATCTAATGATATCAGCAGGTTATGGCATGAAATATTTGGCCATCTAAACTATAAGTACTTGCATCAACTCAGCAAGGAAAACATGGTAGAAGGATTGCCTGCTATTAAATTCACAAGCGGTGTATGTCAAGGATGCATTCTTAGCAAGCATCCGAAGCAAAAGTTTGACAAAGGGAAGGCATAGAGAGCTTCTTCACCTCTTGGGCTAATTCACAGTGACATCATGGGCCCATTCCCACAGCCTTCAATCAGTAAGGCTCAATATGTACTCACCTTCATAGATGATTTCTCTCGCTTTACTTGGGTATTTTTTCTGAAATTAAAATCGGAAGTATTTGAATTCCTTATAGAATTTAAAGCACTTGCTGAGAATGAGTCTGGGTGTAAGATTAAGATACTCCATACTGATAATGGGGGGGAGTATGTCAACAAATATGTGCAGAAACTTTGTATTGATGCAGGTATACAACTACAACACACAGTGCCATATACACCACTGCAAAATGGTGTCGTGGAGAGGAAAACTAGTCGTTAAAAGAGATGGCCAATTGTATGCTACAATCCAAATCATTAGCTCCTAAGATATGGGCTGAAGCTATTAATTGTGCAGCATACATTTAGAACCACATTCCTCACAAAGCACTCAAAGGCACCACTCCATTTGAATGTTGGACCGGTAAGAAACAGAAAGTGTCGCACTTTCGTATTTTTGGTTCACGAGCATGGGCTCACATTCCGACAGATAAGAGGAAGGCTTTGGAGCCTCAAAGTGTTGAATGTATCTTTGTTGGATATCTTGACAATGTCAAAGGATATATATTGCTAGACTCTCACACTGAAAAGTTCCTTGTAGCTCGAAGTGTGAAGTTTGAAGAAGAATCACTGCATGATTTTTCACCAGACCTTGCCGAGGAACCGCTTGTTGCCACTGATGAGGAGGAGTCTGAAAATTATTCAAGCACTTCAGAGCAACCATCAAAGAAGCCTTTTGGGTCTGATTCAGAGGATGAGGAGCATGTCATGGTTTCTCCAACTCAGCTGCCAACTTGGTTAAAGAAAACCCTGCAAGATGCGGGTGAACTAGTCGATGATCCGGCAGATGCAAGAAGGACTAGATCACAGTTTTTTGGGGCTCCTCAAGCCCTAGCTGCCACCGAACCATTACTTCCCATACATTGCTATATGCCACTTGATTTAGATCCATATTCACACTCTAAAGCTACTGGAAACCCGCTTTGGGAGGCTGCCATGGAAGAAGAGTACTCTGCTCTCATGGAAAACAACACATGGGACCTGGTTCCACTTCCAAAAGGAAGAAAGCTTGTTCGATGCTGATGAATCTATCAAAAAATATTGCTTTAGATGGTGATATTAGAAAGTACAAAGCTCGACTTTTTTCAAAATCATACTCACAAGAACATGGCATAGACTACATAGAGACATTTGCACATGTTGCAAAAATGGACTCCATTCGACTAGTTTTAGCCATTGCTGCTTCTCGCAGATGGGAAGTTCATCACATGGATGTGAAGAGTGCATTTATTCATGGAGATCTCAAGGAGGAGATATATATGGAGCAGCCATAGGGATACATTTAGAACTCTTCCCTCGTTTGCAGATTAAAGAAATCTTTGTATGGCCTAAAACAAGCTCTGAGAGCCTGGTATGCAAAGATGGATTCTTTCCTGCTTTCCATTGGATTCATTTGATGCAAATCTGATCCGAATGTTTATTTTCTGCAACATGATGATTCCCTTTTGCTGATAGTACTTTATGTAGATGATTTACTGATGACATGGAACCTTACCTCAGCTATTGATTCAGCAAAATCAGCATTGCACGATCGATTTTCCATGACAAATTTGGGACTATTGCACTACTTTCTTGGTCTTGAAGTTTCTCAGTTTACTTCATAGATGAAGATGGCACAGTCTAAGTATGCATCAGATCTACTTGTCCTCTTTCAGATGATAGAATGCAAGCCAGCAACATCTCCCTTTCTTTTGGGGATCATATTTGAGGATGCGGGTACTACACCTTTGGTGGACAGTACACTATATCGACAGTTGGTTGGGAGTTTGTTGTATCTTACTCACACCCGACCTGATATATCTTTTGTAGTAGGAGTTTGTTCCAGATATATGCAAGAGCCCCATGAGCTTCACTGGAAAGCTGCAAAGAGAATCCTTAGATATGTGAAAGGTACTTCCAGTTTTGGTATCTTTTATGCTACAGATTGCCCACTTTCATTGATTGGGTACACAGGTTCTAATTGGGCTAGCGATGGTACAAACTGCAAGTCCACCTCTGGTTATGTTTTCATCTTTGGTTTATGGCCTTTTTGTTGGTCTAGCAAGAATCAATCCATGATTTCTTTATCTACAGCCGAGGCAGAGTATAGAGGTGCAGTGAATGCAGCTACCAAGGACTTCTCTTCAAGTTTGGTATTCAGTATCCACTTCCAGCTGTCATATTTTGTGACAATCAAGGGTCCATTCAAATATTGATTGGTCCAGTTTAGAGGCAGAGGACCAATCACATCGAGATTCACATGCATTACATCCGTGAGTTGATCCGTGACCGAGTCATATCACTGCAATACTACCCCACTGAGCAGCAGGTTGCAGACATCTTCACCAAGTCTTTCACTAAAAATAAATTTTCAGAACTGAGAGCTATGCTTGGAGTGGTGGAGATAGCTGAGTAAGCCCTTCTGGCCACTTATCCCTTTTTTCCTCTTTTGGGGGGTTGGGGGGGTGGTTCCCACGAGGTTTTCCCTCTTTCTTCATTTTATGAGGATCTTTTATTTATTGTACCTGAGTACCTAACATGGCATCTTGGCCGGGACTCAGTTTAGATAAGTGAGTTAGGATGAAGGGGGGGTGTTGGAATATAATCCTAACATATACATTTATTTTTTAGCCTAAGTATCATTGACTTAGCCACATGCACTAAAAATCATGTTCACACTTGGTTTTTGGTAAACTAGCTCAGTGGACCAACTTTCCCTTGTTTTTTGCCTTTAAAGGCTTAATATTATGGAAATATTGGTCCAACCACTTTCCTAAACCATTTAGACATCTAAGTGCATGTTCACACCTAACCACACCTCATCCGCTTGAGTTATTTGAGGATTAGCGCCCCACATGAAGATTCCCCCTTAAATCAAGGGATTTGGTCCCCCGGACCATTTTAGCATGTTTTAAAGTTGCCTTCCTTGGGAAATGCACCCATCCTCATGATTTCCTTGTGGTTGATAGTTGGCATAGATTTCCTTGAGTCATTGTTGCTATTTTAGGCCTCCCTTTAGCTTTTCTTAGCCTTTTCTAGTTTTCTACTAGGTTTTTCCTAGTTTTCTAGATTCAGAAATTTCTATATAACCACCTCCCTTTGGGATTAGAGGTTTGGTTGCTCATGTATTACAATTGTTCATTAATTTAATACATTGATTTTATGGAGAAAATTCTTTCTCTCCTCTCTTGAATATCAACAAATTACTTGTGTTTAATTTAACTAGAATTCTAGATCTATTGGAGTTTCTGCAGGAATTCTACACTGAGAAGGACCTCGTAGAGGTCGAGGACAGTTGATTTGCTACAATTGTGGAGGAATAGGACACTATGACCACGATTGCACTAATCCAATGCATTCTTCATGCAAGTATTTCACGTTGTTTGATCATGAAATAGAAAACTGTCCTATGCTAATAGCTAGGATACAAGACAAAGGGGCGATACCACCTCCACCGACTCAGAACCTATAGATGATGAGGTCTGAGCCACGCGAGGAGGCTCTAAATGTAAACATAGTGCTCAGGAGTGGGATCACGGTAGGGGATGACAAGGGGAAACAACTAGAAGACAGTACATGGGCTCGCAAAGCCCCAGCAAAAGAGGTTGAATTCGACTTGGAGCACACTCGTAAAGCCTTCATGGAATCTAAGAAGAGATTCACTGAGGTGTCCACCTCAGGAAGCAAGGATAAGCCTGAGTCGGAGATGGACCCTTCTATGCTCACAATTTTCTTGGAAACCTGTATGAAGTTATTGTGCGACAGTAAGGCTGTGAAATGGTTACAAGAACTCATCAATAGATGTGCTGGGACTGCGCCAGGTGAGCTGCATGTAGTGCGAAAAATTGGCAAGCATAAAATGAGGACGGGATGGGAGATGAGACTGACAGCAGAAATAGGAGAGCATGAAATAGATCAGGTCATTTTGGACCTAGGGCCAAATGCGAATGTCCTACCAAAACAGACTTGGGAGCGAATGGGGAGACCTGCGCTGCAATGGTCTCTAATTCAGCTAAAGATGGCAAATCAACGGAAAATCATCCCCATGGGGCAGCTGCAGGGGGTGACCATGGATATTGAGGGAATAAGCGCACTGGTGGATTTTGAAGTAATAGAGATAGTGGATGAAATCAATCCCTACCCTCTGCTCCTACGAATTAACTGGGCTACTAATATGAACAAGGTAATCAATCTAAAGAAGTGAAAGATGATCTTTGAGAGGAAATCACTGCACGTAATAATACCCCTGGATCCTGCTGAAGGATAACGTTACACGGAACCAGTCCGTGATTATGAGAGTGATGATGATCTGGACTACATCTATAAGATAATAGCGCGAGACCAAGACTGGGTGAATCCCACTGTGGATGGATGGATTACATGGGATCGCGAGAGTTCCTGCACTTCGGATTCCGATGAAGAAATAGAATGCTGGCAGAATCAGTTACATGAAGTAACTATGCTAAATTGCAACATCATGACCCGGTCGTTGCACTGTGTGTCGTCAAAGGCAAGAAATATGCCTATTTATGATGGTCCAAATGAGGTAGATATCTTTTTGGATGCATTTGAAAGGGAGATACTAGAAAAGCAATGCTTCCAGGCTTTGGACTGGGCACTGCACGCTACGCCCACAAGATGGTGGGGTACGCAAAAGGGAATATTTGATGATTGGCGCAAATGTAGGAGGATGATGAAAACACAATTTGTGAAGCCTAAGATGTGACTGACAGACAAGTACGATGGCCAAAATGATCTGCGCGTGCATCTGGCCAAATGGACGCAGACTTATGGAGAAAAGCCCCAACCTGAGTGGGTGCACCTGTTCTATCATACCCTGGATGTTATCCCAATGAATTGGTATATAGAAACATAGCTCCACCATGGGACAGGTGATTGGGATATCCTATGTGAAGGATTCATGATGACATTCAGTTTTGAGGACGGGTTTGACAGTATTGATGAGGCGCTACAAGAGGTGAAAGCAGCCATATTTAGGATACCGCAGGATCCTTTAGACCTAATTTAGCCTGAATGGGCTACTCAGCTGAGTCACGCACTCAAATGTTATAATGTAACTACTGAAGATGAGGATGAGGATCCATGGAAGATTAAAATTCCGGAAATAGAAGGCCACTGTGAGGTTCAAGGACCGCAGATTGAGAACCCTAATATAACTGCGCTAGTGAAAACAAAACAAGTGAACATTGGTACGGAGGCAGAACCCAAATTCGCGAAGATTGGAGACTACTGGGATGACGCAACGATGGATAAGGTCACTAAATTTCTCTGTGAATACCAGGACTTATTCCCTACCAAGTTTACAGATCTAAAAGGAATAATCAAAGACCTAGTAGTGATGAAGATCACATTAAAACCTGACGCGAAGCCAGGTAAGCAGAGGCCTTACCACCTCAATCTGAAATACAAGGAGAAGGTCCGCTCATAGCTAGACAAGATGCTAGTGGAATGCATCATTAAGCCTGTGGAAGAATCTAATTGGGTAAGCCCTATGGTGGTGCAAGAGAAAAATCAAAAGGATGAGATAAGGATATGTGTGGATCTCAGAAAACTGAATGACGCTTGTGTGCGTGATCCTTTCCCGACTCTATTCACGGATGAAGTGTTGGATAATGTCGGTGGCCAGGAATCATATTCCTTCACTGATGGGTTCT
Source organism: Pinus tabuliformis (assembly GCA_031772625.1). Lineage (NCBI taxonomy): Eukaryota > Viridiplantae > Streptophyta > Pinopsida > Pinales > Pinaceae > Pinus > Pinus tabuliformis. The sequence continues at coordinate 554,218,590 of CM062805.1, read as the reverse complement.
CTAGGTACCACCAAATCAAAATCATGCTGGAGGATAGGAGCAAGACAACCTTCGCGACTGAGTGGGTTTGTTTTCAATACACCGTAATGCTGTTTGGATTGTAGAATGCGCCTGCAATATTTTAGCACGTGGTTGTTGCGGAATTCAAGGAATTTATTCATAAGTTCATGGAGGTATATTTTGATGACTGGACTGTATTTGGGCTGGTTAAGCACCACGTAGAAAGCATGTGCCTGAAATTGGATACCTGTCGAAGATACCAGATCATGCTCAATCTCAAGAAGTTTCTGTTTTGTGTTCCTTTTGGGAACCTATTGGGGCATGTCGTTTGCAGAAAAGGACTGATGGTAGACCCTGCGAAGATCGCGGTGATACTGAACTTGGAAGTGCCGAGGAGTGTGAAACAGTTATGCGCTACTCTGGGACATACGGGATATTACAGAAAGTTTATCAAAGGTTATGCCCAGATCACTGCGCCAATGGAAAAATTGTTGAATAAGGATGTCACATTTTGCTGGAACGATGACTGTAAGAAAAGCTTCGATATATTGAAAGAAAAGATGGTTACCGCACTGATTCTAATCTTCCCGGACTAGAAGAAAGAGTTTCATGTACATGTTGACCCATCATGTATAGCACTGGGGGTAGTACTAACACAGGATGGCGGAGAAGGCTTGGACCATCCTATTGCGTTCGCAAGCCGCAGATTATCCAAAGAAGAGAATAATTATTTTACCACTAAACGCAAGGGGCTAGCTATGGTGTATGTGCTCCAGAAGTACCGACACTACTTTCTAGGAGGCCATTTTAAGATGTATACAGATCACTCCACAGTGAAGTACTTGGTCAATAAGCCTGTGTTGGGGGGGCAAATCTATAGATGGCTCTTATTGTTCTAAGAGTATGATTTTGAAGTTTTTGTGAAGCCTAGATGATTCAACTTGGGACCAGACCATCTATTGCGCATCGAAACAGGGGAGGAACCTACTAACTTGGAAGAAGGATTTCCTGACGCGCAGCTATTTGCAGTACGTGTCATGGATGGTCATTTCAAGGATATAATACAATTCCTAACAACAGGAACTACACCTGAAGGATACTATGTCCAGCAAAAGAAGGAATTAGTGGTGCGCGTGGTAGATTTCTCTGTCATTGTTGGGCATCTATACAAGGTGGGGACTGATGAGATATTGCGATGGTATGTACCTAAGTTTGAATGAAACAACATCCTCGTGGACACTCATGGAGGCATCGCGGGAGGACATTATGCGGGGAGAACAACCACACATAAGATTCTACACGTAGGGTTGTGGTGGCCAAGCATTCATCAGGATTCAAAAGCATATTGCAAGGTGTGTGATGTATGTCAAAGAACAGGTAGGCCATCGCAGAGGGATGAAATGCCTTTGAATCCAAAAATGACGTTGCAACCTTTCGAGAATTGGGCAATAGATTTCGTAGGACCCATTCAGCCACAAGGGAAGATAAGGGCGAGGTACATTATCACTGTGACAGAGTATTTGACTTATTAGGCAGAAGCGCAGCCGGTGAAGGATTGCACAGGTGCGACGGCCACGAAGTTCCTATTGGAGCATGTACTAACACGATTTGGATGTCCACGGATCTTAATGAGTGATCATGGTACGCACTTCCTGAATGAGACAATTAGCGCACTAACGGAGGAATTTCAGGTATATCACCAGAAGAGCACACCTTATCGGCCACAGGCTAACGGGACAGTGGAGGCATTCAAAAAAGTGCTTGAAAATGCACTAACCAAGGTTTGCAATGCTCAGCGAAGTGATTGGGACCTACGCATACCTGCAGTATTTTGGGCCTATCTAACGACATGCAAGAAGTTGACGGGACAAACCCCTTTTAGGCTTGTCTATGGTGTGGAAGCCATAATGCCTATGGAATACATCATGCCTAATCTGTTCATAACAGTGCTCACAGGTATGACAGATCGCGGAGCCCTGGAAGAGAGGCTCACGCAGCTGGATAAGCTCGAAGAAGAAATATTTTTGGTCGGGTTTCACCAACATGTCCAAAAGGTGTCCAAAAGCAACATGAAAAGGCATGGCATGATTGACACATCAAGCTGCGCACATTTAAGGTAAATGATCTAGTTTTTTTGTATGATAGTAAGTTTGATAAATTCCCCGAAAAATTCAGGATGCACTCATTAGGGCCTTATGTTATTAAGAAGATTACCGACGGAGGAGCGGTATAGCTGGTCAAGTTAAATGGAGGGCCCTTCCCAGGAAAGGTGAATGGCAGTCGCTTGAAGCCATACACCGGTGGTCCGACCATGTGACTAAATGAAAGTAGCACAGTCTTAGCGCTCCAGGCAATTGAAAGGAGGCGCGGGACTATAAAATACACTGCCCAGGTTGGGGAGCTGCGCAATTTTACAATTGCTCAAAGCAGGGAAGTGTCACATGGTCCGTGACAGCATGAAGGCAGTTGTGCTACTCATGGAAATAGCGCGCAGGTCCGCCTGAAATAGCACGCAGGTCCGCAGCAGGCACTTAAGGTGAAATTTATGGATTAGATTCTTGAAAATCTGTCACCAATCTAGCATTAATGGGTTGAATGTGGTGGGAACAGTCAGATTTGAATTCAAAAGGCCCTATAAATTACAAGTGGTTATCCAGTGAAAAACACTTGGCATTTTGGAAATTCAGTTGTCGCGCTATCAGGTGTGTATGGACCGTGTGAATTTTTGAACAATCATTCGAGGTCCTGACCACCCTACAGGAGGACCTGAATGTAGAGCGCCTGGAGACAGAGGAGTGCAAGCTACAACAAATGTATGACGAGGTCAAAGGGACCGCATAGACAATTGCCCTTACCTAGAGGCTCGCACGGATGTAGGAGGCAAAGGCGCTTAAGGAACAGGTGGATGTCGCTTGGCACAAAGAAGCGGTCCTAAAAGCGCACCTACAGCCATGGATAGACGAGGCATATATGATCACAGCTTCCATTGAAGGAAAGCTCGCAACACTGCAGGAAACTCAACAGAAGATTTAGGGTGGCATTTCAACGGTAGTCACCGAGCAGAGAGTGGAAGAAGTCCAACAGGCGGTCACTCAGTGTGCTGTCGAGGTTGTGATCATCCAAACGGAGTTGGGAGGTCTTCGTGCTAAGATCTTTGCGCCTACAGAGTGACTCGAGGGCGAGTCACAATGTTTGTGTTGGGGGCCTGTTGGGCGCGGGATCCCCCAAGGGTAGTTTTGGGGCTAAAAGCCCATATTTTGGTCAAATTTTGTAATCCAAGTGTAAAGACTCCACATTTTGTGGTCGCGGAGCGTGTAGGTGTTAAAGAGTCATAGGGTTGTCCGCCCTTATTTTGGAAATGTAATGTTGGCTGTAGAATATCTACCCATGGTCTGCAGACCATGGAATTGTATAAATAGAGCTAAGCTCTAAGTAGTTTGATAGCAATCAGCAAGAATAGAATATGGATAAGAAGATATGATGTATGAGAGATAGCTCTGAGATAGAAATCTAAATTTGGGTCGTAGCATAGGTAGAGGCTCTACAACTGAGTGCGCAGAGGCCTAAGGTAGAAGTCCGCAGCTGAGTGCGCCTACCCTTGCAGCTAAGTGCGCAGTGCAAGTCGAGTCTGTAATCGTCCGGAATTATCAATAAAGAGAAGTATTCTACAATTTTTGCGTCTTTATTTCCTGTTTATGCATCTTGTTGTGTTCGGTATGAATTTCACTTATAATGCTTATATGATGCGCAGATGTATGTAAATGTGTTGGTTAAGTGAAAGCAAGTAAGAACATATGTTTACACAAAGCTAACTAAGATCGGTTAATAAGATAAGTAAGACACTCAACCTAGTTTGGGAGATATCGCAATTCACTGCCCTAGGAGCGTGAAAGTCCTTGAGCCACAGGTTAGGGCTGTGCAAAAGCCAATTGTACCCTTTTGCAAAGGTATTGAAGGGTGGAACATAGGGCTAAGAAACCTGCGCGAAGGCAGGTATAGTTGGAATAAACCGACATCACAACCATCTCTAGGTGCGGAAACTTGGTTCTAGCATCCCCCCATACTGCTTCGGGTGAGACTTCAGTCCGCGCTCTGTGGGCTGATGCTAAAAGGGATAGTAGTGTAGGGATTTGTTTGGCTAATTAACGCTGAACCTGGGTCAGGCCCCCTCAAGCCAACATCAACCTTTAAAAAAGGCGTTTTAAAATGTCATTTTGGAGTTCTTGGAGGAGTATGTGAAGGGGATGAAATGGAGGAGGATGAAGGTGAAGATGGAGGTGAAGGAGGAGGAGAAGATGGAGGTGGAGGTGGAGGACTACTCCTATCTCCTCCATTACCTTTTGTTATATTTGAGCTCACCCTTTGCAACCTTGTGTTCCTTTCTTCAAACAAAACTTTCACCATTTCAAACATTTCAAAGGATGATTTTCTGAAAGTTCTCTCATCCTCAGACATAATTTATTATCCTTCTTCATGTGCCATACATGGTGAAAATTGAGGTGTGTGTGACTTCCTTGAACCCACTTGAGGATTTGTCTCTTCAAGCACTCTTCCTCTTTTCATATTCAACCTTGTAAGCATCAGAAAACATTTGCAAGAAAAATCAAACCTTCAAAATAACTAGAGATCTCATACCAAACTAATATATATTACAAACTTGAAGGTTTATGGAAAATTTACAAGTTTTTATGTCTTTTAGGTAATGGATAAAGTTGCAAAAGCACATAAATTAGTGTTTTAAACTCAGTTTGTAGAAAATAAACAAAGACAAATAGACCATACACAACAACACATGACATAAAATTGATAAAGGAGTTCACCCCTCCTCGGCTACATCTCTTGGTCTAGCTTCTAATGTTGGGCATCTTCAATTAAGCGCTCAAATTTGTGATTACATCATTCTACAGTGCTCAAAATGTAAAAATAATGTCTCCAATGGCTCCAGAAGACCCAAAAATCCCTAGCTGGGCTCTTGTTGGGCTCAAAAAGGCCAAACACTTCTCAAATTATGGCTCTTGGAAGTTTTGTAGCAAATTGTTCTACAAACTGGCAAATTGGCTAAGAGTCATACGTTTTCTGCCCTTCAGCAGCTTGTCAGCCAACAATTTTGCCTGGCACCAGTGGCATTCATGCTGCAAATGGTGCATTTTTTCGAATGGTCAAATCATCTATTAACTCTTATCCACCGAAATTTGAGCACATTCTCCTGGTTGTATTGAACCATAAGGCTGGGGGTCGGGTTGGCTCATCCATTAGCGTCATTGGTTCCACAGTGACCATGGGACCTAGGGGTCAGCCCTTATCCTACGTGCCTTCTTCACCAGCTCCCAGTGGACTCCACTATGGATTTTATGGTGTCCATATGTCTTGGTATAGGGCCTTAAGCCCTGCCCGCCCCATCTTTTGCACCTTATCCTCCGCCCAGGGTCCTGTGAGCTACTATATAACCATGGGTCGGTCCTTACATTCTGCTCCCCTTAACTTAGCGCTTGGTCCTATTCTTTGTCACGGTGATCACAGGTTGGGGCTAAGCCCCAATCCCCTTGGTCTCTACTCCCGTCGAGGTCACGTGGGGTGCCAAATGACTAGGGGCTAGAGCTTAGTCTCATTCCCTCCTGCCAATGCACATTTGACTTGTCTTTAACATAAACTCGACGACCTGATAGGTTAAGTAACACGTTCATGGCGTAGTGGTAGAGCTCGACAATGTTGGAAGGCAGGTCATGTGTTCGATCCTGCATGGCCTGTGGGTTGATCCCATACAGTTTTATTCAACTTGGAGGTGCCACGTGGCAGCTTTTGGTTAGGCCACGTGGCATCCTCTCACTAGTCCATGAAACAACCTCCAACTAATAAAAACTGACCACTTGGATAAACCACATTTTGACACTTGGAAACACCTTATTGGCTCAATGGTAGACCAAGTTAGACTATTGAATCAATTGTACGGACTACCCATTCAGCAGTCCAGTCAGCAACTTGCAAAATTTTTAGTTGTTTAGCAAAACAATCAAAACGCGATATCTTGAGCCTACAATGTCAGTTTTGAGTGGTTCAAGTTGCGTTGGATTTAGAATGGAGAGCACTACGTTTTGGAACCAGTTTTGAGCACTTTCAAACACTTTCATTTTTTAGCACTTTATTGATCCCTTATATCAATGAGCTAGTTTATTTCCATTTTGCATGTAAACAATTTTCAATACTTTGTTATTAATGAATTGAAGTTTTGTTTTTGCTATATCTTTGTGTTTATGTTTATATCTGTATTTCATTTCGTTCCTTCATAAATATTGATCATAGAACATGTCACTTCAAGTTTCATGAAGCATATGAAAGTATTAAATGTCATTCCTTTCAGTATGCTTGAAGAAATACATCTACATATTTGTGGCAGAATATGACATTTTCTAATGTCACAAGGGAGAGATGATAAAGACTTCAATATTATTACAACCTTTACTCAATCTAGCCACCATGTTTATTGGAATTTCTATGGATTTCATTATGGAATTACGAAAATTAAATAATAAATTAGGGATCATGGTAGTCATTAATTACCTTTGTAAATATGATCACGTTTATGCCTTACAACACACCTTCAAGGCCTTGAACGTCACGTAACTATTCATGGAATGTATTTTTTAGATCCATGCCATGCCTCAATCAATTACTAGAGATGATGAGTTGAGCTTCACTATAAATGTTTGGTGGGAGTTGTTTCAATGTCAAGGTACCCAACTAAATCTTAACACATTATATGAACCCAAAATAAATGGTTAGATATACATGACCAATAAGTATTCAAAGTTTATTGACATGTTTTTCCTCATAGTTATAAGCTCAATGCATATAGTGGTTACTTTTCAACGAATAATGGTAAAATAGCACCGATCACAATGCTACTCAAATGATCCCCTTTAAGGTAGTCTATGGAAAAAATATCCTATCAACTTTCTCCTACTTACTAGGCCTATTTAAAGTTTAAGAAGTGGCCAAAAACTTTATAACCCATGCTAACATTATTTGTACCTTAAAGATATTTTGGTGTTAATCCATAACCAATTGAAGAAATAAACTTATCAACCTAAAATGAACCCCTAAAATTTAGGTTCAAACAAAAAAAATTAACCCAACCAAATGTTAGAACCTAAATCTAAGCCAACTCTACGAAAAGAAAATATTGAATAATATCTTATTATAAAGTAATTTCTCAACTCTCTCCTCCTTAACTAAGTCATTGTTTACTATACTCAAGTTTAAATCACTTACAATTTCCAACTCACCTAAATTGATTATCATACATGATAAGGACAAAATCCATTACAACTTTAAAACATGTGAAAGTCTTAAAAAAATACTTCAAATAAGAAATTTATTTATAATTAAATATCTTGTTTTTCAATAGATATTTATTTTTTATTAGTTAATTTATTATAATGATTTATTAAAAATATTTTATCTAACTAATTTTTATAAATAATAAAAAAACGACTTAAAAAATATCCAATTTTTACGGTTACATTGAAAACTTAATTTTTTAAAATTTCAACCTTTTGAGTGGCACATGCCATCATTTGACTGCATTCGAGAGGTTGGGTTTTCTAAATCATCAATTTTTCAAAACTTTGAGTCAAAATTTAAAATTAGAAAGACATTATGGGTCCCCTTCCTATGTCATGCTTTGCCATTCCTGCGCTTTCATTTTCGATCCATCGTAACGATCATTCCCACGTTGAGTTCCACTCAATTATTTAAATTCGATTCCTCGTAACATTTTATAACAAATAAATGGTTTTTTAATCACTGTCCTACTTAGAAATATGAGGAAAAATCAAAAGGATCTCGTCATTGATTTTTTCCAACCGACAATGGACAGCAGGGGAGAGTAGTTTCACCATCATTGGATGGATCTTGACATTGGTGAAAGAAGAATTAAAAAAATGAATGTTTTCCCCTTCATGGTGGTGGGAAGGAAGAATTGAAATGATTATTCCAATTCAGGGGGAGAAACATGAAACATTATTCAACTATATCAACATATCATATATCAGCGAGGTAGATGAAGTTAGATTACCTTTTTTGGGGTTATATATATAATTTTTAGAAAAACTTAATTGATGTGTAATTAAGTGTGTTAAGTAAATTGTGTTTTTAGTAATGGTTTTTAGTATTGCAACAACAATGTTGTAATTTTTAAGGATCTCAACTTTAATTATCAATTTGGGGTTTGTACACACATAAGAGTGGTCGACACCATATGTGTAGCATGCACTATCTTCTTCTCTCACCAATTTTTATGCAAATGGGAAGTATTGAAATGAAGGTTAGATGCACAAAGACCAAGTTAAGATGTTAACTAAGTTATGCTACAACAAAAATAGATTTTTGGAAAAGGAAATGGCACACATACATCTATGCTACTAGCAATGAATGAAAAAGCACACTTGCTGAATGGAACACACATCTATGTTATCTGCAATAATTGGAAAAACACACATGCTAGAAATAAATGACAAAGAATCAAAACCCTAATTTGCAGAAGAAAACAATATTAAGAAAGCAATTTACAAAGGCACCTATTGACAACTTTATTAGGTCTTGATTGGTCATATTAATTGTCTTTTAAATAAGGATAAATTAACCATGCACACACATAAATAGTCAACAAGGCTAGGTCTTTTACTTCAAGTCTATTGTGAAAAGTATATGCAGGAACAATGTATAACTAGCTCTAGTGACATGAACCCTTAAAATGTTGTTGCAATCATCACTCTCAACACTCAGAAATCATCATTGTCACACTCACACAAATCACTCAATCACTTAGTCACTACTTGCAAAGGAAAAGTAACACTCATCCACTCTAATCTTAATTCAATAGAAGAACACATTTAACCAAACTGAGAAGAATTTTGAACAATCACACAACAATGCATCAATATGAACCTCCAAACTGTAACAATGAATTAATACTTAGTATACATGATCATGAGTGGACCAGTCTGGAACTTATATTGTTACACAATTAACTAAAACCACTATTCTACAATTCAATTAGTTAGTAACTTCAATGCATCGAAAGATCAATAACAATAACAATGACGGAAATATACATCAAAACTGAGAGAAACTAAACATACATATGATAGTACCTTACTAACTCAACAATCCCTACAAAAGAGGAGGGTCGTTCCTCCTTAGCAGGGAGTTGGTACACACATCTCACAAGCCAATCAATAAAGAAGTAAGATGCCACAAGTCATAGAGTTGCATTGATATTAGGGGTGATTATGTTTACACATTTTTCTCCAAAATCACAATGTAAAATGCCACCCCCGCAAGGCAGAGGGCTTCCTCTTTTATAAATTAAAATATATCTATCTTTGAAATGTAACCAATCATGAGAATCTCTTAATTCTTTGATTACACAAAACAAGAAACATATTACAACAATTTTCTATGAATATAAAATATTGTAATAGTCTTTTCAAAATACAAAAAGGCCAATAACTGGAATTCCAAACTGCTTTGATCAATCTTGGTAGTATCACTAATATTTTTCGCTAACACAATGGCCAATGCTGACTTGACCAAGTAACAAACCAAGTCAATCGTTGCCATCATTGTTGGAAAAACAGAGTATCTGAGATAAAGAGTATTAGCACAACAACAACAGTGTCAACACAAATTTGACTTTGGAATTAGCAGGACAAAAACTAGAACATAACATCCCTGCAACAACATCTTTAGTGAACCAAGATTCCCCTAAAACAATCCCTTTTCATTTTTGTTAATAAAATAATTGCCTAAAATAGACAACCTCACATGAAAATACAAGAAAAATTAATATAGTAAGATCATATGAAAAATAAACATACATTGGTAAGACGGCAACAAATAAGGTAATAGGGTATAGCTTTTAAGTTCAAAATAATGAGAAAGATAGGAAAAATAAGTACAAAAAGGTGCCAATTCCACGTCCTAACATCTCCCCTTAACTAAAGAAACTACATGTTCTCATGTAGACCTATTCAGTGATATTTTGATGTGTGTTGTGAATGTAGTTCAAAAAAAATTGTATGATGCTACTATATCATCCTCGAGAAAGAAACAAATCCAACCACCATCCTACATCTGATGAATCAAGTTGATATGAATGTTGATACTCAAGTATAATAGGACAAATTAATGGAAACTTGAATCTAAATCCCAACCAACTAGATCCACATTTTCTAACACAGCCAAAATACTAAGGAATCCTAGAGAGTGCATGTATAAATTTCTGAATACAATATGGGTCCTCATTTTTTAGCTTTTTGTCATAAGTCTCCCATCTTAACCTGCTTCCATCAAGTGCATCTTGCTTCAACAACTCAATACTCCTGAAAAATGTTCCATACTTTATTCTTTATCTCCATAATTTGATTATGTGCTTTAGGAGAGTCCAAAATTTTATTGAATTCTCTCAATACCACATTAGTGGACCCTGGTTCATTCCAAAAGTACAACAAAGTGGTCTTCAATTTTTTTGTTACAATATCTTGGGCTACCTTCCAACTGACTTGGTTATGTATGAAAGAAGTAAAATCCCTCAATGGAATTTCTCCTACGTAAGGTGTAAAATTAAACTTTGTATCTCCAAAGAAAACATACTCATGTAGTTATAGCTCACACAACAAATATTGTTCCAAAATGTTGGTCTGCTAAAATGTTTCTAGGAAAGTATGGGGATTAGTCATTTTGTATGGTCTTTGATCCTTAATGGTTGTCAGTTTAAAAAAACATTTCTCTAGTAAGAACAAATGGTAAGAAGGAGGGGGGTTCCTACAACTCAATTCCTATCATCATCTCTCCTTTTATAGTTTATTTTTCCACCTCCTATAAAAATGCAACTTAACCTAATGAACTACAACCTTTCTACATAAAATAAAATTAAAAATTAAAAAATTAAAAAATTAAAAAATAAAAAATAAAAAATAAAAAATAAAAAATAAAAAATAAAAAATAAAAATAAAAATAAATTAAAAATAAAAAATAAAAAATAAATAAATAAAAATAAAATAAAATAAAATAAATAATCTATATATATATATATATATATATATATATATATATATATATATATATATATATATATAATAAAATAAAATAAAAATAAAAATAAATTAATTAATTAATTAATTAAAAAAAAAAATAAATGATCCATCCGAAGTTAATGTTGTTACCCTAGCAACAACTTCTTCTGTAACAACAATTCACCATCCTCTTACTGTCAAACCATGCTCATTCAAGTTCTATGCAAATTCAAGCGAAATTTGATCATCAAACCCTTGAAATCTATCAAAATATGTGATACATATTACGTTTTGAAATATTTTGTAGTCTCTTGGATGATTATCCAAATCCTTGGTTGAATTTAGTTCGTGTCTAACTACTACTCTACCCATAGCTCAAAGAAACCATAGCAAACACAACGCTTAAAGTTCCAAAATATTGTTGTAGGTTCAACAATCCTTCATGGAGATGCTCATCGAGAGACAAATTTTGAGTTCATTGGAATTACCATATTTTAACTATGGAAGGCTTTAATTATAACAAAGTGTTGGTCATCTCATGCCATAATTGGAAGGTAATCCAAATGATTTGGTGAGAATTGTCAATAGCCATATCAATTTTTATTGGGAAATGACAACAAGATAAATAAATGTAGGTTTAAATTGGAAATATGTTCAATCAGGAAGATGATAATATATCGTAGAGTAATTAGTACAGTTCATCCCCTTGTTTCCGAGAAAACTAGTGTCCATTCAGAGCTGCTAGTCCCATTAAGATGGGTAGCTATCTTAGAAACAAACAATTCAAAGTAACTTGTGTTTTCCTTTATGAGAGATAGATGAGAGAGAAGCAGAGAGTACCAACCTCAGTCTTTCGCTTGGCTCCTTGCTTGTTTCCTCTCCCCTTTGATAGAGCTTCGCCACTCGCTTCTCACTTGTCCCACTTCAAAGAACACCTGTAGAGTCAAAGCAGCAAAATACCATCAAAGCATAGAGATCTATAACCATAAACAATGTAGAATCAGATGTACATTAACCATACAAATGCATACACAAATACAAGATTCAGAAATATACAAGTATATGGAGGAAACTCAAATAGCTTTATTGAAGAAGTAGTAGAACAGAGGATTACAACCCAATTGTTTGATCCAGCGCCATCCTCCCAACATGAAAGCCCTCTTCACCTCATGAAAAGCTAGATCACCCAACAATACTATGTCTCAAAGAGAAACCAACAGCACTTCCTTACAAATTACAAAATTCCAGCCTTTGGATCTTTAGGATGAGGGATCCATATATAGATTTTTTCAGGGGAGTGAATCAGCTTCTGGGATTTTGATTAGTGTCATTTCATTGATAGTTCTTGGTTCCGCTTGGAGATTTCATGATCTCTTACTCATCCCTGGGCGAATTCAGAGAGGTAAGTGTCATATGAGCAGTTTCTAGAAGATTCTCTGAGTTTCCACCTAGCAAACTGCTTCTGCCATTTGTCTGCTCTCGCTCATCACACCCTACAGAAGGGATTTTCAGTATGCATCGCACCCTTTGTGTGCTGCAGGTGAGATGCATCACACCCTCAGCATGGAGCAGTCTGTATGGTCCAATTTTAACCAATTCTAAGCAGTTTTTCAGGGAGAACTTCTGGGAAATGATGTAATCAGTTGACCTTGATCCTTTAGGGTATGAAAGAACACTTTTAGGGGTTGGATAGGCCTTGTTTTATTGACATATGTGATTGGGGTTGTAGTGCCCAAATATGTCTATAACAATTGCCCCCTAAAGCATGAGGTCGTAAATCTTTTGATGTCGGGTGAAATGCTTTATCATGAGGATCCGAGGTTTTTCGAACTAGAAGGTGACCTATAACAAGATACAATGCAATACATTATCTTCATAATATTTTCATGATCTAGCTGAGGCAGGAATTCCCATGCTCAGCTTTATAAATTCATTTTCATGTACATAAGACAAACAATCGTCTGTGTGGCAGATTGATGATTCTGGTAGAGCCATCATCCCTTAGCTTGGATGATTATCTGTACAGCTATGATGTACATTTGATGTCTTTATTTTTCTGAATATATCGCAACCCAAATGGGTGAAACTAGATCCAGGGTCTTCAAACTCGTTCAATCTTCGCCCGAAGTACAAGTCGATCCATGTGAAAAGATGTTCTAATGTCAAACATGGAGAGACATCACTTGATTACCAGCCAATGATGTAACCTGTTAACAGGCACGAGAGGAATCACCAATAATGATAATGACCCTTAAGGTACTGCAGTACAATTCACGTGGTGTGAATACGTGAGTCGATGTAAAACAGCACTTAAAATCTTTCGGTCGAAGGCCATTGATGTAAACCTGACGCCGGAAGTGAGAAACTTGCCATTGAGGCATGCAAGCTTCAAAGTACTGAAAGGGTTGTTCCTAAGTCAACTTCTTAGATAATGAGCTGATGTCAATAAGAAGTGACCCATCGTAGGAGGGCATTAATGAATCCCACAACTATGACATGGAACGGAGCAATTTATTTTGTTGAGGTGAAAACGATTTGATGATACAAGGTTTAGGGTGGCAGTCATGAAAGAATGGAGCGTCAAGGTATTGTAGCGGATGAGGCGTTAGCTGGGTTGGTGAATTCTCTGAGTGACTTCTTTTGAGCATATTGGTGACACTAGAATGGATTGGTAGCATTAACCCCAAAATGGGTGGTACGGAGGACCAATGGTGATATGACCGGTGAACGAAATAACCCAACCCGACTCAATCATGGTGATGGAGTGAAAGTGTCATATTCAAGAGCGACCTGCTACCAATGAAGTTCTTCAAGTTTTCTTCCCTTTTTCCCCAGTCATTGCTGACTAGTACCTCTTTATTTTTGTCAAGCTTGAGGAGGATAACATATGCTTGTTCTATAATTTGCGCTTCGAGCAAACCTGTTGCTATGTTTTAGTGAGCCTAGCGACAGTGAAACTCGCTCTTGTCTATATGGACAAGTTTGTCGCTATTGTTTTAACGCATTTAACGACAAAAATAACTCGGTCCTTTTCATTTTTAGAGAGTCTGAAAAGAGATGGAAAGGAAACTCTAGTAGTCCTTTTTCGTAGTATAATCCCTTAAGTCCAAAAAAGTATAAAATAATACGAAAGGGATGACTTTTCCGATCACTTTAGCGAGCCAAAAAATACAAGCACTTGATCTTTTTATGTAATGATCCCTCAAGTCCAAAAAGATTAAAATATAGAGGAGGGATGGAACTTCCAATCACTTTAACGAGCTGGAGAGGCCAATTGCTCGGCAATCTTTTCATATTTTACGAGTCTAAAAAGAGCTTAAAGGAGACTCGTTTTTGAGGAACGAGTGATGTTTTCTGGATAGCAACTAGTTCCAGGTAAGTTTGGAACTTTTCAATCATGGCAGTGTAAAGAAGGTGGCTAATAGAATCACTCGTCGCAGTTGTTCCTCAAAAGGGTAAACAATCAAGTGGAGGTATATGATCGGCTAAAAAGTGGAGGTGATGGTAAGAACACGACCAAGGCTCAAAAGTTGATAGCAATGCGATCACAAAGGTTATTTACCAAAGGTGGGTTCATTTTTTAATGAGCTTGAACTCTGGGGGAACATATGCTCATTGCTAGGTTTATTTTTTAACGAGCTTGAACTTCGCATAAACCTGCTCATGCCAGTTGTATAATAAGGATGTCTCTCATTAGTAGGTTCATTTTTTAGGGAGCTTTCCCCATGCACAACTTTGCTCCGAGCCTTTTGTATGCAATCTAGGAATGACCAACCACTGTCCTAAGGGTTAAAGAACTACTGAGGTTAGGTAGGATAGTTTCCTGCTGGGAAACATTTCCTTTGCTTTGTCGTTTCCGTTGGTCCCGGCAAAGGTGAATGGTGGATCAGACCAATCACCTAACTTAAGCAGTTGAAGTTAGTAAAAACTACGAGGTTAGAGTTACGCTGGTCGATTTTCACTTGCATAAAAAAGGTTTGCATGCCCCCAGGCATGGAAAATTTTAGTGGCGAATGTTCGCCCTTTGGCGAAATTAAGGGGTTTTAAATTTTTAGTGGGCGAATATTTTGTATCATAGTACATTTTTACAAATCAACTCAAATAGCCCACCTTATTTTAAGGGAGAGGGTAAAAAAGGTAAATTTAGCCCTTGAAATTAGGAGTTACAACCTTCTATTCGCCCTAATTTTCAAGAATAGGTTTTATTTAAGTGAATCCTATGGGCCAAATACCATATTTATAAAAGAGGTATGGTAAATTAATAAAAATATAAATAAATGAGAGGTATGGTAAATAAATAAAACGTCTTTTTATACTTACTCAAAAGGTATGGTAAATAAATAAAAATATAAATAAACTAGACGTATGGTAAATAAATAAAACCTCTTTTTATATTTAGTCCATAACTCTCGTTCTATTTATGAAGGCTCAAAAAAGAGGTTTTATTTAAGTGAATCCTATGGGCCAAATACCGGTATGGTAAATTAATAAAAATATAAATAAACGAGAGGTATGGTAAACAAATAAAACATTTTTTATATTTACTCCATAAGTCGCCTTATATTTACGAACACTCAAAAAATGCGTTATATTTAGGTGAAACCTATGGGCAAAATAATGCTATGGGACAAATACCATGGGCTAGATTATTATTAATACCATCAAAAAAACATTATTAACCCTAATATTAGTATTAATAAAAATAAAAATGGCACATGGTATTGACCCATGGTATTCACCAAAATCGCACATGGTATTGACCCATGGTATTCACCTGGAATGTAGCCTATTTAAATGGGGGAATTAAACCAGCATAGATCGATATTTACTCTAGATCTACTAACCCCCGAGAGGTATCAAATATCGTGATATGCAAACTAGCATAGAGTGAAAAAATATTTGATCCCTCTCAAGGCTTGGTGGATCAAGAGTAAAAATGGATGTTGTAATTTAATGTATGTTAAACATTTTAGCTTGGTTAAAATAAAAAATAAAATAAAAATCAATTATTAATTTTATTAATCTCTATAAATTACTAATAGTAATTTTTAAGCTCTAGATTTATGATAACCCATGGTATTGACCCATGGTAATACCATGGTATTCATGTGAGAATAGACTTTTTAAAGGGGGAATTCTATCATCCTAGATCCATCTTAATTCTGGAACTACCAAGTGCTCAGAGGGATAAACATATTTCATCCCCCTAAGAGTGGTAGATGTGGAGTTAAGATGGATATAGACTTTTTAAAGGGGAAATTCTATCATCCTAGATCCATCTTAATTCTGGGTCTACCAAGTGCTCAGAGGGATAAATAGATTTCATCCCCCTAAGAGTGGTAGATGTGGAGTTAAGATGGATATAGGTTGGTTTTTATGATAATGAAGATATTAAATAGACTTAGGAAATAAAATTGTAAAAACATGTTAAGGTGAATGGTTAAAACATAGACATTGGACAAGTATATTTGTATACTTCTATTTTAAACTGAAACAAATCCAGGGCTAAAAGGAATGGATTGATTGCACTAGTCATCCTTGTATAACTTTCCAACATAAGCTAGAGTAAACAGACTGTAATTTGGGTAATTTTTCTAACTGCAAACGGGAACATACTTGTGTATTGGCAGGGTGGTTACGAGGTCCCTAGAAGTGATGAATTTGAATTTTTCTTGGTTTTATATATAGTATTAGGTTTTTTTCTCATGCTTTCTGTGAATGACACAAGTGAATTTTATCCTACACTCACTAGGTTATCGATATGTAATTTTGGTAATTTTGATTTCAAAATATATTTTAAAGAAATGCAATGATTTCATTTGTGTATTCAATAAACACAATATTCTAATGGAACTCTGCATTTGTGGTTTACCTATACAGATTCCATGGAGAAGTATTAGTGGTGTGACATCAATTGTCCTCAAGCAGAGGCTTTAGTTTTACTCTTTTCTAGAAGCAATAAATTTCTTCCAACATTTTTGAGTTCCATGAAAAATTTGAAAGTCCTAATAGTATTCAATTATGGGTTCAAGAGAGACATAGTATTCAAGTGTGGGTTAAAGAGATCCACATTGAATGATCTATCGACCTTATCTTCACATAGTTTAAGACTTTTCACTTGGAGAGGCTGCATTTGCCCCCACTTCAAGAGCATAGTAAAGTCATGTAGAACTTAGAGAAGCTATCTTTAAGCTTTTAGTGAAGATTGGAAAAATGTCAGGGTTCAATAACACCCAGTCGAGCATTAAGCTTCCAATAATGCTAGATTTTAACCTGGAGCACTTTTGTGATTTGGAGGAGATGCCCCCTCGTATTTGTGACACATCTTCAATTGTGAATTGGACTATTACTAATTTTCATTTCCTTCAAAAGTTACCTGATGACTTGGGGAACCTCAACTCTTTAAGAATGTTAATGAAGGAAAGAAAGTACATTATGCTAAGTTCTCTTATGCTTTTCAAGTTTTTCTTGGATATCTACAACGTTTTAGGTAGGAAAGTACGTTCTGTTAATGAAAATTTGTCTTGATAGAAAGGCCCAATTTCAAATTCTAATGCTTTCAAAAAACATTGTATAACTGTAATGTTTCTAAAAGGAAAGCATATTTTTTCAATTTAAGTATCATGATCCCATATTCCAACTTATTTTTCAGTAACCCATTAGGCTTTGTAGCTTTGAATAAATCCATGTCTTTTGATAAGATCCTCTTCCAAATTAGAAAGAAATTTCGTTTTGGCAATAACCACATACAATGCCTTGATTTTGTTATTGAGAAAATAGAGGTTGTGAAACAAGCCTGTGCCATACAAGGACTTGATTCATTGATTATGTATCAATTATGGCTCTTGATGTAACAATGTCTTGATTTTGTTGCTTGAAAATAGAGGTTATTCTTTACTATTTCACAGAATTTCTTACAATCTTTCCATAAGTATTGATTTGTAATCTTAGTCACTTAGGGATGGCAGTAATGACAAAGGTAATATTCCATGGTTTGAAGTTCCCCTCTTACTAAATATTTAAATATATCACCACAATTTCACTGCTAGTTAAAGGAATTGTATTTGATTTGTAAACAATTCATTGCTTGATTTATAGATTTTCATTTTTTCCCTTTTTTATTTTTTTCTCAGATTTGGTATGAGGTATCTTCCAAGATTTGGGTTCCCTAGATTCCCCAGCATAGCTACGAGGTTCAGATGCTATCATTAAATATTCTCGGAATGTTACAACTTTTCTAGTAAGTGTGCTTTGAAACATTGTTGTTTCTTTTCCATGGTGTTAATGCAAACAAGCACTGCAACTAGTGCAATTATTTAGATTAAGTGCCGAAATCTAGGTGGTCTTGTAATGATGGAGTGATTGTTTTCTAGCTAATAAGGCCATATGCATTTTTATCTCTTATGTTGTCCTGAGATATTCAAATTCAGAATAAGAATTGAGGTCTTGTTTCCACTGTAGATTGCAGTCAGTTTCTTGAACATAATATATAGTAGATTATCTTTTACTAATCAACTGTGGATATGATCCCTGGAAGGAAAGGAAATTCAAAGTGACTTTTATTTCACATTGATTTGTCAAAACATCCACACAAGAAAGGAGATTCAAAGTGACACTGATTTCACACTAATTTGTCAAAATGGAGGCATTAGAGAAAAGGAAACTTTGTATTCAACAATGCTCTTAATTTCATATGTACATGCACAGACATGTTAGTAGAAAATATTGAAGGGTTGCCTAAGTAATATTTTCCATTACACTACATTCTTTATAGCTTGTAAATAAATAACTCGAAACAATTCATTACACTACTTGTTATTCTTTATTAATCAGTGGTTAAGATTTTGATATTGAACTGGCTAAGATTTTTCTTCCTTCTGTGAAATTGTGTGTTCTATAATGCTTCTTTTCCATTCACTATGTATAGCATATGAAGTGTGTCTAATGGAGTAGGAAGATTGGAAAGTCTTGTGATCCTTGAACTATGTTACAAGGCAGAAACCCAATGGGGCAGGGTAGGTGCATCCCCACAAAGGGGTCACAAATACCAAAGTTGGTATTGGCTAGTGCCTTGAGCTAGAAAATTTCCTTTACCCTTGTATTAACAGTGAATTTGGAGAGGATTCTAATATTATCTTTATAAGATTTATATCAGTTAAGATTGATGAATAAAATTCATGAGACATGAGCTAGGATGTCCTTGCAAGGTGGTTGTTGATTATTGGAAGTTATGATGGCCATTATATCAGGCCAGGTGGTCGCACTCCCTTGATCATGAACACGATTGTGATCAAGATGGAAGACTTCATAGTCTAGATTGATTGTTTAGCAATGATAGTTAGTGGGCTCATTCACAAAAGCTTCTATTTCACTAATCCTTTTTATAGAGTTGTCATATTCAATTTCCAAAGGTTTTAATTACACTATAGAGTTGAGTTCTGAGAGAGTTGTGATTCACAGTGTTAAGTATAGCAGCTATGACACTTGAATGAAGACAAGCATAGTATAGGTATCAGACTCTGTTATAAGCTTACTTGCATATTATAAGGGACTTGGTTGGATTTTTTATAATTTTATAAACAGGTTCCATGTCATGGAAATGTGAAAAAAAACAGTGATATTGCCACCATGTGGCTGTTGTCATATATGGTTTTATACTTTTTCAAAAAATTCTCTAAGAGTTCACAATTCTAAGATTCACTAGGACTTCACAAAATTTTATTATTTAGTGAAAGACTCACCAAGATCTTACAAGATTTTATAATTGAGTAAAATATTTGCCATGCCTGGTGAGAGATTCGCCAAAAAATTATATATACATATTATATTATTGATAAAATCACCTTCCATTTTTCCTATATACCATGGCGATTGGCCCATTTATTATACATATAAATTTAGGGGGGGTTCTTAAAATTTTCCCTGCCCCCAGGTATAAAGATAAGTAGAGTTTCCAGGTTACCATATGGAAGTTCTTGCATTAAAGCAAGATTGTTCCATCCACGTAGCAGACAAAACACTCCCTTGGCTCTATCCATCGAAATAAACAAAGGTGAATGGCATGAGCTTCTAATCACATAACCTTCAACAAGGGAATCCTTTTCCAGACTGATCCCATTTTCTGAAACGGATGGGTGTGTCAAAGTAGTCATATATCCTATGAGGAAACCTACCTTATATCTGGGGTTTTCCTACCGAAGCAGACCAGGGCGCATGCCCCCTAGGTTTAGTCACATTCACCGAATCACTCGCGCTCATCAGGTGGACGGACTGGAGGTTGATGAGACATTCCTTATGCAAAAAGACCATTTAGGGATGGCATTTGACTAGTAGCCGTGTTTGAACCGGGGAATGAAAGCTGGTCTACGAGCTGGACCATTCTGCCTTCATACGGGAAACACATCACCCAAAAGAGTGAGGAAACAATAGCTCCCATGCTGTAAATGTAGTCACGCCCAAGGAGTAGATTGTAATCTAGAGGCCCTTGGACTACCATTATGTTCAGATGAACGGTTTTCCTTATCAAAGTTATAGGTAAATTTGGAAGGATCCCTAACGGTCGACTAGTTCCTTTATTGAAGCCTAACAGATTTCGAATCTCAGGCAGAAGCAATGGCGAACCAAGCGCTTTCCAAACAGTTGAGGAAAGGATACTCACAGAATCCCCTTCATCTATGATAGTACCAACCATAATCATTTTGTAAGCTTGTACTATGATTCGGAACGATACATTATATGGTAGGCGGGGTCTCGCTAGTAGATTCCAATCAAAGGAAATGACTAGATTTCTTGGAGGAGGGACCGAATAAATGGTCGGATGAATCTCTTGAACTGAGGAACTTCTCTTCTGTGGTAAAGGAACGGGCAAATTCCCCCCTTGTTCATCGGATTCTGTGTTGACAAAAAGAATTTGAACGATGTCGTTCTCATTCTCTTTGGAGACTATATCATCTGAAGGTGGACCTTCTGAAGACAAAACTGGGTCGAATGCCATCTTGACCTGTTGACTTTGGTCCGATGTGGAATCAAAGGGTTTATCTTCAATGATAGGCATTTTGACCAAAAACAGGGGTGTGTCAGTCGGACTTTCAACTAGCGATGGACTTGGCAAGAGTTTCTTGTATCTAAGAGGAAGTCGCTGCGGTGAAGCAGGATGATTATCCAAGACTCTTTTAGCTTCGTCCAAGAAAGGGCAACGGTGGAGGGCATGATCACCTTCACACAACCTACAAGGAAATTTAGATCTTCCTTTCTTCCCATTGACTTCATTTTCACTATTTGACGGTGTACTCTCAACATGATCAACAGGGGTTGAAGACACCGGACTGTACAAGCGGGGAGACCAATCTCTCAAGATCCACGGGATGTAGGGACAATCTAGATGATAGTGGTCTCCTTTGCAAATGACACATGGAGATTTGGGCTTGGATGGTGCAGTGTGTGGATTTTTGCCAGACGATGCATGGTTGCCTCCTTTCGCCGTTGGCTTCTTCTTCTTTTTCTCCTTCCCTTTCTTCTTCTTCTCAGTGACTTGGTTTTTAGTGTTACTAGTTTCACCAAGCAAAGAAGAAGAAGGAGAGGGAGAATCAAATGAAGTGGAAGGTGGGGGAGCAACTTCAGTATCATCTGGTTGATGATTTGATTGTTGAGGAGTTATGGTGTTTTAAACAATAGAGGTCGAGAATAGCCATACTGGCAGGCCAATTGTGAGTCTTGGAAGGGACAATGTAGCCATGTGTGGAGTGCCAATATCTCCCCAAGAGGAGAAAGGACTAGGATTTCCCCCAAGGGGAAATCCTTGATTGGTGGACTCCATTTTCTCAACCTAAGACCAATGAGGGAACAGTGATGTTATTCCGAATAAAGTAAATTTTATGACGCTTTGACACAAGTTGCTTTTTCAAGTTTAAAGAGGCAAGGAAAAGCTAGAGATGACTCTAGTCACCTTCGATTTTTAATGAGCTTGAAGTGAAAAGTGCTCAGATGGACCTTTTCTTTTAAGGAGTCTGAAAAGGAATGAAAGTAACTACTCTAGAAATCTAGACTGAGGGATTACCAAACCAATCGCAAAACTGCAATACACACCTCGGTGGTAAATTATAGAGAAATTACCAAGGACTTTACGTACGACAGTCAATCTTCCCGAATGCTGTGTTCAGTGCATTGCGATCGATAAGGCGGCAGACACAGCTTCCTAAGGATAATGGATATCAACCTATTGTGGTCTCCCAATATATACTTGACGGTATGAGGGAGCACAAGTCCGTACTGGCACTTGTCATATCAAATAGGAGGAATCACCCAACCTACAATGAAAATGATAGTTACTAGGCTTTACGATGCCATAATACATCTCTAGCCTAGACTTCTAGATGTTGTGCGTTAGGTTACAAAGCGTTTTTATGTTCATTGATGTTTATTTTATAGTTGATCTTTCTTAAGAAGTTTTCATTTCAAAGTTCACCATGTGATGTAGATGTACAACTCCTAAATATGCAATCTAAAATGATAAACAGTCGTTTATTTTCTTTTAGCAATGAAAATCCTAGCTACTAAGGAAAGAAAAATATGATTCTTTCAACATAGAGCAGAGAGCACACACTAAATGCACTTTTCCTAAATCAATTTCCGCATGTAGTCTAAATGCAAATGCACATGCATGTATTTGTTTTTCAGTTCCCTTAATGTGAGAATGACAAAAAGAAAACTAAGTACAAATCTGAACTACTTTTCTTCAAAGCGACACTTTAACAATTTCTTTTCAAAAAATGAAAGGAAGACTAAGACGACACTTTCTCTTTCGAATGGAAAACTGTTTTCGACACTTCAAAGAATTGATAATTCAAATCAAATACAATGGCAAAAGTGTAATCGACTATCTAAAAGAGGAAGACTTTACAACACTCTTTTTCTTAATTGAAAATGACAGTTGTGATACTTTCGAATCAAAAGACGATAGTTCGATTAAGCTACTATTTGCAAAGGAGGACTATAAATGATGAAAAATACATTAAAAAACATTCACAATTCCTTATCAATGGAGGCTGAATAATGTGAAGGAAGAAGGTTTCAACAGTGATATACTGATCATAGACAGCAAAACTACTAAATAGAGCTGAAAATAATGAAGAAAAAACCAAAATTTGGAGGTAGAAACGGTCTCATTCAATCATCACACCTACCCTTAAGGAAAACAAGGATGCATCTCACCTGCAGAACACAAGAAGTGCGATGCATCTAGACTACTAATGAGAGACAATGCGATGGTCCAAGGACGAGACTGAGCTTGGTTTTCACCCACAGTTTGCAACTAAGTTCAAGGATTTAGGCTGAGCTTATGATGCTGAGCTTATGATAGACAGTAAACACAAAGTATAGGGGCTGATCTAATGAGGTTACTGAGCTACCACCAGGGCACTTAGGATGTTTGCAAGTTAGATATTAAATTCATAAACCAACCCGAAGATTGACTAAAGCAGCGTTGATCTACTTTGCAGTTTCATAGCAAAAGTAGTTCGAAGGCTAGCTGGCTTAACTTTAGGCTCTGTCTGTAGTTAATAAAGAAAAAAACAGTAATAAACAAACAAACTATTCGCTCCCCAGTGGAATCGCCATTTTGTTTCCGGGAAAACTAGTGTCCATTCAGAGCTGCTAGTCCCACTAAGACGGGTAGCTATCTTAGAAACAAAAAATTCAAAGTAACTTCTGTTTTCCTTGCTTGTTTCCTCTCCCCTTTGATATAGCTTCGCCACTCGCTTCTCACTTGTCCCAATTCAAAGAACACCTGTAGAGTCAAAGCAGCAAAATACCATCAAAGCATAGATATCTATAACCATAAACAATGTAGAATCAGATGTACATTAACCATACAAAAGCATACACAAATACAAGTTTCAGAAATATACAAGTATATGGAGGAAAACTTAAATATCTTTATTGATAGAAATAGTAGAAGAGAGGATTACAACCCAACTAGCTGATCCAGTGCCATCCTCCCAGCATGAAAGCCCTCTTCACCTCATGAAAATCTAGATAACCCAACAATACAATGTCTCAAAGAGAAACCAACAACACTTCCTTACAAATTACAAAATTCCAGCCTTTGGATCTCTAGGATGAGGGATCCATATATAGATGTTTGCAGGGGAGTGAGTCAGCTTCTAGGATTTTGATTAGTGTCATTTCACTGATAGTTCTTGGTTCCACTTGGAGATTTCAGGATCTCTCACTCATCCCTAGGTGAATTCAGAGAGGAAAGTGTCATATGAATAGTTTCTAGAAGATTCTCTGAGTTTCCACCCAGCAAACTGCTTCTGCCATTTGTCTGCTCTCGCTCATCGCACCCTACAGAAGGGCTTTTCAGTATACATCACACCCTTTGTGTGCTACAGGTGAGATGCATCGCACCCTCAGCATGGAGCAGTCTGTATGGTCCAGTTTTGACCAGTTCTGAGCAGTTTTTCAGGGAGAATTTCTAGGAAATGATGTAATCAGTTGACCTTGATCGTTTAGGGTATGAAACAACACTTTTATGGGTTTGAGAGCCCTTGATTTATTGACATATTTGATTGGGGTTGTAGTGCCCAAATATGTCTATAACACCCCTGCAACTTTCATATGATGGCCATCCTCGACCTTTATAATAGAAAAATTATGTCACCCTCAATATCAACAATGCAAGTAAATGATTAGAGGTTTTTCCTGTGATAGACTTAACGATAACGCTACCATGGTGACTTTGACAGCGGTGTTGACTCATCTAAAGATGTGTAACAAAAGACTCGTGGAAAAGTGTCCTTTGGCGAAGTATGATGTGACTATAATGGTATAGAGAAGTTGTGTGTTAGCAAGAATTAGAAGTATAAGCATAAATCTATGAATGAAAATCACGATCGAGAGTAGAAAGTACAAGTGGTATGTCTCCATTAACAACTTGTAATGCTTAGTAGTTACAAACACACATGATCTAAAGTAGGAATAGATTATGATAATCAACAAGTATATCTAGTCTATAGCAACATTAGATTGTAATAATTAGCAGGTAGAGGTACATCTGGTCTTTAGCAGCAAAAAAATTATAGTTGTTGACAAATGCATTAATCCATAACAACACCAATAATCCTTTCTCTATATCAGCAAAATTTTAGCAACAACAAAACAATTACATGTAAAACAAAGAAGATATAAGATGACTATAATTACAAAAATAAGGATGTGTTGACTGCGAAGGAGCTAGTTTTTTGTCACCACTTTTGTCTAACCATGCCCCAAAAGGGTTTTTGACCATTAGATACTTATTTTTATTTATTTATTTATTTTTATTTACTTTTACTTCTTCTTTTTTCCTTTTTTTCTTTTTTTTTTTCTCTAATAGGAAAAATCAAACTAAATAGTTGGCGATGTGGGAATGTCTTCCTTTGCCCCAACAACTTCAAGGTATGAATTTGAGAAATTGCTAATGAATGAATCCTTGGAAGTTTTTTTGTGGTACACATGAAGACTATGTTTGTTGGCAAGCATAGATGTTTGCGACCTGTCAATGGTTGTCAATCGTATAGTTCCATTATTGAAAATTGCATCCACTTCATAAGGACGTAGCCACCTCGTACAAAGCTTCCCTTTAAAATATTTAAATATTGAATCATACAACAAAGCCCAATCACCTTTTTGAAACACCTTTTTCTTGATAAATTTATCATACCACTTGACACATTGTTGTTGAATAATATTAGTGCATTGCCTAACAACCAAGAACATGTCACCTAACTCTTTCAACAATTCCAATCAATGCTTTTGTGTTTTCATTAAATCCACATTTACCAGGAAGTTCTAAGTGTCTCTATTTAAAATTCAATGGGAAAGATATGATTCTTACCATACACAAGTTAATAGAGAGAAAAAATTGTGGTATTTCACCAAGTGGTCCTATAAGCCCATAATATATCCATAAGTGTTTTAACCTAGTCTCATCAGTGGCCCGTCACAGTCTAAGTAAGAATTGCTTCAAGCACATTATTAGTATTCTCCACTTGCTCATTAGCTTGTGGATGTGTTGATGTTTCGATCAACAAACTCCAAAATTTTTCCTACACATGAATTTTTGAGCCTACTGAGGATCTAACGATCTATCATTCTATAGTCACTTCATGATCAATTAATGTTATGCTAAGTGTTTAAGTCTTCTTCTCGGTTTATAAGTGTTGAATCACTTTCTCACATGCTAAGTTTGTAATGAGTTCATGAGCGCATTTATTAACGCAAGCTTGAAGGCATAACACAGTCCAGTAAGATAGTGCATATGCAATGTCCAACATATATCGATAGTTAGTGCACACTTTCATTGACACTCTTTCACTTTTTGTTGCGATTGTACTTATATTTTGGTGGGCTTTTCTAATTGTTGCTTTTGCACACATCCACTTTCACAAGTGCCGCTTTCATGTTTACGACTATTAATTTTCCTTGTTTTCACTTCAATAAGTGTCATATTTATGTTATATTCACTTTTTATTGTGTCTCTTTCAATATCATTTGCATTTGCAAGTTTCATTTTCCCTTTTCTCTTACTGCCACAAGTGTCATATTTTGGCATGGGAAGTGGTGAACATTGAAAAAGTGGATTTATGGTTCATTTCAAGGGGTAAATTTGGTGTCAATGGGTCCTATTTATCATATAGACATGTATTACACTCATTCCCAAATTTTTATGCATTGTCGTACTAGTGCTATCATTGCGTCGCAAAGTTCATGCTAAGTATCGCACTTAGAGGAGGTCGTTGTATTCTTGTCGCATTGAGGGGATCATATTGTTCTTGTGCACTGATTATTCATTGTTGTGTCATCAATTTTTCTGAGTGTATGTGATCATTCATAAGTTCAAACCTAGTTTCACATATATCTCACTGATCCCACACTTAGTCAAATTTTGTAAAGTTCCTACCCGATCAACTTGACCTCACTTAGCCACCTAGAACTATGCACTACGCAATGTCAACCCTCATGTTAATCCTTTGCCTCTTGGAACTGTGTAATATGTAGTTCTTTCTTCTAAGAACTACACATTGCGCAGTCTCAGTGCTCAACCACAACTATGCAGTTCATCCTCCCAATCAGCTTCCTTATGTGCACTATGTAGTGGCAAGCCTCAAGCTATCATCCTTCCTACTTGAGATGTGAAATTGTGCAATCCCTAGGCCTCTCTCTCTCATGTACTATGCATTGGGAAACTTTAAGACTCAAGAATGCCTCATAGAGCTCCTCAACTGCACATTCATCTTTCCTAGGCCTCCAAAACTGAACATTGTGTAGTCTCAAGCTTCATCTCATCATTCCTAGCCTCTAGAATTGTGCACTATGCAATCCTTGAGTCTTCCTCCCTATCCAGTGCCTAGTCCCAACTCAATTTTTCATTTTCACGAAGCAAGATAGACTAGGATATTTTCATACTGATGTCATCTTATCATGAGTGGATTCAACTTGCAAGTACTACATCTTGACATGACAGGATGATTCTTGGAGAGGAAGAGAAGGAGATCATACAGGAAGACACTTGTGAAGCTGGAACCATGGAGAAGTAATTTAGCAAGAAGATGAAGGGACACTAGATTACCACAAAATATCAAATATCTAGATCACATGAATACTCCATATCAATCATCTCCTTGGAGGATGAAGATGAAACACATGTAAGATCCATCATGAAAATTAAAAGAAAGCAACAAAAGGAGCAACTTGGAAATTCCACATCATCATGAAGTTCCATATCATCATCGTCAAGAGTCATCTCAAGAGTCACATTTGTCATAGTGTCTTGTCACATGATTTTTGGAATGTAATTATGTAATTCTCCAAAATGAGAAAATGTAAAATGTGTGGAAGACCAAGGGTCCCACTTGGAATATGAAGAGTCACTAGAAATTTCCAAAGTCATATAGAAGCTCAAATGTAATTTAAGAATTTGAAAAATCATTTTAGAACCTAAAGAGTCATGAGGGAGGTCAAGAGTCACATGGGAGGTGGAGAGTCACCTCATTTGTTATAAATAAACCCTCATAACTCAAGAAAATGGAACTTTTGGGACTTAAACTTCCCACCTTGGCTTCCATAGCATTGACATAGGAGAGAGGATCTTTCTTTGGAGGAGCAAGTGGTGACTTAATGTTCCACTATTAGGGCTAGTGTGGCAGCATTATACTTGTATATCTTGGCATTTCCACTTAATACTTGAAGCTCGATGAGCCAACACATTTTCATGCATGTATCGTGAATGTCGTAATATTATTCTTTAGATGTTTTTGTTATATGTTTTGTTCATATGTACTAAGGAAATTGAACTATTTTGGTGGATTTGGTACTTATCCTGTTGAGGGTGTGTTTTTTTTGCTTTTATGATCATGGTTGTATTGTTAATTACTTTGTAGGTTAACTAATGATCCTCTTGTTCTCTTATGCGTCTCTTTTAGGATAGTACTATTAATTTTCTTCTAGAGGTTCACTTTCTTCCTCCTTTCCATGAAATCCCCTTATATACATTGCAATTGTATACCTCACAGTGTCATCTTACTTTCTTGTGTTAAAGAACGTTTGTATAAACACTTATGTTAATAATGGTAGCCAAGAAAAATCCCTAAGAAAAATGGAACCAACCATATTTCTAGGACCATCAATAGTTGGTGGAAGGAGGGATAGATGACAAGTTGTTCCCGTTGATTTTGTTTTGAATCTCTTATCTCAAATGGCTCTTTCCCAAATCATAATCCCAAAGTTTTTTTTCTATCCTATCTCCTAGTAAATTTTCATCTCCACAGAACAGTCTAATGACTTGTCTAAATTTAGGTTTGATGGCGAGGGTGGTACATTTATAGCCAAATATATATCTCCATTTCTTGGTTTCTATAAATCTCAGGAAATTGATGATGGAGATGGTGTGTCTATATTAGTCACCCTCACTCTTGAAGGTCAAGTTAAGAAATGGGTTCATACCTTTCCAATTGCTTCTATTCATTCATTTGATCGATTCCTCAAGGATCTTCATCAAGAATTTGACAAGTATGATTATCAATATGTATGTGATAGGATTGATCCACTCAAAATGAAATCTGACGAATCTATAGAGGATTTTATTAATTGGTTTCTTCACCTTTGTTACAAGTTTCATGTAGAATATTTTAATTATAATTTTATCGGTGAAAGGTTTCAGAGCTTGATTATTCTCTCCATGAAATCATTTACATCTGAACCTTTCAATGATTCCCCTATTCCAAATTATGTTGATCATGAGACACCCCAAATTTGTGAGGAGGGACCTGCTATCCCTTTTTTCCTTGTCCTCCTCCTTTTCCAATATCAATTTGGGTGTCTCCTAGTGAAGATGTTGAAGTTGGAAAATATGAAAATTGAATTACTAACCCATCCATTCAACCTCCCCCCATTTCCCATGATCTAATTCCTATTGAGGATAACTTAGAATGGTTCAATAATTGCATAGATCCTGAAGTGAAAGTTTATCCCTTGGGTTTTGAAGATCATATCAGTACAAATAAGTCTAATATTTAATCTAATCCAAATGAGAACTTGGTTGCCTAAAGGGATACCCTTCAACCTCTATTATCTTTGACTCATGATTCCTTGTTTCTTGATCCACTGACCCACCTACTTCAACTCTTAATAATGTTCGACGTATTGTTTCAAGTAGTGATCATATACAAGGTAGTTTCGTTTCGCAGGTAGAGGAGAAAAGTGGTGAAAATATGTTTCATATTTCTTGCCTCTTTTAGGATGAAAATGTTGCATTTTTCGCTTATCACCAATCTCACAATATTGATAACCTATAAAAAGACTCCATATCCTTCTTTCAAGTTGATACTTTTAAAAACCATGACAATGACATCCATGTTTCCAGTAACACATGTGGTGATGGGTATCCAAGTACATCGAGCGATGCCTTTCCTGCTTTTGAGCACTTGGATTTTTACGGTATCAATTCAGAATATGCTTCTCATAGTTTGCAGTCTTCCTTTATGGAACATGGTTCTTTTTAAATTCATAATGATTCTGAAATTTCTTTGAGTCATGCATCTCCATATATCAAATTTCAAGAAATAAGTTGTCATGCTTTTGAATCTTCAATATACCCTGTTGAAGAAAGGTAAGATCAATATGAATTTTACATTGGTATGCATGTCTTCAATCATTATGATGATGAAAATAATCTCATGGGGTATAACATGCATGATCAATCTGATTTAGTTACAATTGGCGTTTCTCCTCCTGAGTCTTTTCATCCTCCCTCACCTCTAGCACACTACTCATTGTACCCAGATATGTGTGATAAGTTTGTTATACCAACAATCTCTCTAAATCCTTTAGATCTTTATCTAGTTGGTCATGGTTGCAATCAAGTATAGGATGGTGTGATTCTACCATCAAAGGATGAAAATATTGAATCTATTATTCATGATTTGTTCAATTGTAAATATTTTATAAGTCAGGAGGAAGATGTTACAACTTTGAACAATCAAGGGAGTTTTCTGACTGATGTACCTCAATGCTCTATCCATCAAGAATATGATATGTTTAATCTTAAGTCTGATCAAACCAGTGGAATTAATAGTGTTTTCATTGATACATCTAATGATAATGGTGCATATTTACCTGTTGATTTTTCTAAGCCACCCAAATTCGATGATCCACCATCAGAAAGTTCAGAGACCAGTTAGGAAGTTGAGGCACTTCAACCCTTGTTGATTGTTACGTCAGGTTCTCACAATCCTATTGAGATATTTGACTAATTTGGATCCATATTTTCATGTATAACCCTTTACTCAACATTCATCCACTGGAGGTGAGCTCATTCTTAAAGGACTTTCAGTGTTTTCAAGCTAATCCCCTAAACCTTCAAGATAGAGTTTTTTATTAGATAGAAGATTCTTGTTTGGTTAATTTTATATCATGTTAATGTCTTGCACCACACTCATATTTGGGAGCATATCTTATATGGATACACGCAACTTGAAAGCTTGTTATTCATACTCGTCTTGTGTATGTTCCTCTCTAAACAATGTAAACTTTGAAACGGGAACTATAAACTCAAAACGAGAACTCTAGCCAAAAAACATCAAAAACAGTGCTAAAAACTAAAAGTGTGTATACTGGAACGATGTTTTAAAAATGGCAGTGACTACGAAATTTACTATGAAATTTTCGTACAAAATATAGCTTCAAAACGAAAGTGATGATACTGGAACGATGATTTTCTTTTAGGGTCACTTTTCAAAAATTTTAAAAAATGCTAGTAAAACCAAATTTTTATGTGCCAAACAAAATTGTTTATGAGGAAAAAAACACATTAATGTTTTTGGTAGAATATCATTTTTCTTTCCTAAGTATAAATTCAACATGTTTTCAACCATAACATGCTAGATACAAAAGAAATTGAAATTTTTTCAACTATAAAATTAAGAAACCATGACATTATGAACAAATTACATTACTAAATGAATTCAAAAGCCATTATTTGTATATTGAATAAAACATACATTATATCTCTAATTTAAGAGTGCATTGTAGATATTTTAACCAATAAAATTTATCATAATTAAGACATATAATCCAACAACATAAAAATGTCTCATAACTTCTCATTTAACACCATATGAAAATCAT